>VXBC01006749.1:1410-393404 GCA_013399945.1 Ploceus nigricollis
CTGAGTAACCGCTGCCACCCGTCCCAAATTCCCCGGCGCGGAGCGAGGAAGAGGTGTTGCCCTTATCGCCTTTTTACCCTCCGACCTCTCTCCTGCGTTTCGCTACCTGCCGCTCCCGCATGCCGCGGTCCCACCGAGACGCCTGATCCCGGGGAGAGGCTGCGACCGGGTGTCCCGGCCCGTCCCCTCCGGGTCCCCAGAGAGCGGGAGGGGCCGCGGGAAGAAGAAGCGGTGCGCAGCCGGCAGGCAGGTACCGGCCCTGGGGGGAAGGTGCTGCCGTGCTTCTGCCAGTCCGCCCCGCCGAGCAGGGCTCCCCCCCGTCTCCGGGGTTCTTCCTAGGGTGTAAGGTGCTCTTCGGGTAGTGCTGTTTGATCTCATGTGCCCCTCCCTCTGCCCTGCCATGATAAGTAATGAAGAAAAGCAGGGCAGCGAGGTCAGGCGCTGTGCGGCACCCCTGCAGGCCTCGTGGCATCAAGCCCCCCTCCAATATTCAGGTAAAGGGGGCAGTAAGACCATAAAAACAATGGCAGTGTTACTTCTCAAAGATTCCTCACATCACTCATCAGGCCAGGGACCAGAAAATCTATTAGGCAAAACAGCTGTGAAAATTTTTGTTCTACACAACACCAGTTAAAAACACCTTTTAAATCAGAAGCAAAATAATGGTTGGATACAGCTAAAATATCTAAGATAGAGGTCTAAAAATAAATTGCACATGTTTGCAAGAAAATTTATGCTAGGATCCTTTAGCAGCATTTCTAGCCGGATTGAGGACAGGCTTTGAATATTAAGATCTCACACTGGACTCAAAAGAACACGGCTGTGAAGTGCTGAGAAAAATCCTGAATTCTCAGTACCTCCCTGGGTAGGCCACCTACATTACTGAGACTGTTTACAAAGATACAAATTAAATTATAGCTTTGCTTGCAAAAATAATACATTGGTTCTTCATAGAGCCTCTGGTCAGGACTGGATAAAATACTGCTTTCCTCTAGGTTGATGACATCCAGTGACATCAGTGGAGTTTCTCACCTTTACACTTTGTAAGTAGTAAATCATGCTGTGTTTTTCCCCTGGAGCCCCAAAGCTAAGATCAAACCTGTTCTACCCTATACCACCAACATCTACAGAAATGGAGGCTCACAGTGGGTTTGGTGTCAGGAAAAAGCACTGGCTTTTGCTTACACTCTTGGTATTCATGTGCAGCAGCGTGAAAAACTGGGACTGGGAGCAGTCAGTAGCTCCTGGCTGCTCCACCTGTCAGCACAGTATCCAGCAGGATTTCAACCCCCAACTGTCGTATTTTACATATAAATATCAATTTGTTTAAACTACAAAGCAAGTAAAATATTCCCATGTTTCCAGACACAAATTAAAGAAAAACAAACAAACCCCAAACTGATAGGCAAACATAGAAAGCAAAGGCTTAAGAAGCTTTTCACTTGTTTGTGTTAAGTTCTGCAAGGTCTTGACCACCATGAATAAAATTCATCTCCAGGTGAGGAGTTAAGTGTCTTCCTGATCAAAGCAGCCACATCAATTTAATATTGGTTCACAAAATGTGTATATGGGATGGATGGAAGAGTATTATTTCCTGAACAAAAACTCCACAAAAGGGAAATTTAGGGCTACTTAATAAAGCAAGTGTAAGAACACGATGTGAAACTCTATAAAAAGCATTTTATTACAATTTCTTAGCTGTTTCCTCAAAGTTAATTGCTTCCACCCCTAATCCTCCAGCGGCGGACTGAAAGTACTTTCCAGCTCCCCAAATTTTTAAGCCTAGGCATAAAGCGCGAGCATTCAGCTTCCGTCTGAAAATGAAGTTTTAAGAGTATTGGCAAGACTTCTCCACGTTTTACAACTAAAAAAGCCTTGAAACTCCATTCTGTTTCCTGCAGGCTCCATGAGGCCGGGAATGCGGCACGGGACGCGAGGTGGCAGCGCTGAGCCTCTTCTGTCAGACGTGGGAAAACGCGGAGCTAGCGAACCCGCGATTATTTTTTTTTTTAATTATTTTTTTTCCCCCTGTGGTTTTACGGAGCAGCATAACGCTGCAAGTTTCTGACTGAAATTCGGTGGGTTTGCATCAAAGAGCGGCAGTGCCCACGCAGTCAGCTGTACGCCGCCGGAACAGCGTGCGAGTGATGCCAAACTCCGATGCAGAGGTTAAAGGCAGGGGCACTGACAGCACCCTTCTCACACACCCGGTCCTGCAGCTCGGCTTGCGCATGGAGCAAGAGAGATTGTTCAGGGACAATACTCTGGACAAATCTACTGCGGGACTGGGCGCCGCAAGCATTGATTCCAGCATTCCTCTCCCTGGAAGTGTTCAAGACGGGGTTGGATAGGGCCCTGAGCAACATGATCTAGTGGGTGGTACCTCTGCCCATGGCAGGGGGGTTGGAGCTAGGTGATCTTTAAGGTCCCCTTCGTCCCAAACCGTTCTATGAATCTATGATTCTGTGATTGATTGCAGGTGCTCTGTGTGAATCAGCACGCCGACCCCACCGGTTAAAACGCCTTAAGGATACACAGATTTAGCACCGCTCTTTCCCCCGAGCTCTTCTGTTTTAAACTGAGGATTACCAGCGCACAGGCTCCTTTAACTGCAGCCCTTGCCGTTGGTCTTTTCCACACCCCCAGCTCCGTAGGCTGTGGGAAATGCTTTGCAACCTACTCCGTCTGAGCTCTCGGGAGCAGACCTCCCCTCCCGTGAGCGTGTTCCTGCGTGCCCTCGCCGGCGCGGAGCGCTTCCCTGCCCTGGCGCAGCGCAGCCAGGAGCCCCCGCAGCTGCTGCGGCCGCCTCTTACCCCCTGCAGCCTTCCCGCTCCGCAGCCGCCCCGGCCCGGCGAGCTCGGTTCATTAACACACACAGTTCCGCGCTGTGGCCCCAGCAGGCGCCCCCGCCGCGCTGCGCAGCCCCAGGGTTGCGCGGAGCCGCGCGGTGGGCGCTNGCCCCGCGGGACTGAACTCGCGTGGGCCGCGTTCACCTGCACGGGAGGGGCAGGGCTCTGACCAGGACGCGTCCTGAGCCGTGACATCCGAGGGTCGTCCAGCGATCCTAGGGGGAGACACGCTGCGGAGAATGATTGAATGAAAGGTGATTCACGAACATCTTGCTTCCCGTGCCCCCTTGCCAGGCATCCACAGGGTGGGGAAAGGTGGCATCTTATTTATCTTGAAGAAACCCCTCTATTATTTCTGAGTGTTTTCCTCTCTGTGAGCAAAATTCACCTCTGTAACACATATTTTTCCTGACATTCTGTGCCGCATTTGAAATAGGTGTATTGGGGTTACTTTAGCCTTCTTGAACTGCAAATTACAAGGCTAGAGCAGAGGTATGCTGCTGAAGAACATATTCTCCACAACCTTTCTATTGCTTATTTTGATCCAAAGAAAATAAAGTAGGCTAAATACTTGCCATTAAGGGGGAAAAATAAAAAAAGCCATGGCTTTTGAAATAACATGATGATAACAGATATTCATCAAAGATCAAAGAGCGTGCTTAAGGATCAGAGGTGTAAACTGAGATATGAAAGTGGGCCCTCCTTCTTCCTCCTGTTTGCAAGAAGAAAACTCCATTGTACAATTGCATCACTCCAATTCACAGTGTACTTTTATTTAAGGTGATTCATAAACGCTTTGAACTCTCTCTGATAGCTTTGTGGAGAAGAACTTTTATTACTGGGAAGTGTTTTATGGAGGATATTATTTACTTAGGAGTGAAAATCTGTTGCCTAAAGTTGTATGGTGTTGTTTCCTTCGAGACTGTATATTCACTTGCATTTTACTTGAATACAAGCCTGCACATAGACACCCAGTGCTCCTGTTATGAAATGCCAACACATTTCTACCTCATTTAATAAAATAAGTAGGTAGGAATCCATTTGCATATAGATATTTATATTAATTCAGATATTTATCACTTATATGTAAATGTTTGGTTTGGGAGGGCAGGAACACCTCTCCAGTGATTTTAGTAAGAAAATATGATAATGCTTTCTATCCTTTATCCGCTTTGGTGGCTTTTTAAGTTTAAAATTGTTCCCTAAGAGTAACACCAGTTCAAAAACCTCTGCTAAAAATAATAATAATAAAGAAACTTGGAAAACACATTGTTTGCATTTACTTAAAAGGAGAATTGCACCTCTTATTCAATCCTGTAAGATTTAGTAGACTTTTTTGGTTTTTAACAGCTTCATATAAGAAGAGCTTTTAGCTCATTTTTAAAAACGTTTTGGCAAGCCTTTTTTGCAAAGTGAAAAGCCACAAGGTTGAAGAGGAATTACCGGTCTGCTGCATATGTAGCAGCAGATTGCATATGCATGAGCTGCAGCTGCGTGAAGGCCACCCCGGGAAGGGGAGCCCAAGAGGAGAGCCAGCAGAGGGGAGCTGGCGGTGCCTGCAGCCAGCTCTCTGACAGGGCCGATCCTTCCTCCCTGCAGGAGGGCCAGGGAGGCAGGGCCCCACTTCTTTGGACCACTGCGCTTTTTGAACGTGTTCCTCTCCTCTGCCCCTTAAGTTCCCTCCCAGCCATCTGTGTTCTCCTTCCTGCTTGCCCTCACCTTCCTCTGCCTTCTACAACCTTATCACCACCACCCGTGTAACGTTCAGCTCATCTTTTCCTGCCATCTCTATGAAAGAGCCAACAGCTGCAAGCAGGCAGTTCAGCAGAAGCCCACATAGTACCAAGAATGAAGTAATATTTGTGCCCACTTCCACAACATCATGATGTCACCCAGATTTTAGCATCACTGATAAGAGGGAGCTACAAAACCACTGTGCATTGAATTAAATGTGGGTTGTTTTAAAAATCTTCAAGTGGGATGTTGCATGCTATTAAATTCAGTGTATGAATGTCTTCTTGTATTTAGAAAAATGTTGCTTGTACTTACTCCTCCTGGAAAGAAAGCATAAGGTATTCCTTGTGCACACAGGAAAAAGGAGTTTTGTAAAATGTAGATCTTAGCATTTCTGACTCGGTTTTTGCAAGATCATTTCTTGAGTGATATATTTAAGACAATCAAACTAAAGGGGGAAAAAAAGGGAAAATATCTTGCATACTATTTAGTTGTGAAAATGGTCCTTTCTTTCTTTTGCAAGCTCTGAGTTATTAACAAGTGATTATCGACAGGATCCAACTCTAAGTAAAGAAAATTCCTCTGGCAACCTGCAGGCAGTTGGGGTTATCCATGTACAAGGTATTCTGGCAGAGGTAGACAAAGAGTGGTCTATCATTTCCACCCTTAGAGAGTGTTTAGTATTTGTTATCATAAAATTGCCTTTGTACTCAAAAAATCCATCACCCTCCATTCAGCCCCATAGTCTTCAGACATTAATGGATTAATTCCTGTCAAACAGTTTTTATTTAACTTTTTTGATTTGATGTTTCTGATGCAGAGATCAAAAAAGCTAGATCAGGTTCTGGTGGGAAGAGGCAAAATACATTTAAATCTAAAATGAATGAGAGAAAAAAGTAATTTTTTCTTTTCCCTTTTGTGCTCTGGACAAATAGAAGTCTGGCTTTCATCCCTGTTCCTTCCGTATAATTGTTCTTAATGATGGTGCTGGTGTGACAACTAGTAAGTAGATTTTGTTTTTTAATCTTTTCTGAATAGATTGCTCAAATGATACCATTCTGTACTTGCCAGGGTCCCTTCTATAATCTCTGAGACCTATCTCACTTAGGCTGTTTGTACAGAATAAGTTTATTAGTTTGATATTAAACATGAATATTTATGTTAAAATAAATTTTTTTTTCAAATTTTTTTTTCTCTAAGAATTGTACCTTTTTGAACAGAATGTTAGAAGAAGGTGGTGGAATTCTACACTACCCTATGTAGTCCTGATCTAGCTGTCACACTCAAGAGGTGTATACAGGAATTATCTCAATGTGCAGGTGTGCTCAAGTGAGGCATGATGTCTGAATTTGCATAGCTCTATAGAGTTTGTATTTAAGTTGGAATTAGTTGCTATGAGAAGTAAATAAAGAAAAACATGACAAATATTGCATTTCTGCTAATTAAAGCTCTTCCACAGAAAGAATATATGCTTTTGTTTGGTTTTTTGGGACTGCCTTTGAAATTGGAGGTGGAAATCTTGTTGATAAGTTAGAAAATATCACTGTATTCAGGAAGACTGTGCACATCCAAATAGTCTGTTTTGACTCTCATTTAATTTAATTTTTTTTTAATCCTTATTTTAATGTTTGGGTGATGGGCAGTTCAGGATGGGAGTGACTTCCACAGATCAGTAGTCCGCTCAGAATTATTGGTAAATTACACGAGTATATGCCAAGTAAGATGTTTTATAATGGCCTTACAACCCAAGTATCTCCCAGATAATACAGAAAGTCAACATTTGCACCAACATTGCTCAGACTTCATCAAACCTGCTTTCACCAGGAGTTCGAGGTCTACTCCTTCATGCACTCCTCCTGGTCTTTGTGGAGGCTCTGAGGTGGAAGGTGATGGTGCTGGTGGGTGATGCTGCAGCATCCCCACACACTGACCGTTCCATGGCTGGAATCACCAGGAGCCTCCCACGCGTGCCCCAGGGCCGGGGCGGGGGTTGAGGCACTTACTTTGTTTCAGCGTGCAGTTTTTCTCAGGCTCTCACCCCTGTGACATAAAGCACCGGAGAAAGCCTCTGCTGGGGTGGCACGGGTGTTGTGTGGAAACAGTGTAGATGTTTCACAGGGCGTGGAGGTAACCACCATACAAGGCTGCATCTCGTGTGTCTTGTAGCTGATGTGTTAAGTGAGGCTCATTCCGGAGGCGTGCGACTGTCAAGGAACAGCTCTGAGGCACCACGGCGTGCTGCTAAAACGAGCACGTGCATATGCACAGCCACTGTGCTCAAGACTTCTGTGTAGGACCTTGTCAAGGGGGAGAAAAAAATCGCTGGCAGAAAAAAATAGCGAGACCACTGGGGGAAAAAATCCCAATATTTATACTACAGAGACAAAAAGACAGAAGTTATCACATTCCTATAGAAATACACACTGGAGACACCTGCTTTTTAGGCTAGATATACCCTACAGTTTATGGTGTGGTGTGCTGTAAAAATACCTGAGCTAACAGTATATGAGCCGTCTCAGGCACCAGAAACAATTGTAGCTTTCTAGGTTCTCACCCTTGTTTAATGCATCCCATCAGCAGTGATTCCAGGGTGGCTCCAGTTCTCCCAGGTACTTAGAGAGCAGCTGGGAATGGGCTGTGGTGCTCCCTGGCTCTTGTCCTCCTGGTCCCCTGTGCACAAATCTCCATCCTGAGGGGAAGGCTTCACCAAATAAGCACCAGCAGGCTTTTGGCTCCTTTGCATAACTTCACCAGCCCACAGGTTCTCGTGCCTTGAGCTTTGTTTCCCTGTTCTCAGCCTGTAGTACAACTTCTGCACTAATTTGTTACTAACCCCATAAAGGAAATTTAAACAACATTGACCCAGAGCACAGCTCTCATTCCATCCAGCTTTGCAAAAATTTACCTATGGGTGGTTTATTGATTTCGTCTTCAGAATCACACACAGAAAGTGAGAAAAAAAATTGACCGTCTACTGATGAAGATGAAAATCATACATCACTTAAACTTTCTCAAGTAATCTATTTTTGTTTTTCCTTTTTCTTATCCTAGAAATATATTGCCATCTTTACTGCTATAAATGGAAGAAGTTCTGATGTTCTTACATAGATATATGCTGATGTATTTTGTAATCTTATATGCTTCATATCTATATTCAGTAATGGAGGTTTGAAAATGCCTGCTGCTGTACATCAGCAGCTTGAAGCTGCTTCTCAGAAAAGCTTGACATGTCATGCCAAAATTACTGCAAACTAGGGGAGCAGAAATGGTGTCTGACTGCTCTTTGGATTGTTCACAGGGTTCTAAGCAAATCCAGCTGTGAAAGGATATCTGACACTCAAACATCTCACAGCCATGGTAAGACTTCAACTCAGACATTTGATTGTATTTACTTTTTTTTCCCTCCTGCAATTGTTCTTCTTTTGGAACACAGGGCAACAGCGCTATATTAAGCAGTGACAGGAGCAGTGGAATCTGTTGTTTAATGAGGGCTGTAATATTCATGCTAGCTGCTGTGATATGCCATTACTTAAATGAGAGACTTGTATAGCTGATACTGTCATTTGAAACAAAGACAAATTATAGCACAGGTACATTTTCAGCAGTATGGTTGAGCAGTTTTTTAAGGTTTAGTTAATAGAGGAGAGGACAGTATCTAGCTGGAGTAAAAAAATTATTCAGCTGGAGCAAAAAAAGGTTCTGTATTCAGGGCACTCATTCATCATTAATCATTCCTTATTTATCATTCTGGCTTTTGATTCTTCAAATTGACTTGTGACTGCTAGGTCTGGTTGCACATTTGGCAAGTCTACTCAGAGCTGGTAATCCTTCAAGACACCTCTCTGGCAGCATCTTCCCATGACAAAGCAGGAAAACATCCTGCTGGTTTGGTCTGTGGTACCCCCCTGTCCTGCCCCAGGAAGGGTGGCCAGGCCCCCCGAGTGATGGCACTGCCCTGCTGGAGAGGAGCAGGTGCTGCCTGGGTGTTCCCCAGCCCTGCATGTGCTCCCTGGGCCTGCTCAGGTCTGCTGTCCTCCCTGAGGAGATGCCCACCCCGGCACTGATGTGTGGAGGGGGACAGCAGCTCTGGATGGGATGACTGCTGCTTTCTGGGGGGTGACAGAAGCTTTGCACACCTTGGTCCCTGCAAGAGCCCCATGCTGCTCTTCACATCCACCCTCTTCTGCTCAGCATTTTGACATCTATTCATGAGTAGGCAAGGCAGCGTCGGAACACCACACGTGCAATGAGCTTCCTCTTCTTGCGTGGTTTTTCTAGCCAGAAAATAAGGGATAACCATCATCATCATCATCAACACCATCATCTGTTACTCAGGAGCTGTTTGTGACTCTCTCAAGCTGTTGGTAGGTTAATCTGTAGTTTTGTTCAAAACTGTAGACATCTTGCAAGACCTTTGCAGTCCTGAAAGCAATTTCACTACAGAGCACTATTTCCTCTCTCCATCAGAAACAAACACATTTAAATGATTTATTCTGTCCACACTGGTGAGATAGTCTCATTTATTTGATATTCTCCTTCTCCCTTTAAAAGCAGGAAAACACCAGGGCAAACTTTGCACAAACTATAGAAAAACAAATCCACTGCATGCCAATTTTTCCTTATTATTTCGTCTATTATTTACCAAAGGAAAAAAATCCACCCCACCAACAACAGTTACTCTACATTTATCACAGTGACTAGTAGAAAGCATGTGATTCTTATGGTAAGCAGCAATTTACAGATGGCCAGGTGCAAACAACATATCTAATCTTATCATGAATTTGCTTTATTCGCAGCTGCAACAGTTGGTGTCAGTTAATAGGTTACCAACCATGAAGTATATTTATTTCCTTTTATCCTGCTTTGGGGCCACAGAAATGACTTGTAAACTGTCCTAGATCTTGAATTTACGTTTAATTTTTGTGTGTGTGGCTTTTTTGTTATTTAGTTAGTGCTGCTCAGGAAGAAAATTACAATGTCTTTCAGAGAACCCATTTTGTTTTCATTTTATCCATTCCCTTTTCTAGAGATTTAGAAACTCTAAAGTAGTGTGCTCTCTGGGCTTCTAATTTATAGTAAAACAGAGGGTTTTTTCAAGCATATTTTTTTCTTTTTTTCAGACTGATCTGTCATTGATGAGGACTCATTTTTGCCTGCTTAGTTCCATCAAGTCATGTGATAGATTCACTACCAGCCTCTTCAAATAATCAAACACAGTCTTTATAAGCTGAATTTTAAATGCTGGTCATAAAAAAAAGGTACATTTTAAATTCTCTTCTTAGCTCCATGGCTCACACTGTGGACAGCAGGATGTGTAGACACAGAAGTGGACCAACCAAATAGACCATATAACCTAGAAAGCTTTCCTTATTCTGGTACAAAAATAAAGATGCTGCTTAAAATGAGTGTATGTGGTCCTTACTAATGAGTCGTTTCCAGTTTTTGTGATGTGTGACAGTCTTGGCTGTGTTATTTTGGGGTTTCTGCCTTCACTTACATCAAGACCGTTTTGTGTTAGATAAAGAGTGATAAAATAAATAATTCCTTGATACTTCCCTATGTTTTACTTAAATCTTCAAATCTCCTCCCCAGCAAAAGGAGTTTTAATAGTAAAGAGCACAAATATTAACACATTTCCATGTGAGTAAGTCAAGTGTTCTTGAAAGTAATGAAGTTGCACATATAAATGTGTTTAAAAAAAAGACAAAGAGAAAAGAATTTCAGATTTTGATCCTGAGGATGGCTTTAAAATGCACAGCCAGCATAACGATATAAGACGTTGGCATAGAGCACAGTTAAATGCATGAATTTAGGGGACCTGAAGAAATAATGCAGGGAATGATATTCAGATTAGCCCCCTTCTCTGCACATATTGTTTTGAGGTGGATTGTAATTCCCTCTCACTTTTTATTCTGAATTATGTTTTCACTTTTAAATGCATTTTTATTGCTCTGATTCTTAATCTTAGCATTATATTTGCACTGCTATATAAAACACTGAAAACAAGACCTTTGCTAAAAAAAGCCTATTTTTCATAAATTCTTAAAAAAAAAACCAGTTTTTCGTAGACTGAGCATCTAAGATGAAGGTTTTAAAGCATTTTGTAATTTGAGATAAATAATGATTGGGTGCATGCAAAGATTTTGCACAAACTGACCTTTTTTCACCACTGGCCTACCTTTGAAGGCTCTGGTGTTCATCCTCCTTATTGCTCATCACATTACTGTGGATGGGAAGACTTCTCCAGCTTAGGCTAAAATCTCCCCAAATATATCTACATCAGTTACTCTGTCACTGGGATTGGAGACAGGTTCTTCTAGATTGAAAAATAGATTGTAGAAATGCATGAATTTACAGTTAAGGAAATAGGGCCGTAATAGCAATTTTTAAGCTTCCAGCTTAAGGACTTCCAGTTATTGGAAGGTAAAGTTACTGCATTACCTGATTTAGTTGTCAGATCTGTACTTAAATTTCACAGATTGACTATTTGAATAGTTGACTGCTTATGCTTGGTCACATATGTTACTTCCAGTCCAAAACAGAAGATACTAACACATGTATGCACATCCAGCTGCTGGGATGCCACGGACATCACCCTGAGTTCACTCCCTGTCTGCACTACGGGGTGGGAATGGGGGCGCAGGTGGCCTCACATCAACACTGTGGGGCTTGAATTTTTTCCTTTTCCACTTTTCTCCAAGACTGACACCTGCTCTTACCAGCAGCAAGGACTATAACATGCTTTCCTTATCTCTGGCCCATCATTCTCTCCAGTGTCTGTCAATGTGATTTCAATGTTTTACTGCCAAGCAAATCAAAGAAGAAAGGCATAGGAGCAGTACCCCATTTTGATGCTGTGGCAGGAGGATGTTAGGCAAATGCTGTTCTCTGCCCAGGCCAGAGAACAGTCAGTCTGCAGAGCTGGACACCCTGGAGAGATGCTCAGGGCATCAGAGGTTCCCATCAGCCTTGCACTGAAGGGAAACCAACTGCAAAAGTGCAGGAGCAATACCACTCCCAGCCAGTCTGGTCCCCAGGGAGATCCACCTCTTCTCTGGAAGCTTGGGCAAGATGTTGGAGTCCCCCAGTTCTCATGACATCTTCTTGCTGACCAAGGCATGCATCTCAGCAGCTTAAACACTTGGGTCATGTTTTTATGTTTTTTTCTTTTTCTCCCAAAGCAAAGAGAGTGAGAATGCTTTGGCTGTTTGCCAAGGAAATACTGTGGCTCACATGTCATCAAAGGTCTCTAGGTATCAGGATTCTACATACTTCCTTATTATATTACTATTTTTGACTGCAGCCCTGTGTAATCCACTGAAGTAAAAAGTAATCCACTGAAGGAAGCTTTATTTTTAGGAAGTGCAGGGTCCATATAATTTTCTTTAGGAACACAGGTGAGTGCACAGCTGAAACGGGTGCCATGTTGGAGAGAAGTTGCTGTTCTGTGGCCTCCTGTGACATTCCCAAGGGCAGCACAAAGCACCAAGTGCAGAAGTGCTCATCACCCTCTTTGTGTCTGTCTATTCTTTTACTTGTGGGCAACTTCCCAATGTGGGACACAACTTCATAGGACTGCCTGATCTGATGTGTCCTCTAAGGGAGTGTTTTATTTTGTGTTTTCCTTTTGTAGTGCAGAGCATGGTCTGACTCCTAATATCATGCAGCCAGTCCTCAAGGCCCATATACCATTGCAGCAGCAGCAGCAGCAACCCTGAACTGACCTGGCTCTCCTGTGCCATGAAACTTTTGGCTTTTGCCCTCTGATTTTAGGTACATAGAGTTGTTTTGGCCCTGGGACTTCATCAGTTCAGAACCTGCATTACTTTACCCTGCCAGGGTCAAGCCTTTCTCCCTGCAGGTAGATTAGGGAAGGAGTGCTCCGCTCTCAAGATGACTTCTCAAGTCAATCTGAGGGCTTTCTGCAAATTTGCCAGTTTAGAACTTGAAATGACATTTTGCTTTTAAATGACTAAACACACAATTACTTTAATAATGACACTTCAGTCACCCAAGTAGTCATTATTCCTGACAGTCTACAGGTGAGCATATACAACCCACAACATGCTACTAAAACCATGTTCTGTCAGATTTCAGAGCAAGAAAACATAACTGACATTTTTTTACCCTCACAGAATATTATTTTTTATTATACTTTCAAAGTACAAAATTTTAGATTTTAGAAGTAATCTTCTGTCTCTTGGCTTAGGGGAGAGATTTATGAGAGGGGATAAGAAATGCATTTTTTCCTTCCCAAATTTATTAAGTTACACCTCGATTTCAAGCCTTAAAAAGACTGCTACCAGTCTCAGGTGCTGCCTCTGCAGCAAGTGGGCATAAATTTAAGCATTAGCCTCAGCAAAGGGAAGTGAGTGCTGTTAGTTGAAGGATGCAGGAACTTCCCTTTCCATTCACAGCAAACCTGCTTGAGAGAGGCAGTTCCCCCTGGACTGTGCAGTGCCATTTGTTGCCCACAGCAGTGTGTAGGAGAAAATGTGGCTCTCTGTGGTGTCTAAACTCTAACAAAACTCACAGGTATCCCACAGCAGGGACCCTTCTGTTTGTGCTCCAGACTCAAGATTTCATACTATCAGCCAAAGTCCTCTGCTGGATATAAACTCAGGCAGGGAAAGGTGGGATCATCCACTGAGGCCAGGAACCGACCTTCAGTTTTGACACAAGTCTAAATGCATGAGACAAAGAAGGGACAGATGATACCACTGGTACCTTTGGTGCTCCCAGTAATAACTGAGTTTTAGAACAAAATTAGATCAAGGTGATAAAAAGAAATTACTTTGATCCTCATCAGTCCAGGCAGTATAATGTACAGATGGTAGATGGAACTAACACAGTTTTGGCTCTCCAAACGGCATCTTCTGGCTGAGTGACTCAAAGGCTGCATTAGATAAAATAAAAAATTCTCTAGGAAAACAAAAAGAAGGAGTGAGAGGTCAGTAAAGTATTTGATACAGTGCTGCACAGGAAATAATTAATTTAACTGGAGAAGATGAGGAAATTTTATTTGTGAGGTTAGTGAGGCATGGGGGCAGGGAGATCAGCTCTGGGGGCTGCTGAAAAAGGAAGGTTTGAGCTGGAGGGAAGCTCATCGTGAAGTCGACAAGGATTGGTCCTGACATTGTTTTCATTTAGTATTTTCATTAATGATTTGGAAGCACATTAAGGAAATTTCCTCGTAACTCAAAGAGGCACTGCTATTAGAGAGCAGGACTGGGATAACTTACAAGAAGAACTGGGTTACCATATGAATGGGGCAGGAGAAAAGGGCTACAAAAGTACAAAGTGTGAGTCCAAGCTGGTAGAGGTTACCAGCAATCATTACTACTGTGGGATAAGTGTTCAGTGCTTATAAATAAATGATAAAGGCAGATGGAACATTCTGCATATGCAGGTCTGTCACAGCAGGGTTAGTATCTGTGGTACAGCAGCCACAGAAAGCCATAAATTTAATACTTTTATAAATCATGATGATTCTAAGATCAATCTTATTTCTTTCAGTGGAGGTTTTGCAAAGCCGTAATACACAGCCCTGGTGAGATACCAGTGAGAAACCTGGGAAACTAGTCCTTCATTTTTTAGAAAAGATTAATTCAGATTAGTATAGACTTAGGGAATAGTCACTCCCCAAGGGAGTAGAGATATCTGATGGGTGTATGGAGACTAAAAAAGATTGGCTCCTTTAATTTGGCAGGCTAGAGGCAGAGGGGATTGGACTTCTACTTACTTAAAATAAACAGCAAATAGGGTAAGCAGCTCTAGAAGAGTTAGGCTAAGAATGGGGTTATCAGAAGTTTAAATGGCTATAAAACAGATATGAGCAAGCTGAGAAGTAATTATTAAATACAGAGTTATGTACAATGAAATTATGTGGTGAGAGCAGGACTATTTAAAATACAATTTAAAATGTTGGCCCAGAAGTCTGTAGGATATATTAGTAATGCGTTTCTTTAATTTTAACCTTAATCCTGGCATTCTGTAAAAACACTTCTTGTATTTACTTAATATATACATTTTTGTTATGTAAGAAAATATATTTTCTCTTGACAAGTAGTATGGCATTCTTCTTGGGATTGCAGCAGTCTTTAATGATCAAAAAGTGCAAGTACAAGGAAATGCTGTAGCCTCAGACTATATCATGTTTCCTTGGAATGACTTGTGCATTGGACAGCCACATATCCAGAAAAAACACTGAATACTAGACCTTTAACCCCAAACATGTGAGCTTTGATATTTCAAACATTCATTATTTTGTCATATTATTTCACAGTGATGCAGCTCTTTGGGCTCTCAGAGTTTCAGTCCATGCTTCAACAAAGCAGCTTCTCAAGAGAGCTGCTTGTAAAATGTGGTGGTGCTCCTAATGAGGACATGCTCTTTCTTGGTCACCATATCAAAATGGACTCAACGACAACTTCTCAGATAAATGCCAGCCTGAACTAGATGTGTGCCATGAAACATTTCAGCCTAAGTAGTTTTAAGTATTGCAACAATAAAATTAAGACAGTATCTCGCAGCAGGAAAGGAGTTGTTCATTCATAAGGATTGGATTCACCTAATTTTACACTGATTAAGACTAATTTTATTCTATCTTTCAGAAGCATTGGTATCATATTTTTTAAATGCATTATGACTATTTTAATGATATGGTAAATATACACCACTGTGTTTATGCTGTTGTGGATGCACATTGTATTTCGAACCCAGAATTTCAGTCTCTAACTCAACACATTCGACTGCTTAAACTTATAACCAAATAAATAACAATCACATAGCAACTCACCAGCCCAGAAGTTGCTTGCAGACCACGGAACTAAGAAGATCAATCAGGAAAACAAATACAAACTGTCCACCTGAGTGAACTTTCAGGAAAATGGTTAACAAAGATCAGAGAAACCTCTTTACAGGAAAGTGTTTTAAGTCATTTTAAGCATATACTTAAAATGAGGCTTCTGTTACTTTTGAAACCTTTTAGCTGAGTTTTTAAACTATGCCAGAAAGGAACGAGGGGATAAATTTAAGGCAAATGTTAATTGCATCTAATAGCTCAACTAGAAGAACTGGTTGAGCTTCATTTGCTGATTTTTCTTTTTAAATCATTAATTACTTTATTGTTTAGCATAACAGCACTTTATAGTTCCAGATAAGATCAGAGATGCACTGCATTTTGTGTTAAGTCAAAGACACACAGAAACATGATTCCCATCCTCAGAGTGCAGAGCAAAGGAAATATTGCACATCAAATCATGGCCCTGTTAAGTCAATGGGAAAATATAACCACTATTATTCTTCATAAATTTCAAAACAGAATGGCACATTTTTATTTCCCCTGAAATAGATTTAAATTCTGTTTTATTTTTGATCAAGCTATATTTGATTTGCAGATAGAAGGAGGAATGACTAATTTTCAGGGGCTATATAAAACTACAGACACATTAAATAGAGCAAAACTGAAAATGTAAAGTGAAGAAGCCTGTAAACTGTGAGTGACTGTGAAGCACTCAGCTGGTGAATGAGCTGTGGATGTAAGTGCATGGCTGCTAAGTGATGTGTGCTTGCCATGTGCTTATTATAATTGCTTCAGAGTTCCTCTGAGTGGGTGAGAGTCCATCAGGCACAGTTTTCCGCTTCTGGAAAGAGGAATGTTTGTGAAAAACAAAGCATGAGAAAGTGGGTAAGTCTAGGATGGTATTTCCACAGACACATCCCTCTAGACCTAGCAATTTGCTTGTCCTTCATGCAGTGAGTTTGCCTCCTGCATTTGTGTCTTAATATGAAATGTGGTGTGTAAGTGTGGTTTACCCCTGCTTAAAAAAGGAGGAAAGTTCCTGGGTGAAGGATGAAAGAGAGGTCATTGTGTGTAGGGTCTTTATCTGCACAGGAGCCTCCAATGTTCCAGGTGCTCAAGCCTGAACCTGTTTCCAGGTCTGCACACATGTCTTACCCATGAACTGTGCTTGAGATGGGCCTGTCAAAAATCCACGTACATGTATGGAAGGTGGTCTTCTAGATGCTACCTTTGGGTGCACTTGCACAAGAGAAGGGTTTATTCCTTTATACAGGAGCTTATTTACATAATCGTCTCTTAATTTAAAAACTAAAACACAGTGGTTGCCTTCAGCAGCATCGAAACTAGTTTGAATAATCTTACTAATTCGGAGTGATAATATATTATACAAGCAACTTCACAGCTTTGGAAGAGTGAGCCCTGCCGAGTGTAGTATGAAAGCAGTACACAAGTGCAAGTGTTCTTACAGTTCAACAGAAGAACAAGTAACAAATCTGCATGTAAAATGGCTTCCATTAAGCCAGTGAGCAGACCAATGATTTGGTTAATTCTAATTAAGTGGCTGCGTTGCCACAGCTCCGCAGATCCCAGCAGACCAAACATGAAACCTGCATTACACTGTGATTTATTGCCCTACTTACTTTAGAATGTCAGAAAGACTATTTGCAGAGAAAGCTTGCTAAGGCTCATTAAAAATATGTATTTTAGTTTTAGGAAAGCTAAGCTGACATCCAGGGTATGGGGAGCCCTGTGACCAGAGAGGAGAACTGTGCAGGAGGCTTTAACAGGTTTGCCTGCAGCCAAGCCAGGCTCTCAGGACATTTTCTCTTGACCTTTGGGGTTTTTCCTTGGAGGAGATGTGGATTAGCTCTTCACTACCTCACAGCTAGGTGCTTCTTTTAATGCTCTGAAAGGCTGGGTATTTAGACCTGAACTTTGCCCTGCACACACGTAGGAGAACTTCAAGCTGGGACTTGCCAAATCAACACACCTGGCTGGGTGGGACGCAAGGCTGAGCTCTTGCCCCTCTAGTAGGGGAGGTCAGACCGAGTCACTGTTGCATCTCAGAACCACAGAATCAAATGGCAAGTGGCCATCAGAGTCCTGCTGTGAGAAAGGGAAAAGTAAGAAACATGCAAGTTAAAACAAGCAGCAATGCAATATCCTTTAAAGTGCTTATTTAGTAACTGAATGGGAACAGAAAAAAAAAAAGTAACTGTGTTAATTGATTACTTAATTACATTATACCAACCCACATAGTATTCCTACACAAATTTCTTTTTTAGTTTTACACAAAACCCCCAGTGCTGATATCCTTCTGGCTATTGGATACAACATTAAGCAGTTTTGTATCACGCAGGGCCTGACTGAGGAGACGCAGCAGATGAAGGCTGGTAAGGGAGGAGAGGCCAGAATGGCAGGTCCCCAGTATCTGTTTCATTGAAGTAGTCCAGTATGCTGACTGACCATAGGATGGGAACAGAGACTCTGTCTGTGGCTGTACTACCACTTCAGCTTGGATCAAGAGGGTTCTTTTGAAGCACATCTTTCAGCTGTAAGATACCAAGTAAGCCCCACAAGTTCCTACAGGGCCAGTCCCAGGTGCTCAACATCAAATGTTGTGCTGTATCACTCAGCTATTAGTAGGCTGCATCCCTTGCTAATGCCTGGGAGCCCAGTCCTTGCCCAACATTCTGTCAGAGACTGCCCTCTATAAACCTAGCAAGATCCATCCTGAGGGATAATAACTTCTCATGGATTTTTAGCCCAACTTCTCCATACCATAAGCCTCCCCCAGACTCCTGCTGCTCCACTGATTAGGAACACTGCCACCATTTCAGGAGGCTGCTTCCTTAATTTTGAAACTTAGTGCAGAACATGTAGAAAATTAAGTCAATACCTCTGTTTCTTCCCATTTTTAAATGAGTGAAAATAGAAGTCTGGAATGACTCTAAAGAAAACCACTAGTAACTGCCATGAGTCCGTGACCACCCAGTAGTGGAAAGGGGAGGAGGGTGAGTGTGGGGAGGCTGTTTCAAATCTGGAACTGATTGCATTCATTTTAGCACTTCCCTGCATGTTTGTTTCTATTTGTAATTTTTAATTTCAGTTTTTATTTTTAGCTGTGTGTATTTTAATAATTTAACTCAACATATTGATTTATTTTCTAATTTTGTGAGTAATAGTGGTCATTAAAATATATCTATTAAGAGCATGAGAATTTAAAATAGAATCATTACATATCAAACACAAAAAATACACAACTATGTAAGCACTGACAGCTTGGGGATCTGGATATAGGTGTGAATTTTTTTTTATTAGAGGATTAGGTTCCTGAAAGTTTGTGGAGAATTTCAAGTTTCTGGGTGGGCTGTCACAGATTAATGGCTTTATCTGCAGACTGCTGCATTTGGCCAATAGATTCAGTGCAGTCTCTCAGTTCTGTCCTTTTATAGAGCTCCCCCTATTTATGCCATATTTTTCACTTTTTATTTCTCTCCAGGATTGTTTCCTCATTCATCCCTGGCACTACTGCAGTCTTTCTCAGCAAACAGAACTACCAAGTGAAGCACAAACGAAAGCTGAAAAAACAGAGGCCCCAAATGGATAATCTCATTGATTATTCCATGATTAATTATCCCAGATTTATCAAATGCCATATCCAAATAAGGTCAAACATGTAATTGTAATCTTTCTCAAGGCACACAATCACCCCTTTGCACAAGCCTCGGTTCCTATCATGGGAACTTTAAACTGACTTCCAACGGTAATGATAGAAAAAAGAAGTAATGTTGATACATTCTGAGCTATATACTCAACATGTCAAGGAGATCATTAGTGACTGACACCAATGATGTGTCACAGGCAACAAGATGTCTCTTTTGCGCCTGTCCTTTACTGACATTCCTGTCACATCCTATTCACCAACCTTGTGCAGTGATCCTCTTGCACTTTGGATCAAAAAATTTCCATGTTATTGTTAGTGGGGCTTGTGTATCACCATTTTGTTCTATTTTTCACACAGTCTTGTTTGCATTTTAATCACTTGAATGAGAAAAGGTTATTCATACCAGAAATTAGCATTTATATATATAAATATACATATCAATATATACCTGTACCTGTTTGAATATAATCTTTTTAACAGGTTATAAGCCACAAGTCCCAGAGAGGGACCCACAAATTCACTTAATTTCCCTGATTTCACATTTAAGTCTCCACATTAGCTATAAATGTATAAACCCACGTGGAGGTAGTTCCTATTTACTACATAGCTGAGGAGGCACATGGCTTTTTTTTTCCTTCACCATATGGCTGAAGTAACTCACACACAAACAATTTGTTCTGATTCAGCTGTTTCAGCAGGAAGGATTTGCAGAAGCAGGATTGGGAAATACACAGGATTCTCTTTCACTTCCGTGACAGGAGTTACATTTTTAATTAGACCCTGTTAGTCTTCCAAGGGCAGCTTGTAAAAGTTTAATTCTGTGTCTCAAATTTGAGTCCCATTTGATAAGGCCATTTTTAGAGTGTATTTAGGGACTAGTTCTGAAAGCCTTTTCTGGTTTTCAGAAAAGTCAGTTCCTTAGCAAATTTTGTGGAAGAAAAGTAAGAGTTTTGGAGTTTCTTTTCTCCCAGTAGACTCAACTTACATGAAGCTTATTGAAGATACAGAGACACAGGCGAAATCCTAAGAGAACCAGCTGTTGGGAAGATCTTATACATCATGTGCTTATCATTTAAAATGCCTGAAGGCCCCAGGTTTGTACGCTGGGAAGCAATGACAAAAAATATGTCAGTGAACAATGGACGTGAAAAACCTGTAGGTTAATGTATTCCCTGTTACTTGCTTACACAACAGTATCAGTAAAATCAAGACAATCAGATTTACTTAAATCGGACAAGTAAAAAGAAAAAACTGAAAAGGTCCATTTGAAATAAATATTATTTGGCAAAAAATAGCATTTAATTGTATGCATTGACTAAAAACTATAAGCAATATAAGAAATACAGAAAAAGTGCAGAACATAAACCAGCCTTATTGATTTGCAGTGATACCCTGAGAATTTAAAATAATATCTGCCGAATGGATATAGTGTTGCACATGTTTACAAGTGGGAACACAGCATCCAAAAGACTTCCAAAACATTCTGAATTTGTAATTTATGTAGGATCATATGGGGGATATATTTGGTGACGCCTTAAAAATTAATCTCTAACACAGCATTCTGTCAGAAATGCTATGGTTGAGAGCCTGGGAGAGAGCATCCCTTAAATGTCATTGGCCCCTCAACTTTCAGTTTAATATTTAAGCTGTTTCTAATTGTGTTCAGTTGAAACTTGGCATCCAGTTTATGGGCTTGGATGCAATTTTCATTTCAGTGAAAAAGAAAAAGGGGAGAAAAAAGGCAAAACTTAAATCTGTTCTTTTCCTGGAGTGCTTGAGTGGTAAATGAGGTAAAAGTTTCAATCTCTTTTCCCAAATTTGTCCAAGTGTGATTTCTTACCCAAAACATAATGCAATATCATTCCGTGTAGCACAGTACAAACACATGGATACACAGACAAGAACTAATCAAAACACTCAACTTTGAACCTTCTTCAAGAAAACCAAATTAGGATCTTGTTCATAGGGGGAAATGTGTGTGTTAATGACTAGAAAAGGAGCTCTGCACGTATTGCAGGAAATTGCATTAGCCTTCATCAACACCAGAAAACTACAGTGAAAAGTCAGTCTCAGAAATAAACCCTGGGCTTTAAAAGAGCCTCTGAACTGTTCTCAGTGGTTGTGTCCAATCCTGCTTTTCACACATTGCTGACCCTCCAGGCACTGCTGGCTTTCCTCACCCTTTCCTCAGCAAAGACTGCAAGGCATCTTTCAGCCTATAGGGCTTTGAGGGAATAAAATACCTCTATCTACCCCCAAAGTGACAACAGGATTACAGGGAAAAAAACATGGTGGAAAATTCAGATTTGTGATTGTTACAGCTGGACCCACGGAGCTGGTGGCTGGAAGAGAGAAGTGCTCCCTCCTGCCCTCCCTCTCCAAAGGCTGTAATGGTCGGCGGGAAACACAAATTCTGCCAGCTACAGACCATCCTTTGCTTAGGAAGAGCTGAGGCTTGAAAGACCCCCGTTGGAGGAACAGCCATCCAGGTTATCTCGAAAGTCAAAAAGTGGTGCTATGCGGAGCTCAGCAGAAAAAGAGCCTTCATTAGCTCAGTCAAGACCACACTAGTCACTCAGCAAATCCTGTAAGGCAGGAAAACCGGTATCCCTGGCTTCCAGGAGTCTGCTTAGACTTCATGCTTCTTTCCTAGGCTTCTATAGGCGACCCCAGATGAGCAAGTAAAAAGATAGTCTTGAGCATCGAATGTATGGGGCTGAGGAAGTGCAGCCTGTAATTGAGGAGTGAGATCTGGGGGTTTTAAAGGGAGGGGGCAGAGCGCAGGCATTTCCCCACTTGATGTCTGTGCTGATTTTGCAGATTGCAGGAATAGTGGCCTTCAGGGCATTTAATAAAAAATTATTAAGGAAGAGACAGGACTGTGGCTACATTACTCATCCATTAACCGTCTGCACATGAGATCAGACATCCCTCCCCCTGAAGCAATCCAGCAAGGGACTGCAGTCTTTGCATGGGTGCTCTGCTCTTTGTGTTGTCCAAGAAAATTGCACTTTAAAGATACAGCAGGATTTTACCAATTTTATGGCTTTATTACAGTTTGTTTGGGTTTTGGTGCAAACTGCTGTGTTCTAACAGAATTCTGTATTATGTCCATTTTAATGCTTATGTAATTTAGCATGAGCATGGAAATCACAAGAAAACCAGCTTGGTGTATAATGGCTGTTCCTTACTTGGCTGTTGCTAAACTCCAGGATAAGACTTTCTGTGTACTTTAAACTGAACTTATAAAGTGTCTCACTGAAATTGCACAGCCTACAGTAGTAGTTGTGAGAGCCAATTTAGCTCTGGCCTGAGCACGTACAACACATCCACTGAGATGAGTGGAAGATGATCTGTCCTTGGCCAAGGATAACGCAATGCAATATAAATTCTTTCAGTAAGTGGCTGGCAAGCTGATTTATGGCAATTTCTGACAAACCTGCTGTAGCTTTAGGTATAATTTAAGTAGACAGACACACGCTGAAGGTTTTCAAGAGCTTGCCTGATGCTCCCCATGGGAACTTTCAAAGCCCCTGGTGGCAGTGGGGTATTTGACTCCTGTTGACTCTGAACTCTAGTATATTTCCATATTTGCCAGCTGTAAGTTTAAATTTCTCCCCTCTGATTTCCCAGAGGCAGGAACAATAAGCTGTTCCCAGTGAATTTAGTTGGGAGCTACAGAGAACCGTGAAAATCAGTCTAAGTAATCAGATGCCTCAATTGGAACTCAGAGACACACTCTTGCCAGTTAGGATTTGCCTTTCAGGGGTGTTCACCTGATAACTTTCTATCTCCTGGAGCATGTCCATAGTCACAGAGAGGGGGAAGTTAATAAAAAACTACAATTTCTTGTGGAAATGTAACCACAAGAAAAAAAAAGCAATGTTTTAAAAACAGTTTACCCAAACACTGTTACTAATGATAATAGTTGTCATCATCTGTACATGATCATATTGACTGTTTCATGATGGAAGAAATACTGCTCAACAGATGACAAGTTCTGTTTGGCCAAGCAGGAAAGAAGAGAGGGAAAAGAGACCATTAAAGATTGACATCCTCGTCCCGAGGATACATCACCACAAAATCACTTGCAGGTGTACGCAAGACTTGCCACTCCTTCGTGCCCAGTTTCTGTGTGCAAGGTCATCCTCCTGGTGCTACCTTAGAAACTGGCCTTATTCTATAGAGGACATTGAATGATAACACTGCGAGTCAGCTGACTGCTGTGTCACAGAGCTGCTGCTTTCTACATTATCGCAACTGCCAGAGCTCTTACTGCTGCAGTTTTCTAGTCGCAGTGCGGCAAAGCAGACGCATAGAACCAGGCACAAAGCAGCATAGATTTTTTTTATTCTTATCTTTTTCATACGAGGGGAATATTCCTGGTGTTAGCGTAGGAACAGACACAGCTTGGATGTGTTGGCTTCCGCCTGGCAGCATTTTCAGCTGAGCAGGGATTGCTTGGAGCTCTGTACCCAAATTGCCTCTGAGGAAGAACGCCTGATTTCCCACTTTGCGTACTAAGAGGGTTTTTTTCTTTATGCTACGATGATGTACCTGCAGCAATAGGACAAAGGAGATGGCACTTGTCACTGTCTGTCCGACTGGGGCCTTTAGCAGGTACTCCACGGCCGAAGCTGTGCCAGCATCCCAGGGTCAGATAGATTGGTAATACAGATTGCCGCAATTTCTTTCATCAGTTAGGGCAAAGCTCAAACAAGAAACCAGACTCTCTGACCTAAATCAGTCCCAGTCCTTCTGGATACAGGGCAGCAGTCGACTAGCAATGACACAACCAGCCATCAAGTGGAGAGTCTCTGGGATTGCAATCTGTATCAGTTGGAGTCTGAGAGAATGAAACCCTTTCGGGTATCCAGTCGCTTCTTCTTCTAATACTACAAATACTACAACTGCAACTACTACTGCTGCTACTTCTGTTTTTCTTGCCTGTAAGAAGCTGTTAATTGCGGTTGGTCTCTGCCTGTACATTTGTGTGGATTAGTCTGTCTATAACGCAGTCCTTATCTGCTCCTGCTGGAAACCGGGGCACGAAGTCAGCCTGCTTTAACAGTTGTTTCTTTCTGCGTGATGCTATGCAACTAGAATGGGTTACACTGACAACAAAGGAACAAGCACAAAGCACCACTTTCTTTGCTGGACTGTTACAGGAACATAGCTCTTCTTCGATATGGCACCCTGATCTCTTCTCTTTGCTGGTTTTTTATTTTCTTTTAATTTAATTCATCTAATCGAAGAGCCTAACAGACACCATCGTGAATGTGGCTTTTAATGATTTGGAAAAGACAGCCTGTGGAGACTGCGATTCGAGACAGCAACACATTTAGGTTATTGCCAATTTTAAATACTTGGTTTGTGAAGCACAGCCCTAAGGGACGAGCTCAGTAACTGAGGGAGAGATTGTAGATAAAGAAATAAAAATGACAAGCGTAATGGAGGCTCTGCAAAAGAGACTGTCAGAGAATCAGTTCATGGATGGCAATTTCACCAGTCTGAATCTGAATAATTCATAGATTGAAATTACCCTGCTTTCACCTTTCCATTTAAACCGGCATGATCTGAATCTCTAATAAATTTTCAAGATAAAGTAAAATGCCAATTTGAATCTGAAGAGCTTTTAAAACCAGATGCTACACCCTGAATCTTTCGATACCTTTCACAATTATCCTGTGAGAACCGCACTTCATCACGAAGCACTATTACCAGTGAAAATTACTGTGATTACAATAGCAACAATAGAATACCATCAAATGATCTCTAATCTACCTAATTTACCAAGGCTGACTGTGTGCCCATTCTGTTTCACCATGTCTGGCATTGGATCAATATCACAGAGGAACAAAAATGCCTTAGTGTGTGCTTCCTTTTGGTACCTTTAACTTTGACAGCACAAGAAAAAAATCTACCTGCTGTTAAATGTTTTTACAGCCAATCTACATGCCTGCTGTAGGATCTGATTGATTCTCTTATGATTTTTTTTAGTTCTTGGGTATCAGATGTCTTTGTGTTACTAATTAGTTTATAATGTATACTCACGCACAAAGACTGCAGCAAGTGAGTGCCAGCACAGGGACCCTGCACTGCTGCTGCAGTTGTAGCACACTCACTGGGGAAGCCAAAAAGAGTTCGGTGCCTTATGTGAATTATTACTCCTGTCTGAGTTAGAAATGCTTTGTAGCATCACCAGTCTTGGTCGTACTACGTGAAAAATGTATGCAAAAGCCATGGTCAAGGGAAATGATTGCGTGTAATACTAACAAGATTTTTCCCCCATTCAGCAATTAGCATGTGGTTGTGAGAGACAGGCTGTGACTCCTTCTGCGTGTGTGTGTGTGTGTGTGTATGTGTGTGTAGGTATGCACGCACATACATAAATGTAAAGCTACTGTGCCCTGTGAATGAATATGTGCTGATCTCTGAAAGTAACAACTTTCTCTGACAAGCCAGGCGCTGTGTTTTGCCGCAATCTGCTCAGTTGTAACAAATCCCTCTTTTGAAGGTGTAAATTTCTATAGGATGATGTGTGACTTCTGGAACAGTAAGTACCATTTATGCAATATGTTGGTGGCTACAGCTATGCTGCAGAATAGTATTTTAAGCATAGTTTGAGTCCTTGTAGCATAACTAGAATGTGAAGAAGTGAGAAATGTACAGAAGGCTAGAAGCAGGCATGGAGGCAACTGTATCTGCTATTTGTATGTGTGTGACTTGTACACTTCGGGCTTGTTTTTCATTTTATAATCAGATTTACTCTGCCTTCAGGGAATATTTTCTAAGGGAGGAAGGTAAGCAGTATTTCTTCTTATTTCTATGGCGGTGTTGTGTTTCTGTTACGGAAAATGCATGTTTACAGCACACAGTTATATAATACAGCATGATCTCATGACATCTAATTAAATGTTTCACTATTTATTCACATTAAAACTGGGCAAGAACGTATATTTAAAATATGGATTTTTATTGAAAATACACTTCTAGAGCTGCTACAATTTACAGATTTTGTTTGCATTCATCTTTTGCTCTTTACTGTTGTTAAATAAGTGCCTATTCTACCTAAATACTAATGGTCTTGAAACCTCTAGTTTTTATATATTTAGTATTTTCAAAACACAATTCACTGTATTTCTAAATTTTCTGTATGTTAGTGGAGACTGTTCTCTAGAGGTAGAAGAGGCAAAAGGTTTTACAGCTTGAGCTGTGATAACAAAGGAACTTGAAAGGGCACAAAATATGATTATACAAAAGTCTCAAATTTTAAATGATTCAGTAATGTGATTTAGCCAAATGCTGTTCTTACACAGCACACTCTCAAGATACTACACTATCTGGAAATAATTTGTCCATTCAGTGCTATCTTTATATTCTTCGTTTTCATGTAGTATTCGAAACTTAACAAAGAAAAAGCTGAGAGCAAATACCGAAACTTTGGTAAAAGTGTAACACCTACATTATGTTACTGTGGTAGTAAAATCAAGACATTTGGACTGAACTTTGCTGAAGAGAACTAGTCATTGTGGTTTAACTATTTTATGAAGGGCGTTTTATGTTTTTATATACAGAAATATAACATATACTGATATAACTACTATACTGCAAGGACCATGCAAACAGAAATGTGAATGTTTTTGCAAAATACCATACAAGTACCTGGCAGCATTTACAGTATTACTAGTACTGCCACACTCCCCCAGATTCATATGCCTGGAAATCATGCATGGTCTGTTAACCAACTGGATTCCACGGGGTATTTACAACCCTAATATTTTTATCAGTCTTATCTGCTGCAACAGCCTGTAGAAAGCAGTTGGCCATGGGGTGCAAGGCCCACTCACAAGTGCAGAGCACTAACTCACTAACAAGTGCAGAGCAGAGCTAAGGGAGAGCTCACAAGTGATTGGTGGCTTCACATAAGGGCCCAATCCACATCCTTCTGTGGAGCTGCGCTGGAGTCCTCTAATTTTGTGTTTCTGTTATTGAACTTTAAACATGCCACTAGCTTTCTCCCACTGCTCCATACTGGCCTCACATTCCAAAACATGCAGTGCTGGTCAGGCCTAATGCTGTTTGCCAGTGTGAGCCCCTGCAGGATTTGTCAGATGCTGTTAGGACAGCACACTCAGAAGGTGAGAGTATCAGTGAGACTCTGCTAAAAGCACTCTGGAAAAGTTTGGAAATCTTGGGAAGTGAACTCTGCCACTTGGGGTGATGTGTGTTTCAAAGGCAACAGGATTGCAGCCTGTCAGCAGGATACACTGCACATGCAAATGGGGAAAAAAGCCTTTAAACCTTTCCAGATGCAGGATTGTGAAGAGAATATTAGCAATATTACTTAATCGAAAGTATTAAAATGTAGTCAAGTTATATCATCCATGTATTTTCTGTATTTTCTATCAGATACAAAAAGC
Source organism: Ploceus nigricollis (assembly GCA_013399945.1). NCBI lineage: Eukaryota > Metazoa > Chordata > Aves > Passeriformes > Ploceidae > Ploceus > Ploceus nigricollis. The sequence goes on from VXBC01006749.1 coordinate 28,888, forward strand.
TGAAGTGTTTAGTATTCATAATTGTATGTGTCAAAATAAATGACTGCAACATGAAACTTCTAACATAAGGCCACTAATTTCAGCAATAGGGATTCAACAGTTAATATACACCATATCAAAAGATGTATTAGTCTGGTTTTGTGCCTGTTTTTCACTGTTTTACACTTGTTTATAAATCAATCTACAATGGCAAAGGAACAACAAAAGCCTTCTTTACATGAGTTCCCAACTAAGCACAGATATCCCCTTCAGTAAAATTACTCCCATGCATTTGGTGGACCCTTATCTGAAGCTAGGCAGCAACCATGATGCAACCACGCACATGAAAAACATATTGGAGCCCTTTCTATTACCACAGAATTTAATAACAAGTCTCCCTGTGCCATCAACATAAAAGATAGATCCATTAATTTCCTTCCTTTCCTTTTTGTGAAAGTTGCTGTTATTTTGTTTCTCCTTGATTACAAGGGTCGTGTATAGTTGACACAGTGCTGGACAGAAGATCCTTTCTGTTCACCAGGAGACAAGACTTGAGCCAAACATACGCTGAAATCAACATCTCACGATAGGTTTATTTGAGAACTGAAGAGACCTTCTCATCTGTAATTGATAATATTTGTGCTCACTTGCTTGTCAATTCTGCATTCTCATCTGCTATAAAACACACAAGTTCTGATCTGTCATGGTTGTATCTATTTGGACAAGAGCCCTGAGGATAGGCGGTCTGTTGTGGGTTTCATTGAGGTTTTTTTTCACTGTACTGTTGCTTTGAATTAATTGCAACTGCCTATGGAAATATGATCCCTTAAGAATGGAGAGAAATACATTATTAATGATTATGTATGAAGAATTGCTAGATTCCCCTGCATTCTGGCTGCTATGAATTTCACACCATCATCCCCAAAGAAAAACATTAGGGAAAAAGTAAGACCAATGTAACTTGAAATTAAAACAGCAGCATTTCCAAACCAATAATTTTTGATGCCGGAAATTCAGAGTTAAACAGAAGAAAATCCAAGTGGTTCACTGACACAATTAAAATACCTGAGCAGCTCCCTTCCTCTTTGATGTCATAACTCCAGGATGTGATAGAGGTAAATAATTTTGCCGTGTCTGTTTATATTATACAGATAGGATCAAAAACCACCTTTTGCTTTAAAAGTATTTGCACTGCATTTCACAGTATCAGTTCAGTTTCTTTATGGACTATAAATGGACACCTGCTCTGTGCTTTTAGCTGTGTAACGTAACCAGAAGTTCTGAAAATCAAATGATTTCTGACCAACCAAAAGAGGGAAATGAAATCCTAAATAGGAATTGCAGAAGAGGCAATGGGTTTCCCAGGTCTCATGCCAGCTGAGATTCTTGCTGGGGATTTTCCAGGTCAGGTTAAACTTCTTATTATGTAAGAACTTGTTCTTAAAAAAAACCCCATAGTTAAAAATGAGCGGGAATTTGAAATATGGCCAAAGTTTTGCCCAAAACCATAAGGGATTTTTTTTTCTTCTCTAACTACATTTGACATTATTTCTGCCACAGGTCTTGCCTCAAAGTTTACCAAGAAACTCTGTCCAAAAGAATATTTGCAATGCTATACTTCATTTGTAGATGGTCATGCATAGTGAATCAAACACAACAAATTAGCAGTTGTGGTAAATGCTAAACTGGCAAATGTTGTTGAAATAGAAAATATATAAATTGATACATTATGGTGTTGCCACTGTACTGTTCACTTATACTCAATACTTCACAGAGGTAGTGCAGAAATAAATGTAGGGCTAAATTATATGCAGTTACACTCTGTGAAATGCTCAATAGAAAAGCCATATGTAGTACTGACTTGTTTCTGTTTCTTCTGCCTATGTTCATTCAAAACCCACCTCCAGTGGCACAGCAGTCACAACAGCTGGCTACCCCTCTAACCTGCAGGTAAGAAGTTTCACTGAGGTAGCCAAAGGATGAGATCGCACACCTTGTGCTCCTAAAGGCAATGTCCCTGGTTGGTGGGGCCAGAGGAGAGGCTGGTGTGCAGAGGGGCATCGACATGACACACTTCTGACTCCCCTACAAAGCAAAAGTGGGAAAACGTCATTATTAAGTAATTAAAGAGGAGTAGGAACATCTTTAATTTCTATGTTTTCAGAGGCAGCTCTTCTGCAAACTTGTCAAATTTATACCTAGCACAACTATCGTGCGGTGAAAGTCCAAGTCACGCAGAAAATTTAAACTGTCAATTGATATTGTGGAAAAAGGGTCCATAACCCAAGAGACTACACTAATATTTATTCATACACAGTGCTAGCATTACCTTTAGTTTGCATGTAAAGGCAGCTGCCTATGCCACTGCACCCATAATGTCTGTAAAGTGACCATACATTTCAGATTTGGCTTAAGCAGCTACACCCCATTTAAACTGGCCTTTTTGGTAATGGTATTTTTGCTTTTCCTTTGAGTGACATAGCATGCCCTTTGTTATGCATGCAAGTAAGCATGAATTGTTGCAACTCCTTTTGTCAAAAGGTATGGTTTTTCCTCAGAGCTTGTCTGTACTAAACTTACCACCTATCCATGAGGGGCAGCCTGTCTCTGCAAGCTGATGAGGTTCATATGGTTATGAATTGCTTGCATGCTGTATTTTTTTTATTCTGTGTTTGTTTCCTTATATTTAGAAGTTGGAGTGCACCCTTTCCTCTGCCACAGAACTTAATGGTAGGTAAATACTTTAAAAAAATTAAAGGACGTGCTTCATCTTCTGAAAGCTTCAGAGTGTGTGTGACTTCCTGAGCTCTCAGAGCAGAATCTGGAGTATGCGCAGGATGGATTTCATTGGGAAAAAAAAAAAACAAAAAAAGAAAGTAATTTTCTGGTGCTTCTGATTGTTTGCCTCAATTTAGACAATACTTGTAGCCATAATCTTTGAGTCTTTATTTTACTTTTGTAAATAAGTACCTCTAAACACAATTCTTTCACCTTACAGGGCACTTCATGAAAATAATTTCTTTAACAAATGTGAGTCACATAATGAATCAGTAACAGTTGGGGGAAATCCTGATGGAAAGTAGTGCTCTCATCATTAGTGCTGTGTGTGGTAAATTAGGAGCAGGCTCTTCAGGAAATGAGGACAAAAAGGCGGAATTGCTGCTCATTAAGAGTTTGTCTTGAGCACAGAGCTCATGCTCTTTAAGAACAATAAGAATACCCTAAGTTTGTGTTTGAGATAAATACATATATATATATATACACACATAACTTGGGGGAATTTTGATCACTAGCTAATACACAAAAGTTATAAAATCAGCTACTCCAAAGAATTTTAAGTGTCAGTGGTACTTAGGGGCAAAAAATGAAATATAGTTGTCAAGGAGTATCATAAATGTGTGAAAATTACTGAATATCTAACCAAAAACTTTTTTTGTTTATTTATAAAGCATTAAAATGCTGTCTTAATGTAGTACTGAAAAATTCCCAGCCTCCCTTCTGTTTCAAATTTGGAGAGGTCCTTTCATCTTCCATTAGAGCAGTAGCCTAGAGACTCTTGGCAGGTACGTATTTCTACCCAGATATTTTATATTATTTGTGGATAAGTAGTCTGCTTTTTTCCACAATTTCTGTGCATTCATAACAGCACAGTGGAAAATATTTGCATTACTATATATTTAACCACAATACCTGTCAAGGAAAAACAATTTTATTGTACAAGGCACTGTATGAAGGGAAAACAAAAGGTCCATACTTTGGAGTTGATTTTTATCTGAAGGAAGAATAATCACTAAATATTTGAGAGGACAATGTGCCATTTTCAGATAGAGAAGAAAATTTTTAGAAAACATATGACAAAGCTATAAATTATAGCTGAAAGAGTCATAAGAGTAACCCAGTTTTTGAACAACCTTATTGCAAGTCTCTTACCTATTTTTATCAAAAATAGAATGCACTCACAGTGATGAATTGATGATTGCATTTAAAAGAAAGTGTGACTCCCACTCCCTCCAAAGAATAACTGCTTTCAGGACCTGATTAGATGTTAGAAATGACAATAATAATACCCTTAACCAACCATTCTTGCAGCATTCATAAACTTACATGTAGCTGAAAGTAATTTTAATATGTGTGTAAGTTTTGAAAAGCTTTTCTTCTGCCAGCACCAGTTTTGTAAACTTCATGTGTCTTCTGCACAGTTTTAAGAACTTATCAGGCCTGGGTTGATGTGCCTTCTAGACATGAGTTAGCCTATACTCTGTATATTTATCAGTGCTCACTTAAATACAATGCAAACAGATCTTTTCATGCTCATGTAACAACGTACCATAGTAACAGGGAAGTTTCTGTGTTTTCATTTAAACAATTCACAGTAAATTGCTGATTTTCCCTACCCACAGACAGAACAGTGAATTTTAAGAGACAGATTTGAAATAAGAAAATCTAGAAAATAAACTAACATGTCCTGGAATATCAGAAGTAAGGAAACTTCTTGGTTTAGACAGACATGCAATTTACATCAAAAGTATTTATGAATATTCCCATTTTGTGCATTTGGTTTTTAAATTATTGTAACTATAAAGTTTGGCTGAGTTTTCAGTTTGAAAAAAAGTGGTCATTAACCTGGATCACGGCTGTGAGTTTAGTTTAATTACTTCACGATCCAGGTTTAGTCAATCTTGCTGTATCTGCATGAGAAAATGATTTAAATGAGTGAGGCGAGATTATATGAAGGGACAAGGTGGCTTTTGCACAAGTAGGAATGAAATTTTCATTGATGATGGATAAGTATCTAGTTTTATTTTAGAAGTGCCTGTCACCAAGTTTCTTAAAAATATATTTACTCTTTCCCCCCACCTCTTCTAAGATTTATCGCCACTTGCAAAGTACTTTTATTTAATATTCTTCCTTACTCCAAAACTGGTTTATTCAGTTTTCTGATAATTAATAGACACTACCAAGGGTATTGAAACTGTGTTTAATATCCTCCCAAATATTAAATTTTCCTGCTGGATTAGAAAGTAGTCTGTTGAGAAAATTTACTTCAAAAATCAGCACATCCAAATGCCAGAGACAGAAATTCAGACTAGTCCCAAACAAAGATAAATCAGAAACCATGGATTACTGCCTCTATTTCATTATATTTCCAATGTTGATGACTACTAGAGCCTTTCTACTAATTTCAGTCTTTGAAGCTCAGTTTGCTAGTTAAATCATGAATCCTTTCAGAGCTGGAAAACTACTTGAAGCAGAATTTTGGATCTTGTCTGTCCCATTGCATCACAGCAGAGACATGAGTCTCAAGTAAAACCTGGAGATCATAAACTGAGGTTGAATGTAACTAATAAACAGAGACTGCTACCAGTGGGGCGTGGGGTGCAGGATTGAGAAATGGGTCAGAAGTTAGAAGGGACAGGACTAAAATCTGGTCCTCTTCATTGCATTTTAAGAATCAGCTTTGGCAGGATTCGCTACCGAGTATAAGCCAAATCATCTTTTGAATTCCAATGGTGTGGGTTTTGCTCATGACCTCTTCACCACCAGCAAAGGTGTAAAACTTAATGGAGAGAGACACCAGAGATCTGCTTTCATCTCTCTGACCTCTTCTGAGCACTGATCACACCAAATGTGTTAAATTTCATCCCATATTGTAGTTGCATTTCCATTGCTTACAGCCTTCAGAAACAGACAATAACCCATCATTTAGGGTGGTTTCTCTTTGTTTCTCCTCCTTGGAAACTGCAGTTTCACTTTCAAAAGCTAAATCAGCGGCTATTCATTTACAAGCCACAGTAAAACTTTACCAAGTCCCACCTGGATGCTGGATGCTATTAGGATGGGCAGACCAGACTTCACAGAGGGGAAACACATTCCTCTGTTTAACAGACAAGGAAGGCATGGTGTCCTCCCAAAAGTTTACTGAGGCCTTCAGGCTCATAGCTTCAGTTAGATGTAAATGGCAAAAGCTACTGAACACTGTAGCTAGCAAATACAGGTAAGAAGAGGTTAAAAAAACAGAAGAGAAGAAACATTTTCATACAAAGGTGAATTGAATTAAATTGAACTGAATATTGAGTTATGTTTTGACATTTTCACAATAAGCTAACAGCTATGCAGTTGATAATACAGTTTCTTCCACAGTAGATCTTTTGCAAATGGGCTTATAGAGAAGACAAATTATAAATAATTTATTAAAAAAATACATTTATAATTACATACATATGTGCACACATGCACTTGCAAATACTTTTTAACACAACTTTATGCATATGCAATTTTATTTTCAGTAGGGTTCTGTGACTTATTTATATTTTCACACTGAGAGGAAAATAACACTATTTTGCCTTTGCAATGCTTTGCTTTTCTTTCTGCTGCTTGGCTTTGCTGATGAGAGAACACAGATTAGTTTTTAAATAACTGTAGATCTTCACTTGGCATAGTGGTATACCATAAATCTGAATTTCAGGAGCCACTACAGCGCTGGGTGAAACATATTTATTAGCTATTAATAGTGAGACTATAACAGGCATCAGAAGCTGCACAAGAAAATCTTAAGAAATGCTTTCATGTTGGGTCTCTAGACTAAACCCCTGACTGAAATCTCAGCAAATTCTCTCTGTGTTAGTGGAAATTAGCTTCATAACATATTCCTTGTTTCCTTTGGACATTCTTTCTGAACTCTAAGTCATTCTTTTAATTCAAATATGTTTGGGTTTTGCTTGCTTTTTTATTTCTGATATTCAGATTCCATCTTTCCGTGGTGACCATCAGGGGCTTTTTTCCTTAGTACTGATTTAGACTAACAGCAAATGCTCATCCAAGGAACTCAGGGGCCAAATGTGGCTCAACTGGTATAAATAAATAGGTAGATGTTATTTTCCATCTGTCTCTCTTTGTTGTCCACACAGTGATAATATTGTTGTCTACACCTTTAAAGAAAACAAGGCAAAATAAAAGTAGTAGAAATATACACTATAAACCCCAGGAAAATTAGAATGTGACAAACTTCAACTTCACATTAAAAAGAATTAACTTCCAACCATTAAGTACAATGCAATACCTATTCATCAAGTTAAGTTGTTTTCCTGTTGCAAAGCACAAATATAATTACAAAGGCCTTTTACATATGGATGGCACTTGCTTAAGGACTATTTTTAACACTGTATACATAAATCAAGTTTAATTTCAATTTCTGTCATTTTTTTTTAACCCACACTTTCAGGAGATAGGCAAACAATGCTGGAAACAATCTCTTGGATGATCAAAATGCAGCCTTTTGCTTACCAAGGGAACTGTGCTTGTGGCATTTTCAATGAACTCAACAATCCTCATCATTAAGTAGCTTGAGCTGTTATTTTTTTGTCCCCCCAACTTGTATTGAAAAACTGCTCTAGAACCTCACCACTTTTATGGCCAGAATCTCTCTAGCTTCCAGCCTAAATTTATTCATGGCCAAATTACACCCATTTGTTCTTGTGCCAGCATTGTCTGCTAGGGTAAATAGTTTTTTTCCTTGCCGACTGTTTACCACCCTATTGTGTTTTTAGAGAATAATTATTTCCTTTATCAGTTTTTGTTTCTATTAGACTAAACAAGTAAAAATTTTTGAGCCTTGTTCTGAAAAGGATTTCACTCTGGTAATCAATCCAGTTTTTCTCCTGTTTCACCTTCCACAGGTGTGATGAAAAAGATCTGTGTGAGATCTCTCAGGTGCTTTAAGCAATGGCATAGATTTTTACTTTTGTCTAATAAGAAACAGTTTATCTGGTTCACGCTTGGGTGGCATCTGCTTTTTCATGGTTGTATCCCACTGGCAACTTAGCAAGCCTGCAGTCAGCTGATTTGCATACATAGATGTATCTCCTGTGTTATTTACAACTGATATGCTCCTAGTTTACAGCACATTTAATTAATCCTTGAGTGCATGTCTCCACTGCCAACACCCGTGCATTTCAAGAGTGAGTTTAGCAGTGTGTATTTTTAATGTGCTTTTTCCAAGGGTAACACATGTTTGGGATAAGCTGATGCCAAAGATAATAGAAAAATAAAAAGGAATAATGTTGTGAGACCAAAGAGAGGCACTCAGCACACTGACAGCACCAGGCGCGGCGTATTAAGGAATAAGGACTTTTCACAAATGCTTCAGTGTAATATGATAGAACATAAATATTTGAGTATGATACACTGCATACAATACATTAGGACATTCTTTTTTGGCCTTGTATACTCACAGCTGCTTAAATGTTGCATTTCAAAATAATTAGGATCGTTATATCAATTACTTCCAGGGTAAAAAAAAGCCTTCATATTGCCTGGTTGTAAAGGCTCCGTTTAAGGACCACACATTCTGGAATGAAGACTATATAACTCCTAAGTTTTAACAGACACGGACACTTTCACAAGCACGTTGATGATTTTGGACTGCAAGTTCAAATAACTAGGAATTTAGAAACTTTGAATCCTTAAGAAAATGATAGATATTTCTTCATTTTGATGTGGAAGCCATCAATCTATAAAATACCTTTAGCTGTGCAATTACAGATAGCAGGAGGGTAGTAAATTCCAACACTTAGCAGCTTCACCCTTCATTAGAAAGATAAACTAGATTCTTGAAGGATTTTTTAGAGACAGAAAGATTATTTTAAAGTCATGTGATAGCTTTTTTTTTTAATTTTGCATAAGAGTGCTGGATGAGGAAATTTATTTAAAAGAGTTATTTGCTAGGGCATGCAGCTTTAGAGAATTCTTGAAAAATATTTTTTGTCAGTTTTAAATTTGATGGGAAGGGAATCTGTATCTGCTCAGGATTATTTTATTAAGTTATTAAAAGGTAGTTTTACTTAGTGTGCCCTCCTTGACTATTGCTACATAATACCTTCTTTGATGCTGAAGTGGTAAAGTGAACACATTAACTTTTTGATGCATTAGAATTAATGTTTAATGCATTTTATTTTGTTTGGGGCACCCCTCTGGAGCTGATAGCTGTGCAATAACCACTGCTGTACAAAGCAGGGGAGTGCCTGGAGTGCACTGGGACACAGCTCTGGAGTCCCCAGCACAGGACACAGCTCTGGGGTCCCCAGCACAGGAAGGACATCAGCCTGTTGGAGCAACAGATGAGGGCCAACATGATCATCAGAGGGATGGAGCATGTCCCCAGTGAGGAATGGCTGAGGGAATTGGGATTCTTCAGCCTGGAGGAGAGAAGGCTTTGGGGTGACCTAATTGTGGCCTTCCAGGACCTGGAAGGAGCCTGCAAAAAAGGTGGAGAGGAACATTTCACAAGGGCATGTAGTGAAAGGACGAGGGGAAATGGCTTCAAACTGAAAGAGAGTAGGTTTAGATTAGGTATTGGGAAAAACTTCTTGACTGTGAGGGTGGGGAGGCACTGGAACAGGTTGCCCAGAGAAGCTGTGGATGCCCCCCCCTTGAAAGTGTTCAAGTCTAGACTGGAGGAGGCTTTGAACAAACTGGTCCAGTGAAAGGTGTCTCTGCACATGGCAGAGGGTTTGAAACTAGATGATCTTTAAGGTTCCTTCCAACCAAAACCATTCTAGGATTCTATGATATGCAAAGAGTGGCTTCAAAAAGTAAATTAATTTATATTTCTGTCACAAGAGTTTATTTTCTTTACCCATAATTCATTGTATTTTTAGAAATATTTGAGACATCAGAAACTTGCAGGCCTTCACTGCAGCAGGGTGCAACCAAGTGATCATATTAAATTGACAAGATTAATTTTAAAACAGTTCTTTCCCTTAATACAGCCCTTTCTTTTTTTTGCTAGTTGTAATTAGTAAAAGTATTTTTCGAACTGGGACAAAGGTTTGTTACTAGTCTTTCCTCTTTAGACAAGATACACTTTTTGTATTGATAAAGGAAAGGGATTTGCAAAGTGCCTGACAAAGTGAAACATCACAGAAAGTAAAACATGTAGCAGAGAGTAATATTACCCTACTGATTTTAATCTCACAGAGGGTTTGGGCTAATTAAGAAAGAATTAAACTACACATGACAGATAACAGTCACATTGCTTCATATACTGCTGGAGGACACACAGGATCATAGGGTCATTGCAAGTACATACAAGAAAAATAAAACACAATTTCTGCATCCAAGTACAATGTGTTTTGCAGGTAAACATGGCATACTTGTTTGACAAGACATTCTTTTGCACAGTATAATTTTGTTATTAATACAGATTCTATACAGAAAAATATTTGTTAAGTGATTTAAGATAGCTTGGGGAGCGGGGCAAAGAAGAGCAGAGAATCACCCTTCAGCATTTATTTACATGTGAAACACTCAATACAAAATAAGAGTTTCTCCTCTTGTTCTCCTCTTGTGCAGTACCTTCTGGTGCCATTTTAAAATGAAAATCAATAATAATTTCCCAATCTGAGAAAATTTATGCTTGTCTGAGAAGCTGGCCTCACCAGTAATTTAATACTGTTTGGCACCTATACGGAGAAGCATCCAGAAAATATTTTGTGTGTAAAACAGAGATTTTTTTTTTCCTCAGTTGTTTTCTCTTTATTACTTGTGTTAGCTTCCTTGCCATTAGATTTCTTGCAGCTCTGATTCAGGGCAAAATAGACCTGTTTTTTCCTGAAAGAAGATTACTTAGTATGGAGATGGTAAGGTAACTTTGGTGAAATAAATCCATTTTAAGAAGGTGGATGTAAACCAGAAGGATATGATAAGTTTCAATTTCACATTGTAAGGAGAGCCATGTTAATTCAAGACAAAAAGTGGAACAAAAATCCACTCTGGGAATCAGGAGCTGTGCATCAGCATGGATGCTGCTGTGCCATGCAGGCTGATTGGACAGAGCTCTGTACCTTGCTCCAGCACTGACTCCAGCTTCCCCTTCAGTCTGGGATGGCAGTGGCTTAAAATAATATAGTCTGCAATGATATAGGTCTACAATATGAGGGCTTTGGCACCTTGGTCCTGCTTTAGAGTAGTTTAATGCCGAGAGAAACTCTATAGCTGATGAGGATTTTTCTGTCTTTCAAGTGACACCTTAAAATCAGGTGTGTCAGGGCATATTTTGTAGATTACTGGAGTGTTGTATGCAAGTACTTGTTGACTTGTGCTTTCAGAGAAGGCAGTATGAGTATTGTGCACAGCCTGTGTGACAATTGAAACGATATATTTGAGTCACAAATGTGCTCCCAATTTCACTGCCCACACATTTCATGCTTCTTCACACACAGAACTGCAATAGGCAGGGCTGGTTTAGGAGGCTCTTTGGGACCTTAGTAGAGCAAGTATTCCCCAGTGGAGCTGGGAAGTGAAAGAAACTGTACCAACTGGGAGCCAAATAGCAAACATGGTGAGATGCTGCAACTCATGAAGGTTTATAATACCAGGTTATTTCCAGTTTCTTTAAATAAACTGATTATTTATTTCCTGTTTCTTTAATAATTACAGGTTACCGTAATTATTGAAGAAACAGGAAGTAAATAATCAATTCCTCCCTTACAAGCACTTTATATATGAGATGTGAAAAATGGTTGAGTTGAAAGGGAGATAAGGCTGCTCAGGCTGCGCACCCGAGCTGGATGTGGGTTACTCCCTTTCAGGTGTGTGGTCTAAGCTTCAGGTGATGGGAGTGGTTCCATGTTTTTTGAAGTTTTTCTTCTTTTTTCATTTTCCTCCTGGCATATCACCGGCCTTTCCCATGAGCAGTGTCAGCAGCAAAAATCGAGCAGATGTCTCACAGGGCTGTTCCCATAGTGGTACCACAATATTACATACACTGAGTTACCAAGCTTTCTTTTTGCATGTTCCCCTCCCTTTGAAGCTGCTCTTTCTTTTTTTCCAATCCTGAGACTTTATCCTTGACTCTGTTGAGTCTTTGCAGGCTTTCTGTCACTTGCAGAATCCTAGAAGGTGGATTACTGTAAAGTAAGAATAGACTCTTAGAGGCTTCCAGTGTGACCATCCAGGCTGAAACTCCTTTTAATAAACTTAATCAGTTAATGATAAAAAAAAAGAAATTTTCAAACCATTTTGGCTTTAATAGCAGAAAAATCCCAATAAAACAGACACCCTGACAAAATGAAAACAGCAAGTTCACTTATTACTAAAAAGTATAAAATGTTAACAAAGAAGATACTTTTTAAGTAACATTTATGAGTGTTATACACATGACCATTGAACATATAGTCCCTTAAAAAATCTAGTAAGGACATAAAACAGCCATTTGCATTTTACTTTTGCACATAGGTTTATTAAGATAATATATGTATCTTTTTATATGCTGAGCCATTGCTTTGCCTCTGTCTCAGCCTGTCCAGGGTGTAGGAATATTGACTAACGTACACCCCATGGTGTATTATTGCTTACTTGAAACATAATACTGCATGACCTTGTTTTTTCTCTTAATTATATTTTTCCCTTGTAGGAAAGTAAGTTTACTCACTCTGAATCGTGCCAAACCGCATAATTTGGAAAAGAATATTGTGGCTCAACTTGGAAAGTACTAACTGGGCTCCAGCCATCACTGGGAAAGCTGTATAGTCTTTTATTATTTTAACTGGCCAAATGCCCTTTGTTACCACATTAACAGTCTCCCTATGGTGCATGTAACTTTGATATTATTTCCACTTTTAAGCTAAATTTGACCAGATGAAAGACACAAACCCTCCAATTTTGAAATAAAAAAAATAGCATGTTTTGTTAATCCTGTACTTCAGAAGGAAAGTCTGTGAAAACGATAACCTTTGTCTGCTGGCCAAAGTTTTTGTTCAGTAAACCCATCCTGCCAGCTGTTCTCATTGGCAAGAGGAAAGATAATATTTTGGTATCTTTAATATCTCCATTTTGAGCCGAAGTTCTGCTTGTGCCATCGTTTAAATCATGCATGTTAACATCGGTCTGGCAAACAATGCTGCACTTTATAAAAAGACCTCAGTTTGGATGGTATCACCGCAACGTTGCAATAAAGCTGCTCCAGACTGCCACATACAGCTTAAATCATTCACTGCCTATGGACTTTTGCAGGTGCTCTGGGCTGTGCTGCTGGAGAACTGCTTTCAAAGACCTAAAGCAGACACTGAAAGAGATTTAAAGGTGCATTTTAGTCCAATGACACCAGGAGCTAAAGGTGCAAAACACCTCAAAAGTCTGGGCTCCCACTCACACGCCTTTGGTCCTCATTTCTTGAAGCAGACTGGACAAGGATCAGCTTGGTGACTAAGACCCAGTCCCTAGCAAATGAGGAAGGATGGCCAGACAGAAACACTGGTATTTCTAAGAGACACAAAGTGGTCACCTAAAGCTCTAGGCCTAGACAGATACACTTCCCACATTGAGAATATCTGAATCAACATCTGCATAGGGAATGCTCTCTCTCCAGATCCATTTTTGACTGCAAGTTTTAATTTCTGTTGGAACATAAAGGGTGTTCTCATCATGTTTAAGAACATTTAAGAATGTCTTTCTCAGTTTACAGGTAACCTGAAGCCAGGGTAGTTACAGGCATATTGGCTCCCACACCTTGGCAGAGGATTATTTCTGCACATGTTTCAGGACAGCTCAGCACTAAAGACTTATAAGGGGAGAAAAAAATTTATGATTCTGCAAAAATTTGCTTGGATCCCTTGAAGGTTTCAAAGATTTCTTAAAGCCCCCAATGAGCACAAGCCAAATGATTGGTATAAAAGTAGGTCTCAAGTCTTTGCTGTCTAGACATAAAGCCTCTTTCACTAAAATGAAGCATGAGGGAAGACAAGATCATCTCTTAAAACAAGAATTTAATTAATTTCTTAAAACAAGAATTTAATTCATTTGTGCATTACTCTAATTATACTACTATCTTAAATGCTCTCAGATTAATGGTGCTTGTGACCGTGCAACCTTGCACAATCTGAAACAGAACTGAGCCCTCCCTGAACCTTACTGGCTCCTTTATAGTCTTCTACTTGTATTTGGAGGGCACATTCCAAAGAAAATGAGGATAGTTCCTGTGTCCTGGTCACCTACTGCTTTTGTAACACCTTGATGTAAAAATTAATAGCAAAATAGTGCATTTTGTTGGCAGGGCCTAGCCCAATAACCATGCTAATGATAGTGCAATTATACCTGGGATGAAAGTTTTCATTTAAGTACATTTCCCCTGGCATCTCCAGTATGTGATTTTTGGGGGGAAAAAAAAAAGGTATTTTTTCAGGTTTTAATTTCCTCCAGAAGCATAAAATCATTCAATACTTTTTCCTCTCCTTCAGGTTAGCTTTCACCACTGCAGACACAGCTACAAGTACTTATTTGAAGTTTTGTTGCTTGCTGAACTGCCAGAGTCTTTCAGGGTACATATCAGGCAAGGTAAATCCATCAATCAAATGCAAAAGCACTAGGGAAACATAGTTTAAAATGACAAATACTTTTTGGTAGCACTCTCTCAGATTGCTTCCTCAAATTTGGCTTTTAGCAGTTAGCACACCTCATGCACCAGCCTGCCCGCTCCCCATATGTCTCTATGTTATTATTAATGCGTACTGCAGCTCCACAAAGGTGTTCTGGGCGGAACTTGGCCCAGAGACCTTGATCAGAGGGAAACTGTAAACCCTGGCCTCTCTGGAAGGGCAGTATTCCTACTCTCCTGCTCCAAACCCTGCCGTGGGAGGCTGAGCACCCCGGGCAGCATCGTCCCGTGCAGCACAACGCCAGGGCAGCCACCAGGACATGGCCAGGAAATACGCCAGGCTCAGCCCCGCAGGTTGAGTTACTGACACTCGCCAGCTGCTCCTTGTGTGGAAGAACTCCAACACCTTCCTCTTGCCTTACAAATACAGGTATTGTAAATAATACAATTAAGGCAGTAAATAAAGGTAGTGCGCTGAGAGAAAAGAAACATCTTCCATTTCTAAACTTCATTCACAGCAACTTGAAAAAGGTAGATGGTCACGTCATTTTAAATGAAAGGAAAAGTAATTGGGGGAAAAAGAATCCACAGACACAGTACATGAAGCAGACCATGAAAGCCATCTGACCTGTCATTTGAATCCTTCTGTATCAAAGAACCATATTAACAAAAACTGTAATGAAATTAGACTTATTATGCATGCATGAGCAATAAAACCCCCCAAAAAATCTACTATGGTAGCACTTGAGGTTAAGAAAAAGAAAGTGGAAGCTTGTAAAAGATGTAGCCAAAGTGACAAGTCCAAGAGGATGATACCTCCCAGGAGCTCGAGGTCTCAGAGTAAGCACAGAAAAACCTGCTGTGGTGACAGAGGTAGTTTATTTGGTAATTACCAAAGATTATATCCCTCACAAAGTTTAAGGTGAAAATGAGACATAAACCATATAGTGATTATATGCCCAAAAAGACATTGACAGGCATCAAAAACTTTTAGTTAATACCTTCCTGTAGCAAGCAAGACACCTGTCAAAGAATGCTGCAGTAGATTGCTAAGATACAAAGGAGCACACAGGAGAGAGAAGGTCCTGCCAGTGAGCTGCAGGAATTCTTTGCATTCCTGTTTGCTCTAAACTCAAGGAGGTTCCCTTGTTGTAAGCCCTTTATACAGCACACATCTGAGAGATCACTGAAAATTATATATCAGTTTGTTTCTAAGAAAGAGAAAATAGAAGAAATAGAATACTAAGTTGTAACAATTTCAAAGGATAACAAAAACTAGGCTTAGTGTGCATGGAAAAGAGAATACAAAGAAGTGAAGTCTCTGAAATCGTGAGTAACAAAGAAAGGTCTAATAGGAAATGGAAGTTTTTTGTGGCGTGGGAGGCAGTGAAGGATGCATCAAATCATTATCTGTTTGAAAACAGAGGAAACCAAAAGTATTTCTTCATACAGTGTGGTGGTAATTTGGAGCCTCCTTGCCACAAAAGGCTGTGGTTTACAGAACCTGACGTGAGGTAAAGATCTCCTGGACAAACTCATCCATTGGTACGTGCTAAATAGAAAGGTTCTACCTCTGACTTTGGAAGTCAGATTGCTAGAAGTTCAGAATATAAGGCAGGTGGCTATCACTACATGATTGTTATTTTATAATGATCTTTAGTAATCACCCCCCATTTTTGACCACTTTTCATCACTTTTGGAGCCAGAAGTGATGGCTAGATGGATCTTTTCCAGCCTGGGCTGGAAAATGATTAAATATAAAAGGTTCTTTCATATTTGTTCTGTAAAAGAAATCCTCACATAGTATGATCCACTCAGGATTCACCCATTTCTGCAGATCTGTAACAAGTCACAGCAGCTGAGAAGCCGCTCAGAACACTCCATGTTGGCTGATGTCGGATCTCGGAGGTTGAGGTGATCCCAAGACCCTAGGGAGTTTCTTTTTCCAGCCGTACCATTGAAGAAGGAGTCGAGATGCGTAGCTTTTGCTTCTCAAGGTTGTTTATTCTTTCTTATCTATAAAGTTCTTTCTCTGCCCTGCTGAGGTCTGTCTCGCAGGATGGAGTGTGGGGCTCTGCCCTTCAATGGGATGGTACAAACTTTATATACTAAAAATTACGTGTGTTCTGTTTACAATAACGTGCCAATATCTATCACCTATGTTGAACAGTGTGTCCCCAGTCTAAACCAGTAGAAAAGTGCCAACATCACAGTGAAACATGGAGGGCATGAAGAAGAAGACAAAGGACAGGGCACGCCCAAATTCCTCCATCTTGCCTCCTGAACCCCCATTCTAAAAACCCCAAATTCTACACTTGCACCTGTGCCACACTAATTACTACTTATATCAAACACTCAAAACTTGTAATTCATCCTGTAAGATTGCAAACTCTTTTCCATGGACAGAGATCAGAGACACTGTCTCTCGGGGCTCTGTGCAGGGGGGCCTCTGACCCCCTGCCAGGGTCCCAGACCTGCCAGGCCAGCCAGAAAGATGCCCTGGATTCCAACAGGCTGACACACCAAAACTGGAAATCCAGCCTCACAAAGCAGAGTTTTCAGTGAGCTTATTGCACACGAGACTGTCAATTGACCATTTACTGAGCTTCCCCTGCACCAACCTCTACCAAAAGGGAAAGAGAAAAGAGAAGCAATGGTACAGAGTCTGCAGTCCCCCTTTCCTGCAGCCCTTTGCTCACAGGGGGTTTTCTACGATTTACATAATACAGTGAAGTGAGGCCAGGATGCTGTGGGACCTTCAGCTTCCATTTTCATGGATCGTTTTCATTAGAAGATTCAGCTGAAACATTCTGTTCCCTTTTCCCCAAGAAAATATCCCTGGTGGTAAATGCTTCTTCTACAATACCCCAGTGAAATCTCTGAGACTTACATAGCTCACCCCTAGCTGTCCCACCTAAACTTTCTTTCACTCCAAACTGTAAGTCAAATAAATACAGCAAGTAATTTAAATAATACATAATTCATAGAAAACATTTTGCTTTGAACAAAAATGCAAAAAAATTTTTTGCATGTTCAACCACTGAAGCAGAACTGTAGTCATTTAGTAAACACCATAACCTGAAGTTAACCAGTAATTTTTTTTCAGGACATACATAGAGAGAGAATTTTTCTGTTGTAATGCAATTCCCTAATGATCCATAGTTAACACACTAGTTTGTTTTCTATATAACCTTGAGAAAAATACAAAAGGTATTGTATTATTATTGTATTAGATATGTAAACATGCAAAAGTTTCCAGTTGCTTTAAGGAATGACTTCTGTAAGCAGTTATCTATAGTACATCTAAATTAAATAGCCACGTTAGAAGGAAGAGAAGCCATTTTGTATTCAGTCATTAAACAGAATCAGGAACAGTTGCTAAAATAATGTATCCCCATTATTCATTACTATTATGCTTCCCTTGTATGAATAGATACCTGATAAGAATTGTACCAGAACTAAAGATGCTAATGAATGATTAAAGGTTAAGGAGCAGATGCAAAGGGCAAGTAGAACAAGAATACCTCATTCCTTTTTTTTCTGAGAACACTTATGTGTTCTCCTTCATTCTCCTCCACTGAGCTTTGCTTTCTGATCTCTACCATACAATGGTATGAATGGGCTGAACTAGGACTGGATTTGGACTCTTTCCAATCTTGTGGAAAGCTGTCTTTCTTAAACTGTGACAAAATAATCAAAAACTTGACAAATTTTTTTAACTATGAATAATAATAATAATGTTTAAAATATCAATAGAAATATTTCATTTAAGTGATCTTCAAAGCATTTCAACTTCACTTATGTCTTATAACTAAAAGCCATTTTACAGAAAACCAAAATCTTTAATTTGATGTGTCAAAATCTTTTTTTATAAAAACAAGTATTTCATGGCCTTGAAATCTGATTTGACCTATTTCTGACAAAGTTTTGGCTAAGACAAATAGAGGCCTTTTTGGATGAAACTCATTTTGTCAGAAAAGCTCCAAGCTAGCTCTGCTGTCCATGATAGTCTGTACAAATATCACAGGAAACTTCTGGTATACGCGAAGGCTTAATCAGCTGAAACTTGACAAACACGCAGACACGTATCTAACTGATCCCCAGCTGACTAGGAAATCTGTGTCCCATATGCTCTTTAAAAAGGGAGGTCGTAAAATTTAATTAGTCAGGAGAAAGAACTGGAGCTTGGTTTCCTGGGATGTTTATTTGTTTGTTTTTTACATCTTTTTTTTTCTTTTNNNTCATCTTTTTTTTTCTTTTTTTTTTTTTTTTTACTTTATATGCCTATTCAAACCCCATATATTCACCTAATCCACAGATTGCTCTCCTGCTCACAAGGTTTGTACCTTGCACTACCTAAATTCACTGAGAATTTTATTTGCATCCCAAGAATTCAGGTCACAGAGAAACCACCTTGAGAACCCAGGAGATGAGTAAACACATTGTGGACACACATGCTAGCCTGCCTGGGAAATTCACATGCAGTCATTTATACCACAAATGAACACTTCACCAAATCAGTGTCTTTCAGTCATAGCTGACAGCAGACTCCTTATTTGCTTTTTCTTCCTAGTGAAAGGGCAGAGTTTTAGGTAGGAAATCAAAGCTCCCTGACTCTTCATAGGTAAATTTGCACAGGTCTCTTGTAAAAAGCTCATAGACCTCCTGAATCCATGGACTACGTGTGGAAAGCAGCACCAGCACTACAAACTTGTTTCCACATAGAAACGCCTCACAGTGCACAAAGACTGTGAAGTACCTTTACACTGCTTTCAAAAAATCCATTTATTTCAAGTTCAGCTACTTTCTGGTTACAAACACAGACCTGTGTTTCTAAGTGACTAGTCCAAGTGACAGTGGGAGATTTTGGATTATGATTAGAAAGCTGATTGATTACCTAGTCCCATAGTCCTGTGTTTTCTGGTTCCAGTTCTGGGGACTTTGCCCAACCACTTTGAGAAAATTTTCCTCCTGCTCAATGAAAAATTGTGCTGGTGGTGCACAATAGAAATGTTGCTACATTTCTTGGGTATAATGAAGTGCTCATGGCACCAGCAGAGATTTCGACTTTACACTTAAGCCTTATTAAGGCTTGGTTACCTTTTAGGGTGGTAGGAAAGCAAGGAAAGAGCCTGATGTGCTCTGCCAGAGCAGCTTTATCAAGCCCTGCAGTGGCAGTCCAGGGGATTACCAGCCGCAGCTGCCTGCCCTCGGCAGGGCGGGATGCCAGCCCTCAGCTGCTCCCCTTGCTCTCCTGACTGCAGAACATGCACAAACACACTTGGGTCTCCTTATGACATCTGCACTTAAAAAGCAAGAGGAAAATGCAACGCCTGGAAAAGACCATCTCCCTGATGGCAGGGCACAAACAGCTGTCCTCTAACCACAGTCATCCCTGCACTGAACCAGGAGTGAGAGTCAGTTCAGGCTAAAAATAATCTGATCTTTTTTGGGAGTATAGCAGGGCAGGAGCCAGATTCTTGGCTCCATAAACAATTTTACAAGAGCTAAAGGAGGGCATAGGCTGGGAATGAGCAGCTGGGGGCTGTTAAGATGTCATTGTCAGTGAATGGCACCACTTCCCTGAATTTTCACTATAACAGAGCTTGAGTGTTCAGATAATCAGCCACGACATCTGAGATATGGGAGCAGATGGGCCAATACCTGCTTAGAGTGCTCTAGTTTGAGCCACTGAAAAGGACATCTGCCTCTGCTCTCAGGCCGGGTGCCTCAGCAACCCCCTGCAGCTGGGCAGCATCTTCTGTGTGTTTATGAGTGGGTATTTCTCAGAAGCCTGTACTCTTAGAGCTATTTTGAATGAATATTCACAAGGCAGCCAAAACCCCCCCTGCTGTTAAAATGTACTGAATATTGAGCCCTTGTTGCAACACAGGAAGGTACCACAGCTCCCCAGAGAAACAGCTGCAAGAATGTTTTTAAGATGCCAGACCCAGCAACCTTTTCCCTTAGCTTTGTTCAACAAAATAATAGTATCTGAAACTTTTTACTCTGAGGCACACAAGTTTTCCAGACTTCAGCCTTCAGGATCAAAATTTAGCACAGTTAGTGACATCTGAAATTTCTGAAGACAAATATTGGACACCTGTGGCTACATTATCCTTAAATCTAAAAACTTGCCCTGTCTCGCTCCTTGTATCAAGTTCCAGGCCCACCATAACAGTAACACTCAGGCCAGCACACAACACCAGAAGCATATAGAAATCACTAACATGAAAGGGCTGAATAAAAGGCACTAAAAAACTAAACCAGAAATAAGTTATTGCTTAAGAATTATTGTTTTATTTGCTTGTCATTAGACATCTGTTCATAGGCACTGCAAACATTCCACTGTGTGCCTGGGTTTAATAGTGTCAACTTTGCAGGGATGCCTTCTTCTTCCTCATTGTTTTCACTTGCTTTCTAGGGCAAACNNNCATTTTTTTTTTTTTTTTTTTTTTTTTTTAAATAAATTAAAGCTGTTATAGAGTTAGAAGTAAATAACTGCACAGTATGGAAATTTCTATCCAGCAAGCCTCCGAACATAACAAAAATCATTATATGCACCATATCAAACTCTTTCTTGTTCCCTTTTGTGCCCTTCTTCCCCCCCATACAGGTAATCCCCAGAACTCTGTGGTGACTGAGTAGAATTTAAGGTCAAGTTTTGTCCTGAAAAGATGTGGAGCTAGCCCTCCTCTTCCTTCCCTCTCCCTGTCATCTACTGACATTTCCAGATGACAGGGTACTGAATCCGAACTGTTTCTTTTGCTGGGAATGCCATCTGTGAGGTGGCAGCTGGGGTGGGAGGGAAGGCACATAGCAAATGAACAGTGATAAATATAGAGAGTAGACTAAATTAGAGGAAGTTCCACTTCTTTCCAGAGTTACGGACCTTTGCACGCTTCCATTAAGTGGATACAGCTTCTCTTTAACTGGTGTTTGAACAGCTGGATTGCTTAGCAAGAGAGCAAAGTCAGAACATTGGAACAGAGATGTCAAACAAGCCAGTTTGGGCAAAATGCTAAGACTACTGAAATTTCCTAAGTGGTTCCACTCCATTTCTATCATATTACACTATCCTAAAACTAGCAAGGGGGGAGAAAAAGAAGATGAGCATGTGTATTGTCAAAAGGCATATGTCATAAATCATCCAAAATGAAAAATCAGTGAAGATCTGAGGGAATATTTCTTGTAGAGCAGAGATAAAACCAGTGTCCAGATCACTGACAACTGAACATGAACTCTACAAAAAAAACAAAAAATGCTGGCATAACATTTTAATTTCTCACTTTAATACTCAAAAGGACCACTTACATTTGAATCATCTTTTCCCCTGCATTACAGAAAGAATAATTCAATAATTAAAACCTCATCTTAAGACATGTAAATAAGATTATGTTAGAGGAAATTCTAGAGACTGAAATTTTGCTTATATTTCTTCACTAGAAGATTGCTAACAGCATCTTGTCTACACAGAAACACAGAAGGCTAAGGAGGGAAGGCACCTCTGTAGATCTCCAGGTCCAATCGCTCTCAAAGCAGGGTCCAAAAGGTATCAGGTTGCTCAGGGCCATATCCAATTGCATTTTGAACTATCTCCAAAAACACAGGCTTCACTTCTCTCTGATTCAGTGTTTTGATTACCCTCACAGGACAAAATTTTCTTCTTCTGTTTAATGGAAATCTCCTTGTTTCAATTTGTGCCCACTGCCTCCTACCCTTCCCTGGATACCAGTGAGAAGGGAATAGTTCTGTCTTCTTTGCATCATCCTGTATTTATATACATGAATAAGATCCTACCTAAGCCACCTCTTCTCAAGGATAACATATTAATAAATATTATTAAAACATTAATAAAAGATGTAAATATATATGTTTAATTTGGAATCATTTCAGGAATATCTGCCCTGATTTATCCATGGTTTTCAGACTGAATATAGCTTCCAAGATATCTTTTAGGCAAGTGCCATTGTTGTTAGGAGTATCATGAACTAGAGAAGGAGACTATTTAAGCAACATTGTATTCTTTCAAACTATATCTAGGTAAGTAATTTGGTAAGACATTCTTCTCTTCCTTTCAGTGTTCATTTAGAAACGACACACATTTCAACTTTTTTTATCTCACTTCTGGGGTTTTTCTAAAGTTCACTAATTTTAAGAGCAAACAAGCACAAGAATTGAACTTGATTTTTGACCAACTCTACAGCAGCACTACACCTGAAGGAACTAAACCACACAGAAGCCTTTTAGTGCATTTTAATTTATGGAAGTTGGATTCATATCCCAAATTCACTTGATTTACCTTAACTTTCTTGGCTGACTTTATTTAGCATTGCCTGGAAGTAAAGGTTCCGCATTCAGTGCTGCAGTTCTCCATACACAAGACTTGAAGAGAAGGAAAGGACATGTCATACCAGCAAACAAACTTAGCTGATGTTGGCTCACTTCAGCAAAATCTGTGTAATCAAAAGTGTAAAACTACATACACGTGTCAGTTGTATTAAGCTTGTCACTCTATCCTCTCTTCAGATTTCCTAAAATGCAGTTCTCTGTGGCAGCAATATTTACCTGTTGTGCAAGATAAGACTTTTTCTGTTATGATAATGCACAGACATCCTATATCTTCATTTAGGCATCAAAACTTTTAAAGCTGATACCCCATGCTGATAAATAGGTTTCTCAACAGACAGCATGAAGTTCATATCACCAACAGCACACATCTCATCTGGGTGGGGAAAACCACACAGCAGCTACCTGTACAGGTTGCAGTTCCATGCTTCCCCTTCAGGTGACACGCCAGCTCCCTCCTCCTGCTGGTAGAGCTGACCCCCCCTTTATCCTTGCACCATTTTTGACATTCACCACTGAGAGACATTTCTGCATGGTTGCCCACCAAAAAACCCACAAGGTCTCTCTCTGCCGGGCCAGATTCCTGATGCCTTAGCACATTGAAACACTTCAGTGACCAGGGTCAGTCAGCACCCAGCCAAGCCACAGTGTCAAGAGCTGACTGTCTTTGCACTCTGAATGACACTCCTGGAACATTCCAAGGGTATTGGGAAAGTGAACAGGAAGTGTTGCAGTTTAAAAATGGGTCCCCAATGCTCAGAGAGCCAGCTGAAACAAGGGGACAACATGCAATTAGCAATGAGCTAATTGCAAGCATCAGTCAATTTATAAACACTGGTAGAGTGTTAGAGCAAAGGATCTGTTTATTTGAAATAGAGGCCACAGATAGATTTTTATGTAAGTTTTGGAGGCTCATTTTTGAGAGCAAATCATGCTTCCAGAATATTCTAAATATATACTATTATGCATAATTGTCCTCTACAGTGTCCATGATGGATTGGTAAACAAAGGTGAGCTAACATGCATCACATAAAAATGAAGAATATCCCACACCTCCAGTTTTCATGGCAGATATATTACAACTATTCAGACAATTCCTGTGGGCTCACTTTCTGGCCTTGGTGAAGCAGTTTTCTTTGTCCTTTGCAGTTTACCTTAAAATCTTTCAATTTGATTAAGAACTTACAATTTTTCTCAAGGAAGAACCTGGAACAAAGGTCATCTGCAATATATTCAAAAAAGGTTTTTCACCATTTCTAGTGAGTAGCTCACAGAACAGTAAATAAAGCACAAGGAGATTATTACGATATCTTAAGAATATTCAATCCCATTGTTTTGCATAAAATTCTACAGAAATTCTTAAGGTGTCAAGTAAGCTTCTGAATTCTATTTAGATAAAATTAACCTTACAAAACCTACTGTGTCCTTAGTCTATTAATTTTTCAAGTGTCTTGAGATTTAAGACCTCTCCCTTCCAAAAAAAGTCAAATACACTCATAAAAATGTAAAGTTTATTGACCCATTTAAGGTTATGTGTGAAAATGGAGAAACTGCATGACTGCTGATGTGTAATTAAGAGACAACCATTTGAGTAAACTGTTTCTTATTCTTGAATAACCATGCAGTTCATATACTCCCAAAAACGGAAATGGAGTCAGCATAACGCGTGAGGATCAGATTTTGATCATCCGAGGCTATTTATACCACATCAGAGACCTTCAGCACACACTTACACAAACTCCACAGTTTCTGCAAGAAAGCAGGAGTACTATTTGTATCCTAGTTTCTTGAACTCTTTTCTGACAAAAAAGATTTGTTTGCTCAGCAAACACTTTCCTGTATCTTGATGTTTGTGGGTCTATTTATTCATTTTAAGTGGAAGATACTATACATCTGTTTTGTTCTTAAAGAAATATTTGCCAATTCAGAAATGGAGTGATGACTGAGCTGGGTAACTAGTTTAATAATGAGTGGATTTGGTAAGAAAACAATTTACTGAAAGGGCCACAGAGATTTTCATTGAGGTTCCAATGGACTTTGTGCCTCCTCTCCTGTAGGAACCTTTTGTGGATGGCTCCCATTTCCATCTCAACCATCCAAACTTACTTCTAACTAAAATGCTGTATGTGGTGAATAGCTGGGAGAATGACAATTTTAAAAAGAGGCAAATTTCATTTTTAGTTGTGAAGAACGAGCCTACTTTTGAACATCTTACAGGAGCAGTATTCTACTTCTTACACTGCTTCTTACACAGCATCCCTCCCCACCAGAATTGTCTGTGCTAGAAGAAAATAGAGCAGCAATCTGTGTTGTAGGCAGAGGTCTTATAAAACCCACTGACTCAAACAAAAAAAGCCCCACCAAAACCAAAGCCCCTAAACAGCAGCCATCCTTGTTCTGGGAAAGATCTTTGTGACAATATCATTTCCCTGGAAGAAAAACCTCTCTAGATTTCAATAAGTATTTTGGATTCCTGGGAAAGAAGGAGGAAAGCCCTCAGAGCCCAGAGCAGGAATTTTGACTGCATAGCACTCTTCCCCAAACACCAGAGAATATTCCTTGCAATACACTTGTAGGCATGACAGGGAGTAAGGAGTAGGATGGCAGCTTGCTTCCCTTCTGATAGTGGTGCTTGAGAAACGTCCATGTTTCCTGGGATGGGTTACACAAGTACACGGTTGCACACCAGCCACTGCAGACATGCAGGAAGAAGACAGTCCAGCGAAACCAAATGCCTCAGCCTGACTCTTCCTGACCTTCCTGGTTCTGACCTCTGCGTGTACAGTGCAGCCCTCACACAATTACCTGTAAAGCAGTTTTTTTGTATTAAAGGAATCCATTAGAGATGGATTTGAACTTTTGTTCAGCCTCCTGCCACCAATGTGCACTGTGATTGCCAGGCACAGAAAACATATCCCACTTGTCTCCATTTTCTTCCTTCTTGAGCCAGAAAGTTCACATGATGTGCTAGTAGTAGTTCAGAAGTGGTCAAATTAGTGAATGAATAAGCTTTTAAGGTAATGAATAAGCTGTCATTCAAAGACTGATTTTTAAAATATCCTTTTCCATTGCTTAGTATGCCTTGATAAACAGGTGCATCAGAAACCAGTTTATGCTGGAAATTACATCCAAGCTGAAATTACCTCTTTGTCAGGGGGGAAAAGTCTACAGAGAAAAAGACAAATAGGGTGAAAGAGAAAGGATGGCATTATGAACAACAGTGGAAAAAAACCTAACAGTGAAATACAAGTGCCGTGGTTCAAATTATTTTCCCTGTTGTTTTCTTGGGAGAACATTCAATGAACCTAGGCAGAAATGCCTTTCTTGCCAGCTAAACATCTTCTGAGGTTTCCCCTCCAGCATGTGGAGAGGAACGCAGTCCTCTGAGAGGCAGTGAGAGCAGAAGTTTGGGTAGGTGCACTAAACGCTGCCTGGAGGAATCTTGTCCTTCACACACTGCTGAAAATTAGGACACTGTCTGGCTAAGTGAAGTACTTCATGTTGGGTGTTCCACATTAAAAAGACTCGTTAGCATTTTAAAAGGGAAGATAGCAGTGTTACCTGAGTATAATTATTACAGAATCCTGGAAATTCAAATTCTTGTTTTTACACATATTCATTCATGCAAATGTGGAGCCTGACCCAGAAATTTTATTCAGGTGAGTAATCTGCCTTTGACTTCAACAGGATTCTACCATATATGAACAAAACAATCAAACCATGTTTTGCATTTGCAGTCACCTTCATTTATCTTCCAGGGGGACTGTTGAGTTGTAAAAATGCCCAAATCATGCCAATTTGTCCAGACGAGATATCAAATCTCCTTTTTAATATTCAGCTTCAGCAATATGGAACGCAACACTGCCAAATACTCCATAACCATTTTACTGGGATTACTCACATTTTGATTAGAAAATTCTCATTTCACATGGGTGTTGTCACCTGCCCTCTGCTAGATACATCATCTCTGCTGTGCAATTAATTACACAAACACTGAAAAATGAGTTTATGATCTGGAATGGAGTTTTGATAAACTCCTCTGAAGACATACCTGAAACACAGCCCAGTAGAATCCTGAACAGATAGAAATGATTTATGCACATACAGCAGCACACACAGCCTCCAAACAAACTGAAGACCTGCCAGGAGCAGCAGTAGTTCAATATCTGGTTTGAAATGAAGAATGTAAAAGAGACCATGACTGAGGAATGAGGCACTGAATCCTACAGCAGGGGGAAGGCAAGGAGAATGCTAATAATTTGAGAGATTTACAGCATCCATGTACTTTCTGATGGGCAAAGGGGTGAGGAAGGGACACAGAACCAGAAGGGTGAGAACAACAGACATGGAAAGCTTCACATCAACAGTGCTGTTTCCTTATTTAGGTAGTTAATACCTGGCCTTCTGAGCCACACGTCTGATTCATCTACCATACAAGCTACACCTCTGTAACAAGAGTGACCATAACATGTCCCCTATTTTGCCTCCTGTCCTGCACAGGCTGAACGCTCACTGTCCCACTGCCTCAGCTGCCTGGGGGTGAGCTCAGGCCAATGCTCCCTCTCTCCCGGGGCTGAGGCTGTGGCTCCAAATGGCAGCAAATCTGAGGCAGCAGCCAGCTCCCACCACAAGGGGTGTCCCCACATGTCGCTTGCTGTCACCTCCTCCTTACCACCAGCGGTGGTCCTTATCTGGCCCCTGGGTGAACTGGTGCAGGGAGAGAGACAGGACAAGCCAACCCTCCCTAGAGAGGCAGTTCTCAGTGTGGTGCTCTCTTAGTCAAGGGAGCCATTAAACAGCAGCAAGCACAAGCCATTGCTAAAAGCTCTCTGAGTGTCTTTTCACATGTGGGCTAGAAAAGTGGGAGGCTGTGGTATTGCTGCAGCAACCAAGAGACCCAAAATAACCAGTATGGTGAGCACCATTCTGAAAACACATTCTCTTATTCCCTGGAGCAAATACATTCGGTGCCTCATACCGAAAAAGAAATAAACTAAATAAACCAAAACAGCAGGTTAGGACCTGGAAAACAAAACCAGCTAAACATAAATAAATCATGGACATCTCGCAATATAGTAAAATACTTAGGCATTGTCATCTGTTGCTTATTACAGTTTCATTTACATTGGAATTTTCTTTGTTTTCCTGCAACAGTTATGTTACTGTATTATTTTAAAACTAGTCAGTAATGTGAGTAGAAGAGTCTATCTTTGCATTATTCTGGCCACTATTATATTATATTGTGTAAGAAATGAGAGTTAAATCAATTGTAACGCACCATTTTAGTAAGATTACAACCACAGTTCTCGATTGCAATTATGGAGATAATTACAATTTCATTGGTACTGCTTTACAAAATTTACCTTTGATGAACAGATCATTATGTAAGATGAACCCAAGCTATTTTTCTTCTAAATTGTATCTTGGCTTGTTTTATTTCTTAACTTTGACTATTTAATAAAGGCATAAAGAGTTTTACAGGTAGGGTATGCAGAAATGGGCTGACTGGTTCAACATCAAATTCCTGTACAGTGATTTGAGAAAAAAAACATTCATTTTGAAGCAGCTCTGGAGGCTGAGTACAGAGATTATTAAACGTAAGTTTTATATATGCAGAAAAATTGCTTTTGCATGAATTTACTTTTAAAATGTTAATATATGCGTAAGAAAATTGTGTTTCTTAATCTCTGAAGAAACACTTATCACTAGGAACCGCTTAATTCTTTTCCTGTGCTTGATTTATTAGCTTATGAAATTATGGTAATAGTTTGCATGTTAATGGTTTTGGGGCTCAAATGACCTGATTTTAATAATGAAGTAATTTATGCAGTAAATGTAATCAGCATCTATGAATCTCACTTAAAAGAACATGCCAGTGATTACCTATGCTAAAAACAAATGACTGTCAGCATGGAATACACTGTATGTTATGACAGGTAACTGGGATCTGTTCAGCTCAGCGCACCCTGTAGGCTGGCTGGGCCCTACTCTGACAAACACCACTGAAGCTGGCAACTGCAGCTCTAACAACTGTTTACAGACCTTCCATCGCAGCCTGACTTTGGCTCTTGGTCATCTTCTAAGGAAAAGGACAAGGATAGGAGATGGGCATCGCCAGAACTGAAGTTGGAACCAGTAGGAATTCCTGCATGAATAGAAGAGTCCTGTGGCACAGAGACCTGACACATCTGGACAAAGCGGGTTGCAGGAAGAGTTTGTTTAGGGAAGAAGTTGTAAGTCCTATGAATTACAAGAAAAAGGAGACTTTTATTAAGGATTTGACCTGCATGGCATATAAAAGATGCAACCCCCTGCAACATTTGGTAAGCCTATGTGAAACGGATCCATCACAAGGATTCTTTCCTAAAACATCTGTATTTACAGACCTGCTCAGTG
Source organism: Ploceus nigricollis (assembly GCA_013399945.1). Classification (NCBI taxonomy): domain Eukaryota; kingdom Metazoa; phylum Chordata; class Aves; order Passeriformes; family Ploceidae; genus Ploceus; species Ploceus nigricollis. Next base: position 57,983 of record VXBC01006749.1, read on the forward strand.
TCAGGATGTATATGAACCATGCCTCTGTTCCCTTGTGTCATTTACAGTGCTGTTCCCCAACATGAGAAGAAATACTAGACTGGGCTTTGAAAAGCAAACAGCAGTGCTTTCTTTGCAGTAAGGCAAGCTTGTGTTTTGATAACCTGCTGAACACTGAGACTCATTTTGGTATAAAAGATTAAAAAATATATTACTAGCTGCCAAATATGATCTAACTGTTCAAACACACAGACAGAAGCTGAAGGAGGTCAGATTGGACATTAGCCAAAATGTATAAAGTCAATGGAAGAAACCCCATTGATTCAGCAGAGTTGGATCATTTGTTCACCAAAGAAATCCCTAAGGGCCAGAAGTCCTCACCACTTCTAAGGACCAAAACTGTAAAACTACCTTTTTGTAATTAATAAATACTTTGCATGCAGCACCTCAAGCATGATACAAAACTGTCTTCAAACACCATTTCCAGAGCTGCTCATTTTTCAAAGCAATAGGGTGTTTTGTTCTGGAGTATGGCTAATGCTCTTTATTTAGGATTCAGCTTTAAGAAATTTATGTCATATCCTTAAGGGAAAACAAGCAGAAGGATAAGACACTTTAACATTTTTAAAGTTATATTATCTCAGTCATAGGGTCCATGGAAGCCCAAGGAAGGTATGGGTCATGCAACAGAAGCCCTCAAACCCTCCCCCTTGCCACTGACTGTGTATTCAGGTGCTGAATAGGGCCTCCCAGAACCTCACTAAGGGAGCCATGGGCACGAAGGCAGCCAAAGCCAAGGCTGCTGCCTGCACGCAGCGTCAGAGGATGGAGAAGCTGACCCTCCACATTAGCCCTGGATAGGGACTGGACATGGCAAAACGAACCCTGGCAAAAAAGCGTCCCTGCAGAGGAAGAGACAGGGCTTATTCTTCAAGCGGCAAAGTCCCCAGCTCCCGAGGAGCCCCGGCTCAGCTGAACTCCGCTGGTGTAATCAGAGCAAACCTGATCAAAGGCGGTGTGTTTGCTTTAGACGCGGATGCCATGCACGCTGTTGCCATGGCGCCGTGACAGCTTAATGAGCTGTCGCCTGTCACCCGAGCCGCTGTTACCATGCACACGCGGCTGCCCTGCCCCCGCTCTCCGGAGAAAGGAGCTTGTGCAGGCTCGGGGAGAGGCTCATCGATGAGCCCTGGCTGCTCCGAGCTGCCTGCCCCGTCCCTCTCGCAGGCCCAGACATCCTTGTCTCGCCAAACAGGATTTCTGGAAGTGAAATTTCCCCTCCTCCATTTCCCTGTGTTGTGCCTGGAGGACATTCCCCTGACAAGAGGGACCTGCTGTCGGCGGCAGAGGCAGGGTCAGGAAGGCGGAAAATAAAAGGAGAAATTTCAAAGTTCAGACAGTTTTCTTGGCAGACTATGACAGCTCAAAGGGGTAAGGATCTGTCTGATGTTTACTTGGAAATCCAACAAGAATAGCTTGCCGCTGACAAACTAGGCTCACAAACACGAGCCCAAGCCGCAGAGCCCCAGCACCGGTCCGTGCTTCCCATGGGACACACACAGACACCCGGACAGCCAGCACCTGCCTTTCAAAAACAAACAGGAAAATCCCGGCCTGCTCTGTCTTCCCTGCCTGTGGGAATCTCAGCCTCCCTGGCTGGGTCCGGACGGGGGGCCCTGTGGTTTCCCTGGCTGGAAGAGGAAAGGGAATGCTGCCGTGAGTGCCCTTTGCTCGCAGACACATGCTGGGCGCTGGGAAGGCGGCAGCATCCCCTGCCTGCCATTCTGGCTGAGAGCTTCCCACGAGTGAAGGGGAACGGAGGCTCACATTTGTTGGGGGAAGAGTGTGAAATCTGCAGGGAAGAGCCGGGGGAGCTGTAGTGCATCCTCATCTGCTGTGCCTTGTGGGAAGGGAGGCACATGTAACCATGGCTGCTTAGCTGCAGCACGGAAGGCTGGGAGGTATCATACTGGCATTTAAGCTCCTACCACTGAAACACAGTATTTACAAATGGGACTAATTTGCTCTGAGTATAATACTGCACCCCTAGAAATTAGCTTGGTAGAAACCGGTTTTGTATTTACTTATTTGCGTTAAAGCAAAACAGAAACATACCACAACACGCTCAAAATGTTAGGTGATTTGAAGCTATCAGTTTGTTCATTAGCTGGCTTAAATAACAGCACACTGCTAGCACAACCATCTTTGTTTCATGCTAGTCTTGTTTCTTACATCGTGTCTTGATTTAATATCACTCTTTAAATACTTCTGGGCAAGAACTTGTTTCCCTTTATACTCGTTCTACCCTTAATAAATAAGCCTGTGTTCCAACAATGCCTGTAGTTTCTAAAACGTAATCAGCAATAATATTTATTGCTTTTTTTGTGTGCCCATCCAGAAAAAGAAAATTGTTGCCAGAATAACGCTCAGAACAATAACAGGATGCAAATGTGCACCCTATTCTTCCAGCTTGCATGCTTCACTCAAGAATCATGTTAGTTCATGGGGAAGTCAGTGGGAATCCTGACCAAATGAGGACTTCTGATTTGTGTCCCCGGCATCTTTTTGTTGGATTTGTCACAACTAATGCCCTTTTGCTTGTCTCTCTTCACATGCTAGAAATGTTTGTTGGCCACAATGGGAAATCTACAGAACTGGCCAAAAAAGTTGCTGTGATTTCAAAAATAGGTGTGAAGAACAACATATTGCAAGCTGAGAGGAGAATAAAAATATGGGATTCAATATCTTCATGATTTTAAGAAACAAAAATGAGAGAAAAAGCCCATCTTCTAGTAACTGAATACCCTGATAATGCCTAGAAATGGTTAACCATAAGGATACAAGGTTTTGCACATCTCTGCCTCTTCCACTCCCCACTCCCACTCCTGAATCTAACATCTCCTGCCTCCTTCAGTGCTGTTTCATGGCTCTGTGACTGCTCTCCTCTGCATGTGACCTGCCTCTCAGAGCATCTTTGTCGCTCCCCCCTCCCCAGCAGAGCAGCCCCAGGCCAGGGTGACCTCTCCCTTGGGATCTTTTGTCTCATGGTCTCAGACAGCGCAGAGTGACAGGGAGCAGGAGTGACAGCGAGCAGGATCCCCACCCCAGCGCCTCCCTAATCAAGCAGCGCTCACACAGCTCACACGCCTGCCTGCAGGCTTCTCTCTTTAATGTGACATTGATCATCATGACACAAAATGGTCACAGATATCACTTCCTAAAATTCAGGAATGTGACAGCTAGAGACAGAATCGCTAGTCTATGGCCTGAAGACTATACGGATTATTCAGGTCAGGATAAATCAGGATGGATATTTGCCCTACTTCCATATTCTAGCTATTAATAACCAAAAGCACGCCAGATTGTGGCTTGTTCTGTGTGACTGCACAAGGGAGCAACGCTCCCTCCCCCACGCCTCCACATACACATGCACAGACAAATATTTTTGGCTAACATTCGAAAGCCATTCGCAAACCCAGCCCCTGAGCTCGGAGTAAAGCCCCAAGCACATGGAGGCCCTCCTTCACCAGGCAAGAAAGGAAAGCCAAAGCAGGCTGAAAAAAGATACGGGAGACCTCTCCTGGTCTACTGCCCCAGAAACCCTGAAGAATGCAAGCTGCTGCTCTCCCCTGTTTTCTTCAAGGAACAGAACAATCCAGTCAGTCAGGGCTCATCCCCTTTTCCTAAGTACACTGCCACAAAATGAATATCCTCTTGGGAGCATAGAGAAGCTACCTAGGGAAGCACAGCCATACTGCTCCTGGCAAGATTTTTCTCCATCACATCTATGCAGAATTTCAGTAGGAAGAAGCAGCATTTCCCCCCCAGTATTGAAAAAGAGAGGCCATACAGCTACAGAATTAAATTAAGTTGCATCTTCCCCAGCTTTAAAATAGCAAGTGAATTATCCTCCATATTGAGTCAGCAGTCACCTTTTAGGGAGATGCAATGAAGAAATTGCACAGTGTCTCTTTGCAGAATACTAGCTTTTGTGAGCCACCTTTAAAATTTTGGAAGATCAAGCCTCAGAAGCCTGAAGCTCTGCTACTTTTAAAATAGTCTTTCAAAAGCCAGCTTTTGCTTTTGATTGCAAAGGGGAAAATAGAGATATTTTTCAGACCACTGACATGGAAGAAAAACTGCCCTGACAGCTGAGACAACTTCCCTGAATAGGATCCCTCTGCTCTTGGGAGCTGGAAGGCTATTCTCTGCCATCCCTTTTGGGGCACTTATGCAATCTGCTCTAGCAACTGGTGCCAGTTCAGTTCAGCTACAGACCAGATTCTCTGGACAGTCTGTCTAAATGCCATTCCCGGGATTTGCCTAGGAATGAAGCCTTTATGCTTCTCTCAACCACCATATTCATGGTCTGTTACTGTAAACCATTATGGCTAGTCCCAGTCCATAAAATGCCACTGGTTCCCATTTGAATTCCAAAAAGATAGCTCTTATGCAGCAACTGCAGCACCCAGCAATTAAGCAGCACTAGATGAACTGTCTTCTGTCTGTGTTTCTAGACACTACTCCATATTTTATTTATCAGCTAAAAGCCAAGCAAAGTAACAATAACAAGAGTAGGTGGAGTGCCAAGAGCAGCACACAAGCCTCAACAACATTCATTTTCCCTCTCCTGCTTCTCTCCTGCTCTTGACTCTGATCTTAGTTAACACAAGGCCTCAGTGACTGCAGTTCATAATCCTTGCATCTTTGGTCCTCTGCTGAGCAGAATGCTCATATTTCTATGCAGTTTCAAACAGGCTCTTCCTGCTTAGCTGATTTAATAACTAGATTTGCTAGATCTCTACACATTATTTGGCAGAGAGCATAATAAGCAGTTGCCAAGTCCTATCTTGGGTTATTCTTCCAAAGGTTCTTTAAGCTGGGGAAATAAAAAAGTGTCCTTTACTTTATTTCAGTAAAAAATTATATTCTTTTTCTGCTTCTTTTGATTCTAATCATAATATTATCCTGGACAGAGACATCGTCAAATAAATACTGGTCAGAGGTTTCCTGAGGACCTGAACTGAGAAATGTTAATAAAATAGAAAGCACAGTCTAGTCTTCCTTCTTTCTGCATTGGATTGTTCAGCTGAAGCAACTGTATTTTTGTTTATGAAGGTTGGTCTAAATCCTCCACAGCAGTCCAGTAATCTGGATGTGCTAATAATTGCTCTGTCGCTTACTGATTACCACAGGTATCTCTGTTTCCAGGAGTACTGGAGCTTCCCCACTGAAAACAAGTAGAAAAATCTCTGGGTTCATTACATTAAAAGGTCAGCAAGGAAATGAGAGACAACTTGGGGAAAGAAAAAAAATGTGTAGCACTCCCATAGTACAAACAGAATTTTAAATAGACTTTTAAGGATATAGGTGGATGGAAAAAATATTTCCTTCTCTTTTCATCCCTGCTAACAGAAAAAACAACACTCTGGGTTATTAGCCTTTCTAAATTCAGGGAGTCAAACATAGCATTAAGGATAGCAGAGGGAACAACTCCTCAGAGGAAGCACAGGGAAAAAGCAATAGAGAGCTCAGGGAGATAGGTAGGATCCAAAGGTTTTGAATTGAGCAGAGATAGAAGATGAGAGAGAGATTTCTCTTCTTATTGCTTGTCCCTATCGTCAAAATCTGAAGCAGGAGATCTGATGTACCTTTCCTTCATGGCTCAATAGCTATGATAGAATATGGCCCTCCTTTTCAGACCTAAGCTATAGGAGTGAAGAATGACTGCTAGGTTGACATCTGGAACTGTTTGTAACATGGAAAAAAAATAACTTTGGGGAGAGAGTAAGGAAAAATGGGATTATGTCCACTTAGAAGTGAGATTCAGATATGGGAAAAGCTTACTCTTGAGCTACAGTCAGCTTTTATTTACTGTAGATGCTTATTGCTGTATTGGATCCCACGTTACAAATAGCAATTGAAGCATCAAATGATGAAAGTTTGATTTCATTTGCAAACATATATATATATATATACATATATATATACACACACACACACATGCCAGATGATGTCTCATCAGTGCGAAATATAAAGCCTTAACAAATTGTGTAATTACACAGTTCCTGCATATTTTCTGCTACTTTTCAAATAGCATTTGGACATGGCTGACCATGCTATTAACAGCTTTTCATTATTTAAATATTTAAGCAGCTAATTATCATATTTCTGAATTATAGAACTATGAAATTTCATGCCCTCTTATAAAAGGTACAAATATAAAATTGACATTGTATGAGAGGTCCTATTGTTCAAATACAATACTGACTTTGTGGATAACAAAAATATATATAAAATGTGGTTTTCTATAGTCACTACTTATTTTTCTTATTCCCTGTATCATAGAACATGTGCTAATATTTAGGGAGGCCTGCTGGAGCTCTTACAGTTATTTTTTCCTGCCTGACATTACCAGTGCTATTTTCCTTTATACATCCTTCAGAGAAGCATTTGTCCAATAAAAACCTTTCTTCCTAGGGGAAATTCCCTTGCAGAATACTGTCAGCAAGAGCTGATACCTGGCAAACAGGAGGAAACCACATCGGAGTCAGCTTCCCAAACAAATCTAAACTCACCCTCATGTTCCTGTGCTTGGTGAGGCAGCAGCTCTAAGTTCCAGCGCTGTGAACAAGCGATGCAAACAGACTCATGCATTTCCTGGGAGGCTGCTGGGAGACAAACAACTTTGCAGCAGCACACTATGGACTATCAAATACAAGCACATGCTTATGACAGTAATATTGAAACAACAGGCTGCTCCTTTCACATGTCTGTGTAGCCTGTGCACAATGGGAGTCTCTTTCTGTTCAGCGTCTCTAGGCACTGCTTCTTGATCCAAAAAAAGAGAAGTGATGGCCTGTCCCTCTTGCTTCCTTCCCATGAGTACTTGAGATTTACATGGTTTTGTTTGCTTCACTGAGAAATGGAAAAAAGACTAAAGAAAGGTCAGATGCTCACAACAGCATATCTTTTTCTTGTTCTTATGAAAAGGTAATATTTACCTATCTAAAAGCATTTTATTTCTTCACTGAACAGAGCGTAGGAAGGACTTTGGAGACAGAACATACAAAGTTAAATCAGGTTTTGCAGAGGTAATCAAGAAGGATTCTCAGGAGATAATTCTGAGGGATCAAAAGTCAGTTTAGCTCTTAGACACAACTTGGGTGCTCTTACTCACAAACATTGTCACCTAATTCCTATGAAGATTTCATCAGTGTTTCAAAGGATGGCAGTAATCCCACTTAAAATGCTTTCTACAAAAAAGACTTCTTTCACCAAGGAATTGATTCACTAGCAAAATCTCATTCCTCTAATTATGTTTCTATAAAATATATATATGACACATGCATGCACTTATTAATTGCAGCTGTCCATGTATGCCTGTCCAAGATTAATTTATGTTTCTATTGGGCCAAACAGGAAGTCAAGGACTCTAAGAAAAATCCATGTCATACAACCATTATGGGCAGCCTTTGGACTCTGCCTAGGATATTATATAAGCTTCAACACTTAAACATGAGCATGTTTAATGAACAAATTTCTTATGAAAGCAAAATGTTGAGAAGATTCTTCATTAAACATCATCCATGTCTTGAGAGTTCATTACACATTTTGACAGCACCTCACCAGGCCCTAATAAATATTTTATTCAGCTACCTCTGCTTAGAAGCTCTAAGCAGTAAAAATATTTTTTCTTAAATGACAGATGAAGAACCTGTTTTGGTCACAGCATGGTACTGAGCCAGCCTGGCAAAATAGAAGGAGCATCAGCTACCACTGTGCACTGATGTGCCCAAGAAGCTACAGCTGATTTACAAGGTGAGTTAAAAGTTTGGGATGTGTTCTATATAGAAATGAAATGAAGTATCTCCAGGTGGGTGGTGAGAATTTGTTGGGAACTTCATTTTTTCTTGACCACATCAATCACTAGTAATTTGATTATTAATATTCAGTGACTCAGTCACTTGGGAATACAAAACAAAACTAGTAAGTTTTTTGGACACTTTAGGAACAAGTACGTGAATCTTGAAGTTCAGAGATGGACTGGCTATGCCAAATAAGTTTAAGAATTTACTTGTCCACAATTATTTTCTATCCCTTCATCAACCCTAAGATGGATATATGAGGTTAGAATAACAAAACAAACTATTCATCAAGCACTAGAGATTAGAAGGCTTTCACCTGGCACCTTTATCCTCCTCCTCTGCCCCACACATGCAGTAGGCTAGGGAAAAAAGCAAATAACAACCAATCCTCTAGGCAAACAACCTCAGCCTTCCAGACTGCTGTAGGCTAGAAAAATAATCTTATATCAAGTAAGCAGACAGACCTTCTTGAGGAATCATCCTAGCCTGGGAAAGAGACTATACCCTGTACCATAAAGCTGTCTCTTAAATAGCTGGTAAAATAGCCATCTGCATATCAGCTGGCCTGGAGGCAAACTGGGGAATATGAATGGGAAGTCTGGAAAAAGTAAACAATTCTTGGACCATCATTGCCTTTTAACTCACCAAGTGAAAAACCATTAGGACTTCCATATTAACCCTGGTGCATGGACACTGTGTGGAATGCCACAGAGGTGAAGAGCCTCCTTCTGAGCAAAGTAAGTTTCACTTTCAAAGCAGTGGTTTGAGGTTCGCCCACACAGGAGTGAAATCATCAAACCAAGGTCAGTGATGTCATTCAGGACAGTCCCAGACCACAGAGCACAAGCGTGACTCACTTCTCAAAGTCTAGGAGTGTCTGGAAGTGCCTAAGGTGCTGTTTGAACTTTCTTCTAGAGGTGAATTTCAACCACAGATGTGAAAATGATTGAGGGTCAAATATACAGTGAAGTGGATATTCTCAAAAGGGAAGGGAAGAGGGAGGAAAAAAAAAATACTGGCACACTGGAGAGCAAGGCACCAAAGGAAGCACAAAATAGGGCAGAGAGTCTCCATGACTTTGAGCTTTGAAGGTGAGTATCCCAGGAAGGCCTGGCTCTCTTGCCTGTGTCTGGTAGTCTGAGCTACAATCTCCAGTGACAGAAATAAAATGGAAACACAAACTCTTACTTCTCAGCTGTACATTCCCAAAGTTTGGCTCAGGATATCTAAAGGGGCAGGAGCCAAACTTTTATGGTTTTAGGCTTTTTAACCTGGGGCATACAAGCTGGCCAATGTTCTTGGTGATTGTACAACAGATTGCACCACCCCATGTGCCACAAAATCATCTGGTGAGCTGCAGTGCAGTCTGCAGCATCTATCCTGCAGACATCTATGATGATAACAGCAGAGGCTTCTAACTGTGGCAATAGGTGTTTTAGGAATAGCAAAGGAGGTGTAGGTACCATCTGCCTCTCTGTTAAGTTCAACCCAGTTACTATCAGTTCATCAGGATTGAAAAACTTTATTACACCCAACAACAAAACCAAGGAATTAAAAAAAAAACAAGAGCAAAAATTCTCTTATGTTCAATCACTGAAGGTGGAACAAGAACAACGCTGGTACAAATATTTCAGTCAAATAAACAGAGGAATTCAGTAAATGCCAGGAAATCTATATTAGAGTCTCATTTAGGAAACTGTAACAGCCTGCACAGCAGGCTTCAGCATAGTATTTTCATATGACATCCTAACAACAAAAGCTGATGAAATTTCATATTGTTCACAGTGAAAAGAAAACACTGGTTCTTTTTCCACTGTCTTTGCATTGGTTTAATCTTGCCCCGGTGTATTTTAACTTAAGCCAATTTGGGATGTTAACAGCATCCAAATATGCTTTTCCTGTGAGCTGCTGGGGAAGGCTTTTTTGAGCTGAAATTGTGTTAAGCTGATTACTTCTTTTAATTTCTCCTTAATAATTGAGCATTTTTGATTGTTTGAATCTTAACAGCTGATATAGCTGTTTAGAGAGTCAGGGGATGCAAATGAAGACTGAGAAATTATTTCAATATAAACGTATGAACTCTATGCCATGGCAACAGCAATTTTTCATTAAATTATAGATTCCTCAGGGTTGCTTTTTCCATATTGACAAGATCATTTCATAGGGAGAGGAGGTAAGAGAAAAGAGAGATCTTACTGAAGAAACAGAATTGTTATGACGAGCAATTAACAACATATATCTCAGCATGTCACAGTGGGTCTTCTCCTTTCATTTCAGGAAATAGACTGATTATAAAAATGCTTCCCATTTGAGTGCCCCAACCCTAATGCAGTTTGCATCAGGCTGCATTTTCCCTCAGGCTGAAAAATACTGACATTGACAGGAACATTGGATGTGTTGAACCAGCCATCACCAGCCTGAAAAACCTCTGTCCTCACTATTGCTCACACCTTCTAGTGAACGACCTGTTTGTGCAGATGGGGCTATTTCAGTTCAGTAAAGAGTGTGCTGTCACAGAGATTCAACCTCTTCAATTTCCCCCCCAAAAAAATATATATATTTATATATATGTGTATATGTATGCTGTTTTCTTAATGTAATCTCTTCTGTTTAAAATCCATGCAAACCAAACCAAACCCCAAAACCATTACACCAAAACAACTCCAGAAGCCTGCAGAACATCCACTCCACAGGCACTTTAGGTAAATGATCCACAAGGAGTGGAAATAATGTAAACATGACATCATTACCTGCATTTGCAGATCACAACAAAGATGGTTGACAGAGCTGTGAAAAACATGTCTTGGTGCATACTAAGGTTTTATTGTTGCTTTTTTTTTTTGTATTTTCATTGCTCATTTGAACTGTGGTGTCTTCCTGTCTGAGTATCACAACACATAGACTCCCTTCTCTCATAACACTTGTGAAGAGTTTGTTTGGTTCCTTTTGTTATTTTTGGTTGTGTTTGGGTTTCTTCATTTATTTGTTTGCTTTTAAAGACTCCTATCAGCCTGACCTATTCAGAAACTTGGCAAAAATGCCAGAAAATGCTAGCAGTGATCTTGCCCCCACATTTGTTAGCTTCATGATACATGTAATTCTCTGTTAGGAGCACCTGGGAGATGATGGCCTCCTGCTGCTAGCCAGCCCTGCACGAGCCATGGCAGGGCATTAGAGAAAATTACAGAATCACAGCTGGCTACTGGTTAGCAAAACCCAATCTTCTGCTCTAATTTTGAGGAGAAGGGAGGCAGGAGAATATGCTGCAAATTTTTTTTCTACAAATTCCTTCAAATTACACATAGAAAGGAAAATAACATAAACACTTGCAACAACCTTCTCTCTTTCCTGTGCTTTCCAAACGCAGTTTGTCCACATTTTCTAACCAATCATTCCACTAAAGCCAGTTTATTATGGTGGAAGATTTACTGATATGTGTGGAAAGTATACACTTGTCACAGAACAAATTTCCCTCTGTGTTTTACAAACAGTGGGTCAATTATTTCATTTGAAGTCTTGAAATCACTTTAGGCAGAAGTGCACAAAGGCACAACTTCAGATGCAGTAGTGGCTTTGCCTCATTTTATAGGTCAATCATCCAGTATTTCAGCCTAACATCTGTTCAAAATGATCCATCTCACTTCTGCTTCAGGTTGTATTTGCTTTGTTATTTCTACAGAGCAACCTACACAGTTTCTGGAAGCACCAAGTTTGGTAGCTGTCTGCTCTAAAAGTCCCTAGGTATGCAAATGAGCTGTTTAGTACATAAACTGTGCTCAGGAAGATTCATTGGCTAGAGTTGTAAAAGAAGAGCAATAAAAATTATCTGCTGTTATTTAGACAATAAAATTGGCTGATCTTTACTGAAGGATTACTCCTAAAACCTGTTTTTCTGAGCATCCCACTCATCCAGAGTGCAGGGGCTGCCTGTTGGCACTGAAGGTTGTATTTAATGCTTCAGAAAAGCAAGGAAAGGAAAAGCACAAGCCTGTTCCCCTCCATAGATTTATTCATTATGGAGAGAAGCCACTGAAAATGGGGTGTGTTTTTCCCAGACTGTTTTACATTCAAAACAACAGCCCTGTCTGCACTGGAAAATTCCACAGTATGTGGAGACCTACAGAGAGACTGAATGAAGGGACTTGGAGAAAAAGGTACATGTCTGAACTAGATTGAATAAGGATAACTATGCTCAGAATAAATCTTACTCAGACCTTCTGAAGTTCCTTCAGGAAAATTAAAAAAAAAATCCAGATTCTATTTCTAAATATTATATTTAGAAATTTCTAAAATATATTTCCAAAATTAATAGTATTTCCAACAACCAAAAAACCCTCCCATGCTTCTTCTCCTGACACCTCCTTTCAGACATTGCTCAATAAGAAAATCAAGGTTGAGAATGGAGAAGTTGCATAGTCTTAAACAATTTTCGTGGTGGCCAGTGATGTCAGTGCAAGCTGATTGTGTCAGCTCCCTCCACTAAACAATGGCTGTGCTGAACAAAATGTGTAACACATGCACACACCCCCACTTTGACAAAGACACAGCAGCTTCTTTGCCCTCTTCATCAGGTGTTCATAAACTCTCAAGCTGTATTGCTGTGAAATCATAAGCAACCTGAGAAAGGCTTTTATATTAGGAGTGTGGGCATTCAGTACTCGGATGCTCTCTGTAATACACATTTAGCACAACACATAACACACTCACATAAACACAAACTGTCCATGTGTATTGTATAACTGTCCACATGTTCACTGTGGCTACTCAGAAACTCATTAAAAACTACAAGGTGTGTTCAACTGGATCTAAACCTTTGTTCTTCTAATTCAGGTGCTAGTAGAGCTGGGAAAGTACCCTGAGAGTTGTGAGAGCATTCAGGGAACTAAACTGAAAGTTAACAGAGCTTCCAGTTTGCTTCTAGAATAGCCATGTTATAAAAATGTTACTCAAAGAGCCTTTCCAGATGTAGCTAGATAATACAGAACTCTGTTTCCACTAAGAGATTTAGGAATTGTATTAGCTCACATGGAAATAATTTTTTAACTAGCTGGGAGTGGTTCCCTTACAGTTCCTGAAGCTGTTCCCCCATGCTCATATCCCCTCCTCTCTGGCTCATTTTAGGAGCTACACCCAGTGTGCAAAATGACCTCTGCACCTATTTGTGCATGGAAGGAAAGTAATATGGTCACTGACAGGCTAAAAGCACTGTGAGAGCCAAGGCCAAGCTTCGTACAGTTTTTACCTGACAAAACCCAACAAGATGGACTTGTTTTCATAGTGCTGCGATGACATACAATGATTTCAGCTTTGCAGGGTCCTTGAACATTATGACCAATACAGCTTCATGTATGATGATGTAAGACCCTGAGAAGCTTGGAAAAACTGGACTTGTATTTTCTTGAAGTCTATAAACTTGAAAGATCCTCTTCATATAGTATGAAGGTCAGAAAAACAGGATTATATAAGGATCAGTGATGGTAGAAGAAAATACAGTTGTATTTAGACATAACAGCAAAAATTCAGTGCTGTATACTGAGCCATTAGGATGTCTTTTCAACTGAACTTTGTTTCTTGTCTCTTACCAGATTCTTTGGCCTACTCACATAATTTTTTTTCAACCATTAATCTGTGTATATTTCCAAGATACTAGACTCCAAAATATCACAGCTGTCAGGATAGTTTATAAAGGACAAGACACAGGCATGCAAGATGGGGAAAGGAGAGGCTGAGGAAGGAAACTCAAGTGGAGGACAGCAGCTGGATGACAATCTCAATGCTGCAGAAAAAAGAAGGGAGTAAGGTTGTCTACAATATAATAAATATACAGAATTATTATCAAAGTAAAAGACTACCCAGGTAGATAAGATTGATTGGTTAGAAGAACAGAACAAAGGAAGAAGCACAAGGAAGAAAATGAGACCACCTTTTCTCTTCAAGACAGTTTTAAATATGCTGTTCTCTGCTTGGGATCTGGCTCATATGAAGCCAAATACCTCAAGGAACCACATCCACTTACCTTAGGATCTCCCTTCTCTCTGCCCTCCACCACTCCAATGGAATCAGATTTTCTACACTGATATTTTGTGCAATGTCTATATGAAGGACCATCACTCTGTGGCCATGGTCTCCCACATCTGTATGTCACTATAAAAACAAATCCACCACCAAATGTATGACATGCAGCAGACAGAGCCTACACAAGACTCCGTGCTTTCCTGGTGTTATCTAAGGGCACTATGACCAACACCAAGCTGCAGCCACAGCACCAATTTAAAGGTGTTTCTCCTAGTTCGATTCCCTCACACAAGTTTCTATACACAAAAATGACAAAAAATGAACCAACTTATTCTTCCTACATAAGCCACTTATTACAGCTATTGTTACATATTTAGGAGTAAGTCACCCCACTCCTTCAGTGGGAATGAATGGATAGAGATATTCAGCCTGGTTATGTTATTAATAATTTAATCTGTCTTTCAAACTGCATTAAATCTGCCCAATGCATAGCCTCTACTCAGAATTTAAATTGTCAAATTAGTTTATTGATTAACTTAATTTTCTGCTGAATACAGCATCTGCATTTTAAAATGAGGGTTCATTACTTCTGTATTTTTGTTGTTTATCATTCACCAGGAAACTGACCCCAGAAATTTCATTATTCTGTATTAAGAAATAGCATTAATAGCTATTTTGCTCACAATCCTCAGAATGCAAATAGAGGAGCTGTCATGGTGTTTTAATTGAATTTTACATGCCAGTTTGGAGTCACTTCTATTTAAATACAACTTAAATGTGGGTGACAGTTTGAATACCACTATGCTGTAAGTCAAGAAGATAAACCAGTCAACCACATCCCTGCTGCTAACTATATGGATTTCCAATCTTGCTAATGTAATTCTCTCCAGTTTATAAGTCTTGTAAGCTGTATTTTCAGAAGTAAACAACTGCAGGAAGAAAACACCGGATTCAAAGAAGACTTAACTTATTTCCATTGAAGGAATTGGCCATGTGAGATCTGGGGCCATGCTCTGGGGAGAGCAGAGCTGGCAAGTACAAGACCTTTGTTACATCTGGACCCACTGGTGAGTTGCTTAAGCATTCTTAGTTCCAAACCAAACAAATACGAGCTAGTGTGCCCTGCTGCCCTGAAACTGTACAAGCAAAGACAAGGTGTATGGAGCACAGCATGTACACCACAGTCCCCCAAAATGAGGGGAGCCTTTGCTTTTCCTCATCAGACTGGTTTGATTCAAATAGTGATCATATGCAGCCTGTTGAAAAAAACAGGCAATTCGTATTATCACACACCAGGGAATCAGATGCCCTTTCAGAGCTACATGTACTGGAACAACCTCCACTGTCAGTCTCTCTTTTTACCCTCTTTCCCTCCTTTTATTTCCAAAAATTTAATTTTTACTATTTACTTTAGTGAATGAAACATCTGCTTCATAATAGATAAACTTGCCAAGTCTGAGGTATCGAAGCCTGACCAAGTTTTGTAAGGTATGATTTATAGTTCCATTTTTCTTGTACAGTATGTGGAGAAGCCAAGAGTAAACAATCCTTTTAGATATCAGGAATCCAACAGTCTTGTATCCTAGGATAGCCAGTGTGACGCAAGTTGTCTAAATATATTTTTGTTACATTTTGGCAATACTGTTTCTCACCAGGCTTCGTGTAAACCTGTAGAGATTGTAGAGATACTCCCAATTCATTTAAGTGGTCCATATCTCATAATTTGCCTATAGAATAGGCAGTTCATAAAAATTAGGGAAGGCAAGCATTGCAACAAATGCGAAATATTTTTTTTAAATAATCCCATTTATTTTAAAAATGAATCCTAGAAAAAGAAACTCCCATAAACACCTGATTTTAGAAATAGGGGTAGACGTACTTTTTGGAGTAGATTTGCATAGCCACAGTGCTTGGATTTTATTAGCTGGCTAGACTTTATTTAAAAGAGAAAAGAAAAAGGTTGGATTTTACAAAAGCACTACCTTTTTGTTGGTGGTGGTTTTTATTTGTTTGTTTGTTTGTTTGTGGTTTTGGGTTTTGGTTTTTGTGTAGCCAGAAGTATCACAAAACAATTCCTAATTTGGCTAATTTGGGCCAAAAATATTGAATACATATTGTATTCTATTTCCACATACCAGAAAATTTATTTTAAAACCAAATTAACCAGAAAAAGATCAGCACCTGTACAAAAATACATATCAGAGACCCAGGATCTGAAGTCTGAAGCAGTGCTACTGAGATATTTATTTCACAAAGGGCTGCACATCGCAGGAGTCACTCTCAGCCTCCACCAGTGCCAGACAACACTGATGTCAGTGGCTCATCACTGCCAGTCTCCTTGCTGAAACATGACCCTCCCTGTGACAATAAAGTGAAAGCAAAGCTCACAGTGAAAATGAAAACAGAAGGTTTACTGAGCTGAACACCGTTCTGCAAATACCTGGGCACGTGCAGCACAAACAATTCTCCTGTGTCTGTGGTGTCCACTGCTATGCTGAACTCCCTGACAAGTGTAGCACATTCCTCTAAGGGCTTTGTCTGCAAAACTGTGTGGGATACCAAGCAAAGTTATTCTCTCCAGATTCCCCATCAGTAGGAAATAACTTCTTAAAGCTCAGCGTGTTGGGACTGATTTTAATAGCCTATATTGTTGAATTTTGAAAGGTACACGTTGCATGCAGTCCTCACCTTTTTACTTGGATGCATGTGGAACTCTTGAAAAACATGATTTTTAGTGTAGATGGAAGGAGGTCTTATGCCACTGGAACAAAAATCTTCACGTCGATCTTTTGTAAGTAGAGATTCCAAAAGTAAACTTGTGTTGCCAAAAACAAGAAAAGGGATGACACCTGGAAATCAGATATTTGGGTGTGAATTAAGGGCAAGGAAAAGAGCAACAGTTGCTGGAGAGTGAGCAGAGATTCATGGGGACAAAAGTGTAAATTCGGTGTGTCTGTGTGGATGTTTGTAAACATTCTGTCATCTCAATTTAAAAAATACATTATCAGCTTTAGAAGACAGGGCTCTGTCTCTCCAGCAACTAAGCAATGAGCTGTAAGGACAGAGCAGCACCAGAGAGCTAGGTGCACAGACCTGAGGTGGCTGTGTAGAGACTAAAGCCTGACTTCTTTTTTTCTGATTTAGAAGTTACACATTCAGGGCTTGACAATATCAAATTAGAATAAGCACTCTTGTAAACCAAGCAAATTACAGGGCAGGATAACTTCAAAAAATATCATTTTCTCTACAATGAAAATCTACTTCTACAGTTAAAATTAATTTTGCCCGGGGACTGAGGTTTCATGATGAGATAGAAGCAGTGGGATGGGGAGGAAATGTAAGATCTGGTCACTAGGGGAATTTGCTTTCAGGTCTTGTTTTTCACTGTTCATGACTAGGGTTTTACACCTTTCTCTGCCAAACATTTAGCAGGGAAGCTGGCACAGCTACAATAGGCACAGTCTGTCCATCTGAACCTGCAAGACACACATGATGATAAAGTAGATGAAAAAACCTGTGTGCAAGACATGAGGTACTTGACAGGAAATAAAAGACTCTCTCACTCCTCACTCCACACAAACACACTTTGGGTAATATTTGTGACAGTAATCAGACTTTATTTAAGTCAAATTTATTAAGACAATTTCTTGGTCAAAAAAAGGTTCATTACTATGGGAAAGATGGGTAGAGTATGAAAAAAAAAATAAATGAGAGAAAAAAAATATTTAGTTAATTAAAAAAGAAAACTAGTAAAGACCAGGACCAGGAAACAGCAGTTTGTATCAACCTATTAAACTGATGGATAACAAGCTCCAGAGGGAGGAATTAAACAAGTTGAATGAGCCTTCAAGTCTCAGAAGAGAATTAAAACGCATAATGTCTTATGTTGGGAAGATTGAACCTTTCTTTTGGTTTGGACAAAATAAAATTTATAGCTTTGTTTGGCAGCCATAAGTATTTTTTTAAAAAGACTAAAATAAACATTTAGATTCCATTTTTGCAGTTCTCATAAAAGCAATCCCTGTGTTTGAGCTGATGGGAATATTTCAAGAAATAATAGTGCCCTTCAACCTACAGGTACACAGACAAACATACAACTGCAAGATCAGCAGCTGCTCATTTTTCTCAGACTTCTGTAACCACAGTCATTGAAGCTGCCCCACAGAACCTCATAATCAAAAACTCTTAAAAAACCCACAAACCCCAGGCAACCAAGAAAAACAAAACTGCCCCAGAGAAAGATACAGCCATAGATTATTTTTTCCCCCATTATATGGTGGCCTAAGTGTACAAAGTGTCCCAAATGCTGCCTGTCCGAACACAATTAACAAATATGTCAATGTTAGATCTCCTTAGGACATGACAGAAGGCAATAGTGGCAGTAAACAAATGTTGTTCTTGATTCAAGGCCCCTTTTATCAGAACACTGTGAGGCAGACTTGGTGCAAATGAGAAGGCCAGTGAAATCAGACGCACTTTGCTTCTCCTGAGCCAAATCACTGCTGAGAATTCATCAACAATCCATAATATGTTAAGGATGATGGAAATGATTCTATACTGTCTGTGATGTACAGGTGTCTTTAATTATATTTTCCAGGCATGAGAAACAGCAGTCATTGGCAGATAAAATAAGTAAGAAAAGAAAAGATTAGAACACAAGAACAACTGAAGTTTGGCAGCAAAGGACTCCAGTGTTCCCAAAGAAAGAAGCACATTTCTACATAGTCAGAAGTATCTCCTCTTCTATTTAGAGTAGGGTGGGTGGAAGGGTGAATGCCCTTTTGCACAAACTTTTCCAGATGCCCCTAATTATCCCCCCAGATGTGAAGAATGCATCTTTCTGATGTGGAAAATGATGAAAATCAGAAGGTTCTGTAAAAAATCTCACTGAACTCTGCCACTGGATGTACAGATTTGTGCTTAAGTTTATAATTTCTAAACAAAAGATTTTGGTGTTTACTTTTTATTAAGTATTTGGATAGAAAATAATAAACAAGATGTTATTAATAAACAAGCATTGTTTACAACATTTTCCGGAAGCAAGCCCCAGAAGGACCAAACATTTTTTTCAGTGATATAAGGTAAAGCAGGTTATTCCATCAGCAACTTGAATGTGTTCCAGCTACAGAAATCAATAGCTCCAGAGGTCAACAATACAGAGGTGCATGGGCTGAATCCTGGAGTGAAGAGGCAGCTAATGCTGGAAAAATGCCAAAGGTACATTGAAATTACTGGTGGCACCCTGACCTGACACAGCAAACAGAGGAGGGCATGTTGGTTAAGCTTTCAGTGAAATTGTCTGCAGTACTGGAAAAATGCAGAGCAGTAGCAGGAAAAGCAAGGTATTATTAGCCCTTTCAGTAAAAAATGGGTCCTGTCAGGGCAACAGAACTACTACAGTTAGAAAAAGTGTTGTTTTCCCTGGCTGAGACCATCTGTGAGGAGGTGAACCCAGAAGTACTAGGTAAGTAGGTAAGAATTTTTAGCTACAAAACTTACTGAAAACCAGCTGGGTCAAAGAGCAGACAGTCTATCCCCATTTGAAAGAGCGCGTTTATTCAGGAAAATGAAAAACTGGAGGACAGTGACAAGATGGACTGATGGACAGATGAAAATGGGGACTAGAAGCAACAGAAATTAGCAGAGTTAGAGGGGGAGAAAGTCTTTGTTTTATTATGGGACTCCTTGACTAAACAGACAGCCAGGTGTGTCAGTGGCTGTGTGCAGCTCTGTTTCACAGTGCTCTGCAGAAGGGACACTGCTGTCCTACCCATTTTGGACCAACCCTCTTGCTAGAAGGTTCTTTCAGCAACATAATTCCTGACGCCAATGACAGTACCAAAGCAACTGTCCCTGTGGGATGGTAGAACCAAGCAATTTAATTCTAGACAGGTTCCTTCCATCCACTGAGAACATGGAGAAGGACAGTGCCACTGCCCTTTTCCCATGCCATGATAAAACATTTGCACCTCTGTGCTATGGCTTTCCTGAACAACCAGTAGGACCCCAGCCCTGGTCAGAGAGCTCAGCCTAGCACATGCACATGGAAACTGTGGAGCAGACCATTTCTTGCCCAAAAGTTGCCCAAGAACAAGGGCAAGGACTTAGCTTCTGTAAGCAAAGAGCAATTCATGCTCTTTCTTTTAGCCACCACCTTTGCAGTTCCTCATGAGACCTACCTGGGGAACATGGATTGCCTCCTTTCAGCTGGGAACTTCCCCAGGCTCACCTCCCTCCAGCATGACTGGCTGAATGTCCCTCAAATGGTGAAGAAAGGAAGCCCCAGGAGGAGTGCAGTTGTTATAGAGAGGTGCTCACTTGCACTGAAAAAATCCATTTTGAATTTCTCTATTTTAAACAATCTATATTTTTAATCCAGCTATGGAAAAAGGGGAGAAGTGATCACAGTGGACACAAACCAGACAGTCCTGCTGTGGAACGTGTCTTCAATTATGAATGAAGTGTAGGAGGAGATGCTTTTGCCATCTTTGTTAAACTGAGCAATAGCTTTTTTGAGCCATTGATTTCACCAGGATTTCCCCAGAAGACAGATACTTAGTATCAGAAAGAGTGGACCAGCCACGTGGGTTGTAGAAATATTTACGGATGCTTCACAGATCAAAGCCACATTATACCAGGCACTGAGCTAACAAACACAAAGCTCACCCAGTGAGCTGCTACTTGCACATGTGCAGGAACACTGGCGAATACAGGTGCCTGGGTGGAGCATTGGGAGTAGCAGATTTGCAGCACTGAGTGTCCCCCTCCAGGCCCACTATCCCATTAGGAGGACTGCTGCTGTTTTTGTAGAGCAATACACCCAGGCTGTCAGTCACCACTGACCCCAGCCAGCAAGGGGGCAGCAAGGTGGCATGGTCCAATGAAACAAAAAGTGTTGGGAGGGGAGGGTTTGTAAAAATTTCTTCACAGAAAGGGTTGTCAAGCACTGGACCAGGCTGCCCAGGGAAGTGGTTGAGTTACCATCCCTGCAGGTATTTAAAAGATGTGTAGATGGGGGTGCTCAGGGACCAAGATTTAGTGGTGAGCTTTGGAGTGATGGGTTAACAGTTGGACTTGATCACCTTAAAGATATTTTCCAGCCTAGTCCATTCTATGATTTGCAGGATAAGCAGCACCTGCAACATGCAATTATTAGATCGCCATCAAACATTTTTGAATTTACCTTACTAGAGAAAAATTTAATTCACCTTAATTTCCTTTAAATTCATACCAAGACAACTCTTTTTTGCTTTCACTTTTCCATTTTCAGCCAGCACTTAATGAATTCCTCTCCCCAACACATCCTCCCTATCCTGACCCTTCTCTTTTCCCACTTCTTCTCACTTCCCCCTGAGAAAAATATCCCTTTTAAAAAAATATATTGTACTAGTGCTTGAAATTTTCTTTCTGGCTCTCCCCACTAATGTGCATGAGAACTCTGTCAGAGTGCAGCACCTTTCAGAATCTGGCATTGACTTCGACCAAACCACAGCCCAATAATTTGGTATTTATTTAATTGCTAAAAATAAAATATTTTTCCTACATAATATGACAAAAGGTTTGCTCTGCTAACAAAAGAGACTGAACATTGTTACTGAACAAGCAAAGTCTTATTTTCTGACTCTAAAACTCAATATAACTAAACAGAAAAGTTAACATCAAATTCCTAAGTAACATAACTCTGCTAATATAAATTATTTTTTGCAAACACTGTATGAGTTCTGATTAATTAATCAAATCTGTTCAACCTGCACCAGTGCACAAGCCCATCATACTTTATATGACCTTGAGATGATTGACTGTATGTTCCTTTCCCCAAAGGGTATTTTGTGCTTTTTTACTTTCTTGTTCAACCTTTTCATATCCATGGACTGCAGAGTCAGTAACACCCAAAAAGGAAAAAAAGGAAAAAAAACCACACAGATGGCTTCTAGTTCATGCATTAGGACTCAGACTTGATTAAGAAAAAAACTTGGACGTCAAAGAAGAAAATAATGTATCCTCCAGACTAAGATGCAAAGTGGGAGGCAACATGGCACAGACAACCCCTGTTTGTCCTCCTGAAGCCTTCAAACTCTCTGGTTATCTTCTCTGATCCTATTCTCGCTTTCCCTAGGGAAGGCAGTGCTTCATGTGTATTAAATAAATCACAGAGCTTTTACTGCACAAATGGGCACTGCTGCTGAAGTGTCTCTAGCAATAGTTTGAGGTAGGTGGCTGCATCCTCGCAACATTTTCAGAATTACCCTACTGGTAAGAAAAGGGCAACATCCACTTGTTTTTCAGAGGCTGTCAGGAGACTATAGCACAATGCTACAGAAATTATCTTACACATATAGCACAACAGATATAAAAGCTAAGCTTTTGCTGGGGACATTAGCATTCTCTACACCAAGCTTCTATCAAGGCAATGTCACAAAGATGTGGAAGAGGTCCTTGATTTGATTTGTTCCAAAAAAGTCCAAGTCTAAATGCCTTTAAAAACCCATTATTTCCTACCAAAAAGTTATATTTAATTTGGAGAAAAGAAGCTCACATATATGACAGAGTTTACTTAGCATGAAATTTTTAAAATAAGCTGAGTGCCATACCACTCATCTGCTAATCATGGTTACTTGAAGAGCAAGATATATTCTGGGTCTGACTTGCTGTAGAAGACCCAGGGCTGACAGGATTACCTGGCACTTTTCAAATGCATGTAACCATACTGAACTTTTCTACATCTCATAAAACTGAATTTATTTGAGTGGTCTAGCCAAAACAGTTCAGCAATCATTGGAAAAGTGCTAAGGAATACCACTCCAGCCTTGCTGCATTCCCTTCTGGGAGGGGAGCAGCCACACTGGTACTGCACAGGCAGTGCAGTGCCTGACAGATATAATTCAGCAATACAAATTTAACTCAGTTCAGGAATGGGCCCAAGATCATATTTCCATTTGATTAGCCAAGGCATATGGATTTTATGCTTGCTACAGTTAGAGAGATAACGACTTGAGCTGATAGTAAGATAAGTGGTCAAAATCCTAATCCCTCAACATTTTGGAAGAGATTTGAAATGCTAGTGTGAGTTCATACTGTGTCAGCACTCTGCATTATGTGGCTGAGGCATTTTTGATCTAGAGACCGTGAAATCCGACTTGCTGCCAAAACACAGACCCATACTGCACCCCTACTGCTATTGCTCTTAGACATATCTTATCTATTTCTGGCTTGGAAAGCTGGGAAAGGAAGGCCTAGGGAACTTTTATTCAAACTTCGCTGTCCATCAGCCTGTTCTTGTTCTGGGTGCCCACACACTCAAGAAATTGAGCCAGAGAACTGAGCTGTGCAGTTCCTCTCAACCTCAAGAGCTTCTTGCTCAACTGAAACTATATTTGATAAAAATTTCATTAAGAGGGAAAAATAAATGTGCACATTCACCATGCAAGTTGCCCACAAGAAGTGCCTCAGTTTCCTTCCACGTAATCTCAGGCAAAAACATTTTCTAGAGTGAAGGGAGGGCCAAATTCACCCAAGGTGAGTTTGGCTGAGAGACTCCAAAGATGAACATGGTTCAGTTTGCTGTTCTATCCTCCCCAGGCTCCAATACATAGCCAGCTGGGCTCAAAACACTACAGTGATATTTTCTTGGCAAGGCTCTTTATAACATGTTTAAGAAAACTAAAAACTGTGTTTTTAGAAACACAGCCCACCTGCTGCATATGCTCTTCTTTACTCCAAAATGAACTGAGGTATCAGACAGAAGGGAAATAACAGTAGGTTCATCTATTGGTTTGCAGGTTAAGAACAGCCTCATCAAAACCAAGGCAAATAACACTATAATGGATAATTATATGAATTTAGCACACCTCAGTAAAAACTACAAGAACAGGTGAGCTATAATCTTCCTAAAAATTTGTTTCCCATTGAAATAAAAGCATTAGACTTCTGAATGGCAGTTTAAAATAAAGGCAATAATTTGTTTCCAGCTGGTACAATCATTTAATAAAATGACTGTTGTGCCTCCAGGAAAAATATTCTTCTTTCCTTGGCAACAAACATGATTACCCTGGTTTTGGACCACCGGTTAAGTCCATCCACAAAGTGTTCTCATTCTAAGTACATGACATTGAAAAATAATTATTTGCCATATGGAATATAAGAAAAATTTTAAAAAGCATCCCAGAATGTGCAAATGATTTGGGGAAAGCATAAAAAAGTCTAGCAGAAGGTTGAAATCACTTCACTATTATAATTATTCACCTAATGTTTTAATAATAAGAAAAAAAACCCCAGTCTTGCTCTCCTTTCAACCAAATCTAAACTCCATACTTTGTAGGTGTTAAAATTAGCACCTTCAAGCTGCAGGGAGGTATGAAGAAGAGACAGCTTCCAAACAGCAATAGACCAATGCAAATACTACCTGGAGCTGTAGTTAATTATCTTGCTGATGTTAATTGGCCTTGTTTGTCAACAGCCGAAGAAGAATGAGGTGCTAGGTGCTGCAGAAGGGTTAATGTAGCATTGTTTTAAGACTGCTTCCTTTAAAGATATCATTTACTTAATGTCTAATAACTATTTCTGTTCTCCAGGCTCCAGAGCAAATATTTGAGTAATAAAAACAATAGTGATTATATTGCTTCTTTTTTTATTTTCCTAAAGCACAAATAACAGAAGAGAGAGGAATAAAGCTGTCTATGGCAGAGCTGTCCCAGTGGTACAGTACATTTTCCAACATTTTGATGAAGCAGTTTGTTCAGCAAAATAGCTGTGTGTTTATGAAACAAGGCTATTTAGTACATTAAGCCTGGAGCTGACATGTATTGTTTCCAAGCAGCAATTTGAATGATATCAAGAACACATTTTATTTTCCTGTTCCAATGTGTACTACTTGTAAAAATGAAAAATAAAATGGGTAGAGATATCTCTGATGGCATTTCTTAAAAATTCAGTCAACAGCATCTTCCTAACAGCCAGTGTGCAGTGAGGTGATCGTAGCTCAAGCACACATTCCTAACAAAGGGAACACAAAAGTACAAGGAGGATGGGAATAGCTGGAGGTGCTGCAATTCAATGAGAGAGGAAGCTCATGTGGTTAAACAAGGCCAAGTGCAAGGTCCTGCATCTGAGCTGGGGCAGTCCCAAGCATAAATCAGGCTCAATGGAGAATGGATTGAGAGCATTGAGAGCATTGAGGAGGAGCTGGTTAATTGTGATTGCTGGTGAATGAAAGGATGGACATGAGCTGGCAATGTGCTCTTGCAGTCCAGAAAGCCAATTGTGTCCTGGGCTGCATCCAAAGCAGACTAGCCAGGAGGGTGAGGGAGGGGATTGTCCCTCACTACTCCACTCTGGTGACACCCCACCCAGAGTGCTGCATTCAGTTCTGGGGTCCCCAGCACAGGAAGGACATGGACCTGTTGGAGCAGGTACAGGGGGACCACAGAAATTATGAGATGGATGGACCACCTCTGCTATAAGTAAACACTGAAGGGGCTGGGGTTATTCAGCTTGGAAAAGAGAAAGATCTGGAGAGACCTTTTTGAAGCCTTTCAATACTTAAAGTGGACTTAAAAGGAAGATGGGGCCCAATTTTTTTAGTGGGGTCTGTTACACTAGGTCAAAGATGAATGGTTTTGAAGTATAAGAGGGTAGATTTACAGTAGATATAAGTAAAAAAAAATTATGAATAGGTGTAAAACACTGGAAGAGGTTTCCCAGAGAAGCTGTGGATGCCCCATGCCTGGAAATGTTCAAGAACAGGTTGGACAGGACTCTGAGCAACCTGACTTAGCTGAATATGTCCCTGCTCATTGCAGGGGATTGGACTAGATAAAACAACCCAAATAAATTCTGTGAAGAAATTCATAGTCCTCAGCAAAAGCATTCATCTCTCCTTTAGAAGGAATGTAGCAGGAATGCAAAGTGATGAGGTTCAGCTGTTCAGATCTGTTTTCCTCCCTTTACAAAGTCTCTTCTGAATGTGATTGAGGAGAAATAATTGGAATTAAATAACTTCAGGGAAACAATTTTTTCTGCATAGCTACAGCTCATGATCATCTTTAAAGAAGGTACAGTAAAAAAACACAGACACTTCATGAGAGAGAAACAGTGAAATTTAGCATTTGCAAGTAAATTTGCAGAGATTCTGGCATCCACCAAGTGTCTAATTCATCATTGGTTTAGAGCTGCTCCATAGCTTCAATCATCAGCTTTGTATGTTCTGTCATTGGTAGGGTTTTCCAGTCCAAGCCAGTGAGGCCCTTCCGGAGAAGAACCACTCTCTTCCAACAACTTTCTTCTCTCACACTTGTATGGACTTGATGCTCACAACAGCACCAGACTTACAGTTCCTGAAACCAAACCTCCCTCTTCATGTGCCAAACAGACACAGCTCCAGCCTGCTCCCTGTCTGGCCTAGAGGCATAAGAAACTCCTAACAGCCATAATCCCACTCTTTAAAACATTCTTTGTGCTTGCACATGGGAGAGAGAAACACAAGCAAGTAGTGAGGCCACTATGACAACTCAAATTCTTGCCTCTGATGCTGAGTTACCAGCCAATTTCTAATGGAGTGCTGCTTGGTAAGGACCTTTGTTCAGTGGGAAGTGGGTATCACCTGTCTGTTTCACAGGAGTCAGTGGCTCACACATGGCAAGTAAGCTACTGTAGCTGATATCCTTCATATTCAAACCTGGAACACACAGAGCCTTTCACATCTAAGCTGCTTTTCCTTTGTTGGCCATGACTTACTACAATCAACACTCTTTTAGGGCAAGATTTCCCTTGGTATCAGGTAAGATTTGCTGGTATCAGGGATAATGGAACAGAGATTTCACTTTCAGTTCTCAGAATAACTGAATTACAGAATATTCAGGTTTGGAGGGGAACTCTCAGGGTCAGCAGGCCCAGTCCCCCTCAGAGAAGGGTCAGCTTTGAAGTCAGAGCTTGGACAGCATAAAATCTTGGCTGTACTAGAAGGAGAAAAATTGATTGCTTTGTCTTCCTGGAAGAGACTTCCAAATTAAGGCATTAGCCTTTTATAATTTTACATATATCTATATATAAAAATATTCTCAGTTTCTAATCTTAGGTATAGGGATCCTTTTATGCCAAAACCACTCATCCCCTCATTGCAGTACAGCCACCTGAAATGAAATTGCTACAGCCTGTTTTTTGCACACTCTCCTGCCCCCAGCACTCCTTCAGAAGCTGCTTTTTGCCTCCAGCCCTCAGCAACGGAGATTCTGCCTCTCTGCCTGCCCACAGCTGACTTCCTTTTCTGTCCCTCGGGCCCAACGCCCAGCTTCTGCCCTTCCTGCCCCCGGGTGCAGCCACATCACCACAGAGCCTGAACTAACAGCAGATTTATTAGGCTGGCCTCTGCTCTGCTCCAAATTCCACTTTTAATATTCGTGAGTCTCATTAGCAAGCACACATGGCCAGCCGAGGAACAAAGGAAACACAGAGCTCACTCGGGGCTCCCATTAACAGACATTTTAAAATTGTGCTTTAGGTATAGATATGAGTGGGAGACTAAGGCATTTTATCTGTGCCTAAAGAAGTCAGTGGCAAAATTTGCCAACTCTAATCTATGCAGCATACAGGTCTGTTATCTGCAAGATAAAACAAACAGCCCCCAGCAGAAACTCTGTGAAGAAACCCTCCAGTCAAATGTGTCATGAGAAACACAGCAAGGAAAGGCTTTCCCCAGATGAGGAAAGGACAGAAGTGTAGAAAACAGAGGTTACACTTCCTTTTTTGGGAATGGTTCATTGTGGCTTTAAAAAGAACAAAAAATGTGATGTGTCAGCCACTGGCAGAGGAAAATGGTAAGTTATACTATTTTCAGCAATATTTCTAAACCTTTGTTTAGTTTGGCTTCTTCCCCAATCAGGTTACTCCTTAACCTCCTGTCCTCAGCAATGATATTCCCTCCTCCTTCACTGCTAGGCAGCAAAGCCCTTAAAGCAGAAGACATCCTGGGGGGGAGGAGTGTAACACACTCAGAAACAAGGGTTCATTTAAAAGATACCCCAAGCTCAGGCTGAGTCCTACTCTCTGCCTGCACTTGAGGAATCTCTTCTGATAGCAGGGCTGCCTGTACCTATATGTACAAAATCCTGGAGTTTCCTCATAAGGGTTGTAAGGTGATGCCATATTTACTCTAACTGAATTTTAAATACTGTTTCCACTTACCCTATCCCTACACATCCCAGAAATTAGCATCTATGAATTCTTGTACTAACAAGCTTGGAAAGGATATTTTTTGGAAAACACTATTGCTTGTACTGCACCTACAAAATTTACTGTCCTTGGAAATTACAGCCAATTTCAGCCCCAAGGCTAAACAAACCAACCTCTTTGTAGGAAAATAAATGGGAAAAACATAACATAAAAATATTACAGAAAATCAGCATTCTCTTGTGCTCTTCCCTGTCAGACATATTCTTCTCTGGCTTTAACCATGTGCTTAGACTTTGGTGACACAAAAGGGAAGAATTCCTGCTGCTCCTTCTCACATGTCAGTAGCATTAGTAACATCACTGTCTCATCACTGTCTATAATCTTGTCTTGCTGATGACACCAGATGCCAATTTTATACAAGCATTCAGTTAATATTTTATGTACCACAAAGCCCATAGGTTATTTTTTGAATGCAATATGCACACACATTCTCTATAAATTATTTTATCTGCTTTTATGACAGTGTTAGGGCTATCTATATCTCACAAGCAAAGAAAATAGTGTTAGAAATTAGCCACGTGTAAACACAGTGAAACCCACAGTAGGACTTCAACATTAAAAATGCTCCTATTACCACATTCAACTCCTGGTGTTCAGCTTTGTTCTGGAGCTCTTCTTCTCTCCAACTCACATGACTTGCTTGAGGCCTTGGCTTAAAAGACAAGCCTCCACCCCTCCAGGGGTAAACCTAAACCTCAGAGCTCTGGGCACCTGGGGGTGCCTACACCTCCACTGCTCCTATGGGAACCTGCTTTGAGAGTTTTAGTGATGCTGAAGAGAGAGTTTGGTTCTGCACAGCAGGTTTGGCTCTTCCTGTAGCAGACCACCACCTAAAGCAAGGGTCCCACTTCCCCAGCCTCCAACTCCAATTTCCTGCTCCTGGGGCTAAAAAAACTTCTGAAGATACAAAGACCTCCAAATGCTGAGACTCTTCCTGCTAGTGGAACTCCCTGTTCATTGCAGAAGCAAAGGAATACAGCAAGGGAATAGCCTCTTTGAAGGCACTGAGCCTTTAGACTGGTTTAACATTACCCATTAAGTGCCTTCTCAACCCCTTGTGGACTCACTTGCCTCAGTCATGGTCTCTAGCCCAGGAGTTTTCTCCCCAGCCCAGGACTGTTTTGCTTGGTTTTCTCTGCAGTGTAATTCTATGATGTAAAATAGGGAATACATTTTTTTCTTCATATTTAGGCAGAAGAAAAAACAATTAATAAAGGGAAGGGTGGACAACAAACTTATTTGGATGCTTACTGCTCTCAGTGCCTGTGAACATGTCCTTGTTGCTCATTCCCTTTATCTGCTCAGTTCAATATCTAGAGCTCATTTTGGAGGTTTTGCACATTGACCATTTGTTCCAATCTCTTCTTAATCTGTTTCTTGATCTTATTTCTTGAGCTTACTTAGCCTAAGCTTTTCCTGTGTAATTTTTCTTACTAGAACTGGTTTCCTCAGCTGCTTCTGCAGAGTGCTCTGCTGGCATCCAGGAGACACAATGCCGTCTGCCTGCAGTGACAAGGATGTGAAGGGGCCTTCATTGCTCCATCAATAAACCTTAGGAGTATCCATGCCCTGCAGGATCTCCACAAAAGTTCCATATAACTGGTATCCCAGACAAGTCACGTTTGAGACTGCCTCCCACAGACCCTGCTGTGAGTCAGCTCTGTGTGGTGAATGCTGGAGACTGAGAAAGGCCTGCACTGTCACAGCCATGCAGTGTGCACAGGACTGCCGTGGCAGAGGGACAACCTGCAATGGGCACAGCTATCTGTCTGTCTGAAAAATACCCTACCAGTTCTAGTTAGGCAGTACTTTTCAGGCAGAAATAAGATCTCTTTGTGAGGTAAATGCTGTCAAAGGAATACACACAGGCTGTATTCCAATAATGGATAAAAAAATATAGCTTTTACAAGAGCAGGAATAGTAATTCTCCAAGCTGGAGGTTATCCTGCCTCCAGAACAAGCTGTCTCACATGGTCTTTGGGAAGGAAGCCATGATGATGATGGACATGCATCAAGCTGTCCCTGAAAAGCAGCAGGAGGGGAAACACATCACCACCAGTTGGATGAGGAGAAGGACGTCTTGAACATCCAAAAGGATTGTGTGAAAAATACCACTACAACATCCATGGGACACAGCCTTGAGGCATGAACTAAGTTGAGCCCTGTGCATCCTTTACCTGTCTTTTACCACAAACACATCCTGAATAAACTAAGGACATGGCTGAACTTTCTGAAGTCACAAGGCTATGGCTGCATCTACAATTTGGGAACAGAGAATAGATCTGTTGAGCAGACAGATCACTACACCTGTGGTCTAACTGGGGGTATTGCATAGGGAAAAACGATGCCAGCCAGAAAGGTAGGTGCTAGAGGGCTGATGATACAGAGCTGGTGCAATCAGCACTATGGGAATAAATAATCCATGATGATCAGCAGGACTTCAGAGTCTCACAGAAAAAAATCATAATGGTTATTAATAATTGAGGTTATTCTCAAAGTGCCCTGGAGCACTACATGTATTCCCTCAAGGACCGTGACAAAGTGTGGCAGTGATCCTGTCCTGCACATCTGAGGCAGTGGCTGGCTGATAATCTGCAAGAGACCGGCGCTGGCGCCGGGGTTATCAAGTCAAGCCTCAAAGATAAGGCAGCCAACTGGCCCTGCAGCAACCACTGAGAGACTGCTGTTCGCTGCAGTGTGTTTACCTTTCTGCCTGTATCCTGCTTCTCCCCTTCTCCTAGAGCTTCCTCAGCACGCTGGCAGGGCTGGAGGGTGACAGGCGGGATGTGGCGGGTGCAGGCAAAGTTCCCAGGAGTGCCAGCATCGCTGCTTAATGTCAGGGGCACCCCGTGCAGTGCACAGCGTGGGTGTCCCTGGTGTGATGAGGTGCCTTGGAAGCTCCTCGCAAGGACATATGTGGGGCAACAGCATGGCCATGTTCACACCTTTCCCATAGCCCTGCATCTTTGCTTGGCTCAGTTCAGCAAGAGACCTTCATATCTTCATTTGCTCAGTCAGTCGCCCCACTTGGCCCAGCTCTCTAAATAGGCTCATTCCATAAGCACTCACTGACATACTGCAGTGGGAAGGGCACATCCCAACCTGTCACAGCTTACAGGTAGCATATGACACAAAATAAGGCCTGAAGTCCAGGCTCAGTTGAAATCTGCAGGGCAACTCACATATTTACATTATATCCAAGCTCAGTTTTCTTCTTTTCTGTCACCCTTTATTAATTCTTCTCTGGTTTTACTGCTTTATGTTGTACATTTTTCAGAAAACTGATTCATGGGGATTTTTTTTCACCACAAAGGGCCATTGTTATTTCAATTATCAGCTTTTCCCTGTGTGCCCTAACACCCTCTCACAGCACTGTCATTATCAAAACTGCAACAGCATTTCAGGACCCACGTACAGAAAATATATACTAACAGATTTAATGGTCTTAACTAGCAAAAAGGCAAAGGTTTCCCCACCCACCCACCTTTTTTGCTATTTGTTCCATTTGGTATCCAAATGTCAGCATTTATTGTCTGCAAAATGACTGCTGAACCAATGATTATGGTGTGGAGCATTTCCTTTGAGTGACAGTGTCTGCACAATGACTTTTCTCCAACACACTCGGCAGTCAGCATTAAATATTCTTGGCATGCAGCCTGAATAACAACACACATACTGAGACCTGCCAGCATTGGAAAGTCCCTAAGTCCCAGGAGCTAAGATTAATTGCCAGCTATTCTTAAAATTTTCTCACCACTCCACCCAGTTTCTTGGGTCTTCCCACCCACTACAATCTTATAGCTGCCTTTCTGGAGTTTCATAAACCTTCCTGAGACAGTTTCGGATGAGTGGAGAGCACTTAAACTCCCCCTTGAACTGACTGATTTCACATACCAACAGTGCTTTGCTTGACTTTACGGGGGGGAGGCTTGATGGAGTAAAGTTTTGCCCCTCTCTGTTACCACTCATGAATTTTCCCAAATTAATTTGTTTCTGAAGCAGAGGATGGAAAAATATGACCTTTATGAAAAAGGCAGCAGAAAGACCTCCTGTAACCTACTTAATCCCTCTTTTAAGCCAGGGTATGAAGGCAAGTCCTGTGAGATGCTAAGCCTCATTTACTTCCATTAAGCACATATGAGATGAGGGCATTTGTAGTAGACTACAGCCTCAGTACTTCTCACTGCTAAGCCCAAGTTTGAGCTAGTGGTGGAAAAACACAGAAGGAATGATAGTATCACCTACTTAGCACAGATCAGCCTTTTGCTTAGGTCACATTGGTCTCTGAACAAGAAAAAGGTTTCACAACCATGAACCATAACCCCCTTTTCACCAAGGACTTCAAATATGATGAGAAATGGGGGAAACAACCACATGGGAAATGAGAAAGTCCCTCCTCTGGCATTTCCAACTAAAAGGAAAGCAGGAGTTATGAAAAACTTTCACATACTTTTCACTTTGGCTTTCTACCCACAGTGGTTACGATCAGCTTTGAAGAACCACCAAAGTTTTTGATCAAAGTTTTCTGGATAAGACAACTTGGCCTATTAAAGTAGACTGGCATTTTTTTAAAATGAAAGGTGTGGGTTTCTCTTAAACAGATGCCTGTAAAGGCATCTAATTCCTGAAGGCTCAAGCATCCTGGTTGAACCAGTTTTAGTCAATGAGTCAGTTCTCTGATAGAGCTTACCAACAAAAATGTGACTCATTTTCTTCTTCTTTCACAAGTTTCTCTCCACTGCTTGCTAGTTCACCTGCTATTATATTTAGGACTGAGTTAGGAACTCTAACAGAAGCTTTATATTACTCACTAAAAAAGACTGTTTTGTTGCCTGTTTCTATTTCAGACCTTTGGCTCCAGCCCCAGGCTTTCAACTATTAAAGCGAGCAATGCCAGACTTTTGTTTTCCTGTCAGCTTTTTTTTTTTTTTTCCATAGGTGCCTGAGAAGCACTGGCAAAATATTTCAAGTAGCTGCCCATGCAAAACGTATTTCCTAGCTATCCTATGTGTATATAATTTCAACAGCCCGACTGCAGTACTTCTAACTGCATTTGTATCTCTACATAACTGGAGCATCTGCACCTGAAAAAACTCTCAAAATCAAACAAGGAAGCAGACATCATCAAGCTAACCTCCAAGCAACTTTTCCAGCACACTTTCCATAATGGCCTATGTACGCAAGCAGATGTAGATCTTTATTGTTTTACTATCTGATTGAAATACAATGCTTTTTAAAAGCAACTGCTCACAGGTAAAGAGACATAACCACCTAAACCCTCATTCAGGCTTACTTTATACTAGGTGGTGTTTTGAGTACACTGTCAAAAGTACCAGATCTCCTTTCATCCTGCAACACTTTAAGTTATTGGATTATAAACCACACTTCCCTAAAAGGAGTTCCAGTCACAAGATATTGTTTCAGCATAAATATTGAAGTAACTGTGTGTTGATTAACTTATTTCTTTCAAGGTTCAGTCATCAAGGTTAAGGTAAAGAAACAGATTTATTTTTGTAATTATTCATAAATATGATGAGAAATGTTACCTATGAACCTTCTCTATAAAGTACTAGTAAGAATAATTTACAAAATAGTCAGTGCTTGGAAGGCAGTAAAAAAAAAAAATTGTCAAAAGCCAATTGTCAAAAGTGTAAATTTTAGAAACAAACCTCTCAAATATTAATGATGAAATGAAGGTACCAAAGTACCATACTCATTCAAACTGGGCACATTTTGGAAGTGGAACATATTTTGGCAGCAAACTGATCAAACAGACCTGAACTAAGAACTAGCATTTTGTGGAGAGCCCTCCCATTAGCTACCTGCTATTTGGCATGATGTGTGTTTCAAAAGCTTCTGATATTTTGGGAGTGCCATCTTTGCTCACTGCAGTGATTCCAATGACATCCTCTGGCAAGGGTTAAAAATATGGGACACAGGAAGCTTCCAGTACACTCCTTACCCATACTCACACACACACACACACTATAATATAAATAAGCAGCCAGCACTAGGCACCATACATTTAAATCTGTATTTCACACTTCCCTAAGGCAGAAATTCCCTACTTGCTGCCTCGCTCTTGCTCAGTGGATGAGGAAAGCTGGCGAGCCCAGCAGCTGGCCTGGAGGGCTGTGGATATGGGCATTTTTCTGCGAGAGGTCTCTCTCTTTCTGGGGAAGATCTGAGTGCATTCGATCAAAGGGACTTGCTTTCTAGGAAAGACTCTTCCAGACATCTGGCCCTCCAAAAGCAGAGAAGGCTTGATCAAAGCCAGGGCATTATGGACTCACGTCGCACTGACAAGAAAAAACGGGCCTGGTGGCAGTTCACACCAGAGAAATGGCTATTACATGGATCAATGCATTTCAATTTAGTATTTGAAAAATAAAAGGGCAAAAATGATCTCTTTTTGTAGTAGTTTTCGGTTTAGTGGCCATTACTGTCCCTTTTAATAACCACACCACAGATGTTTTCAGACCCACAGAGTACATAAGCAGTTGTCACGAAGTGTGCAACACTCAGTGCTCTCAAAATAGTGCTATTACTGAAATGGCACTCTAGTTCAGGAAACTTATGACCACCTCTGCAACAGAAGATATACACAACCTTCCTAACAGAAGAATCCAAATCTAAAGCAACTCACTACACATAACTTAAGAGCATATGAATGTAAAGGACAAAAGATTTTTCCTCATATTAAAAAATAAGGAATTATTACAATTACAAGCAAGGTCACCTTCTCCCTGTTCAAGTTGTTTGTAAGTACTACAACGTAAAAAGAAAGTATGAGACCTTAGAGTCACTTATCCTCTGGCTCTCTTTTTCTCTAATTAATTAAATGAGTGAAAAGAGGGAGTTCAGGGCCCATAGATCAGCATCGCCACAATGCATTTCAAAACTGCTCTGTGAGGACAACTCCAAAAGCCAATCACGGGGTACTTATTAAAGAGGCCTTCTGATGCAGCCCTTTATAGCAAAAAAACCTGCTGGATTCCCCAAATTACTCAGTTACACCTCATTAAATTATATCAGTTGTTTGTTGCCAGTATATTCTGCATGCAGCCCAATGGCTTTGTAACTGAAGCTGTTGGAAACCTATTTAATTGCTCAATTGGGTTTTTTTTTAACTTCTTAGGCAATGGGTGGAATACTGTAATTTGTTAGAAAATACATTAAAATAGAATAAAAGGGGGAAAAAAACCCTGCAAATCAGAAAATCAATCCTGTTACATTAAGGTTTTTACTAGGTTTCTTTAAGCTACATTTGCTTTCATGTTCTTGACCAAAGAGCTCTCGGGTAAGGAAACATTCATAAGTTGCTTCCTGAACAAGTCTCCTCAATTACTGTGCTGCTGCTGCAATTCAAACACTTACAGAATTCTTTCGAAGGGCAGCAGCATTAGCGCAGCAACTGGGGTGGTCTTGTTACTTTAAACCTCTTTGAAAATTCACAGCCTGCAATCATCTCACATGCCAGTGTCCACTCTGGCTTGGAGGCAGAGGGGAAAAACCACTTTGGAGAGGCCTATTAAATAAATCCTGTTTTCACAACAGTAAAATCCCTAATAGTTTTGATTCACTGAAGCAGTGCTCCCAAACAGCTCCCTTTGTTTTCAATCACTTTTATAACTGTCTCAAACTAAAAAGCCAGACCAGAATAATTGTCTGTGTGTGTACACAGATATAAATTACCTCAACAGACCAATTTTTTAGGACTTCTTGTCAGCATGGAGCAATTTTTTATTTTTAATGTTTCAGGAAAATTTATTTGACTCCAAAACTAGATTTGAATCAATTTGCTCCTCCACACTTGACAACACTCCTTTGTTAGCAATTCTGTATTACTGGGAAGACATACATCACTTAATGAAAAACACAGACAATAAAGGCCTTGGAGTTGTGCTGCTGCAGATCCATTATCAGCCAGACACTCCTTTGTGCTTATTCCAGTTGAAAGGGGGAAAAATAATGTCTAGTTCCTCTTCATTGCAAACTCCAAATACATTTTTATATATTTAAAAAAGGAACTTTAGGGCCAAAAGGAAAATTATTTAAAATGGATGGGCACCAAACACAATGCATTCCATTCAGTTTCTGCTCCTGTGCTTACCAATCTCCAGCTGAAACATTAAACACTTAACCCACAAGATGCAAAGGGATTTTGAAAGACCTCTCTTCGGGAATGAAAATAATTATCTCCCAGGCTTTAGGTTCCAAGGGCTTAGAAGCGGGACTGTACAAAGGACTAATTAAGTTAGAAATGGTGCCAGAGTGTGGTCTCCTGAAAAGGTGAATTTTTGGGCTGCAGTGCATTGTGAGGAAAGAATTTCTGTACTGCTTGAACAAAAATAAAAGAGCTGCCTAGAAAGTGATCGTTTTGTATTCTCAGCCCTAAAAACCACCAATATCATGCTTGCTAGAGACACAGAAGTAAATTCTAGTACAAGGATGGGTGATTTTATGGGGTCAGGTAATCCTAAAGGAATACAAAGGAAACTCCAGAAGGCAGCCCTCCAAAAGGGAATACAAAGAAGTTGGATGACAGGGGATCTAGAAAACCTTTCTTTAGTGGGTTACAGCTAGATCATCTGAATCTCTCTTTTCCACTCTGCAGGGTCCCATGTGGTAAATTAGCACTAATGAGACATTCAGATATCTGGGAAAACCTTGTCACAAAATTAAAAAGTACATTATAAATGTAGGGAAAGGGGAGACAAAGAAGGGAAAATATGTATGTTCAATGGAATGCTTTTCACACCCTCATTCAACACCACATAGTACTAAGTAAAAATTATGATGTAAAAGACCAGCAACAGCTTCTTTTATATCCTTACATTGTATATATGCATGCAAAGTGTGTGCTTTACTGCAGCATCTATGTAATGAAATGAACAAACTTAATTCTGTTTCACAAAATGGGCCAGATCCTTAGCTGAGGCAGCACAGGATCATTTCCACAGGGTAGGGTTTAATATCAATTTTTTACTCCTGCATGTTCTCCGGATTCACTGCTTTTTTTAAGCTTGGCGGGCAGAAGGAAAGAAGCTTCCACTTCTCTTATCAGCACAATTAATCACAGCACTGCTTAAGCCACTGAAAGCTAACTAGGAACAGCTCAGGAACTGCTGGCCATAAACTCACTGAAGATTAGTAATCTATTCTTAGTGAATATCTAATAGGAGGAAACAGGGAAGGAAATGGAGAATGGAAATGGGCTCAAGACTCCTGTGGACTTCCTTGGTACATTACAGAGGTGCATTTCTTAACCAACTTTTCACAGAAAGTGTTCTGATATTTGCGTACAATTTGACGTTTAACTAAGAAGCCTTGTCAAAATTGACAGCATTTAAGTAAGAAGGCAATGTCAAATTTGCCTGAAGAGTCTGGGAGAATAAACATTGCAGATTGTTCTACATTTATGCGGTGAACTATACATTCATTTGATATTTATGCAAGATTTCTAATTTAAAATAAAGAAAGAATAAGAGAAAGAGTGTGTTTGTGCTGGAGACAAAAACATTTCTAGTATGAATCTGCATGGAGCTAGAGATTAGAAGAAAAGGAGTGTCAGCATCCATCAATTTACTTTCCAGTTAAGTGAAGTCCCAAAGTCAAATTTTAGTAAAAGTCAATAAAATTCCTTCCACTGAAACAGTACGGGCCACAGCAGTTGTGTAAAATCACACACTGGGCACACAACCATAACAGATGCAAACAGCAATTTGTTATCAGCTGGAGAGCAGCCATGAATTACAGCCCAAAACATGCAAAACGATTTTATCTTCAAGGTTTCACAGAAAGGCATAGAAAAGTAAGAAAAGCAGCTAAAAAGAACAGGGAGTTAAACTTATGCAGTCTTGTATATCCTTTTGCAGTGTGGCTCCATTTTTTATCTACAGGAAAACTTTGCCAGGAACTGAATGGGCACATCAGTATCAAAAGAAATTGTGCTCATCATAGGAACTAAATTTATTCTCTTTACTATACCAAAAAAGCCCATGGTCTGAAGACTAACCAGTGTCTGTGGTTTGTCTGTATGCACCTGCTTTCTGACCAAATTACAGTGAACAATGTTTATACAGTTATTTACCTCATTATCGGCACAGACTTCCAGAATCTCAAGGGTCATCAAAAGTTTGCAGGAAGTGAGTAAGTAAAATTGTTTGACTGAACCAGACTGACAGCTCTCCACCCAATCAAGGTCAAATAGCTGCAGGGTTGTGTGTGGCGCAGTGCTTTGTGTCTTCTTTTCATCTGTGCTTTGGTGAAAACATTTTTCCTTGTTGGGAAAAAAATCCACAAAAAATGTATTCTGTCCCTGTTACCTGACAGAATGTTAAAAAAATAAAGTAAATGCAGGTATGTACAAAGGATGGGTGCAAGATCAAGGATGGACAAGTAACAAGGTTTTGACAAGGTACCACTTATAGTTTACGATGAGACAAAATTATAACTTTAACTTTTCAGCGGAAACAAAAGGTTAAAGAATCTTTAGGGCAGCACAACCACTTACTCCTCTGAAAATGAGAAGCTCTGATTATTATCCTAGCCTAGGGGAAAAAATTGCAATTCAAAAATTGCTTGTTCTTCTGACAGTAAATCTTGACTGTTTTTAATGGTAGTTTCTCTCCTTCATGAAGTATTTCTTGCTAAATAAACCAGGACAGCACATTAATGCAGGGCTTTAGATATCCTTAAAGTCAAGTTTAATTGGGGCAATTCCCTCCAGTGAATTTAAAGACAACATTCGTCTTCCATGCCTGTTTGGAATGCTAAACTGAAAGCAGGGCTGAAATGTCAAGGTAAAATAATGCTAATAATTATTCTGAATGTTACATTCCCCATGACCTTGGATTTTAAGAGGCTGAGATGAAGGCCTTTTGTCGAAAGTCAGGAAGTCATCTGGAGACTTCATTGACATTTATGATTAATACAATCTGGCAAGATTAGGGGAGGAGATAGAAAATATGTGATTAGCTTCCAGCAGAGGGTAATTTCATCTTATATTGTTGTGGGATCTTCAGATAAAGAGCACAAAACAACACATCACCTGCAATATTACTGCTAGTGCTCTTAGGTGAGAACATGAGCAAGTTTAATGCAACAACCATAATGTCTATAAAACAAAATTCATACCAGTGCCATGAAAGAGAAGAAAATATTCTCTATTTCATACTAGTAATGATTTCCTGTAAGTCGCAAAAAATGGGGCACAAAGCTTCACTATTATGTCTTGTTATCACAGAAGACTTTCCACTTCATTTGCAACTTAACACCAGAATGATAACTCTGTGGGGTGAAGATTTTATATATTAGTGTCCTGAAGAGACTCGTGTAGACTTTATTTGCACCTCATATGTGTCAGAAAATACTTCTGCTTAAAGTCTTTTATGGTCAGTGCCAGAGGAGACTCTGTGCACTCAGCTTCCATAAAAATCAGTGGAAGGGGGCAGCACTCCTTTGATTAGATCATACTCCAGCTAAATGAAACATCTGCAGCTGGGGACAAAAGGCAGAGTGAAGGCAAGTATTTGTTAACATTTGCAGAGTTAACCCTTGCTGCAAGCTAAGGGTTTAAGGAGGTAATTTACTGACACTTCATGCTTGGCAAATTACTCTTTTAAAAATCTCTTATGAAATTTAGCTATTTTAAGTTTATAGAAAGAGGTGCATTGGAAGACATAACCCTACTGAGGATACTGGCAAGTAAAGTTCTCATCAGAACATGCCCTAACATGCCCTAGCAATGACATGCAATAGTGAAAGCAGGTCTCATTCTCTGTCCTGATTCAGTGGTTGATCTTTACCGTTGGGCTTGCAAATAAAACCAGAGAGAGAAAGTAAGGAACCATAGTGTAAATGTAATTTTCTTAAGTTAGTTTGGAACTAAAAAAATTTTAATTAGTGGAGATACTTCCCTTCAGAGCATGTCTACCAGGCATGTAAAATATCATATTTTCACCAGCTATGTTTTTAATTGTGGTCCATACAAATCTTAAATAGGCATTTGCATGATGTAATCCTACAGCTCATAAAGCCCATTTCAGGCTATTGAATAAACAGCAGAACTTTTAAACTTTTAAAGATTGTCCAAATAATGATTCCAGTCCCTAGATGAGTTTAACCTAGAGAGAGTTTATAGTCTTTAGTTTATTAAATGCTCCCTGTGATCATCCTAAGAATGAAAATCCCATTAATAAATTTTATTTAAAAGAGCGTGCAATTATTACAGCATATTGAGGAGTTTTGCATCTGATGCATCGTATCTAAACTAGACATCTTTATGAATTTCTTTTGCAAAATGCTTTTCACTCTCAAAATTTATTTTTCAACTTGTGAATTTTCTATTAAATGCAAACAAGATGAGACCACAGAAATGGTTAGTGTTCTTCAATTTATGAAAACTGACTTAATATTTTGACTTATGAATTCAGTAAATATTGTGCAGACATTCCAAAAGGAATAGAAATACATAGCCTAAATAAAGCAGACCAGATTTTTTAAAATGAGGGAAAACATAGAGTATGCTACATGACTGTTCAATTTTAATATTCAGTTACTGCTATACAGATGTACATGAAGCAGCTCTCTGCATATGTCAGTACATTGGTAGGCACTAAACCAGCCATCTGTGTATTCTATATCCTCTTTACATAAATATAATAATCGCCAGTTTATTCTCTAGGAATATTTGCATCATTTTCAACATTCTTTTCTAAAAAAAAATCCTGTATAAATTCAGCATGTAACTGAATGTTTTCATATATAGAGACCAGAGGTTATAATTTACAACTAATTTGCATTGAAATATCAGTGCTATCAGGATTTCTCCAATGGAGGACTGATCTTTGCAAGGACAGGTACCTTTCCAGTCACCTCCAAAATTAGGCATGAGCAGAGCACTACCATGTGCGCCCCTTTCCAGCACTGGCAGCCTGAGGGTTTAGCGTACAGAAAAAGCCAACTGCACCTTCACACTTCATTCTCCAGGAAACTGAGTGAGATCACAGGAGGATGAAAGTATGAGATTAACTGGAGCTGCCCAGAATGTGCTGTAAAAGTCATTAAGCACAGAAAAGAAGTTGGCTGGCAAAACACACAAAGTCCTGAGTGAAACGGTCCACCTGGTCCAGTCTGTCAGACATGAAAGACTCATGGAAGCTGCTGCCAGACTGTTTTCTAACCTCTCCCAGTTGGAAAATGGCCAAAGCAAGGCTTTGCAAGAGATGGCTCTGGCCATAAGAGACAAAAAACACAGACCCATGCATTTTTTCCCCGTGACAGTTCCTGCAGCAGCAGGGACCACCAGTGGGAAGGGAGCACTGATCTCTTCCCCATCTGGGCAGCATTTTGAACACACTTGAGCTCCATGAGCAGCCAGCATACCACAGCTTGGAAACACTCGGAGATTCAACCAAGAGTAAAAGGCAAACATTTGAGTCAATAGCCCATTGCCCAGATCAGAAATACCCTTGGGAGCTGGACGGGAAGCTGGATGAGGAAGGAAGTGCAGGTTTAGTGACAAGTGCTCAGCCAAGGCTCCCAAGCCTTTCTTCCTCAGCTGCTGCCAGGAGCATTGGCTAAAAATCCTCATAATCTCTAATCCAAATGTTGTGCAATGATCACACACAGACATTTTACATGCAAGTAGTTACAAAACAGAGAGAGCAGTATGATGGCTACAGACTTTTATCAAGCATCTTCAAGTACATTTTGACACAAAGCGAACATGGGCTTAATCCATGGTTTTGTACAAATAAAAACATTAGCAAAGGGCTGTTACTATGACAGATTGCAGGAATGTAAGAGGTAGATGAGAGTATGTGGTCATGGTGCCCTTATTTGTGTGGGGCAAATACACTGGCTGGGATCCAATTTTAAGGGGATGAGGCTGTGTAACAGAAGAGGGTGATGGGCAGCTTGTCATGAACACGCAACAAAGGAACGAGTCCCTGGGCGAGTCACTCCACAAGGTATCTGTGGCTGCTGCCATCTGTGGATGCTGTGGGTACATTTGGCCCTGAAGACATTAAGGTTGGGAACTCTAGGCCTGAATTTCCAAAGCAAAATGTTTCCACAACTCTCTAATTTCTTCACAAGGCTCAAAGCAAGGGAAGGGGAAACAAAAACCATTGGTACAGTATTTCAGAGCACCGCAAAAGCTGGACATTTATTTCTCCACAGCTGATGACTTCTCCACAGCAGTAATATTTTGCTGCATGTGAAGAAATAGCTCATGGATTCAATTCCTTTGGTGGCTAACAACCTAGATGAAATGACAATGATAACAACAATTGGTATTTTGCTGATAAATTTTCAAGCACCAACCTTAAAACTGAAGGTGTCATTCACAAATTTCTTTCATTGATGAACCGTACTGAGTTTCCAAACAGCACAATGGACGCCATGGTTATAAGAAATTAATGTACTTGTTCCACGGAGGCTAAAGTACCCCAGTGGTTTCAGTGTTCTCAGCAAGAGAACTCTAAGCAAGTCAGTAGGAAACCCTGGAAGTGAACCTTGAATTTCCTCTTCTCATAGACACAGGACATTTCTGTGGACAGCCAGGAACATAACC
This sequence comes from Ploceus nigricollis, assembly GCA_013399945.1. Classification (NCBI taxonomy): domain Eukaryota; kingdom Metazoa; phylum Chordata; class Aves; order Passeriformes; family Ploceidae; genus Ploceus; species Ploceus nigricollis. The sequence goes on from VXBC01006749.1 coordinate 100,652, forward strand.
TTACAGATTCATGGTTAAACATCTGCATATTCAACACTGAGCCAGCCTGAAGATTATTTAGGAGATAATGTTAGGAGACAACTAGTGTTGAAAAGTACCTGCAGCTAGTCAGCACATTTTGCTTTAACACCTGTGGTTAAAAGAGAAAAGAGCACTTAGGCATAAAAAAGTCAGGATTACGGAAGCATAAATTTATTCAAAACAGCCAGTGCCAAAATATTCAGACAAATAACCCCCAAAAATTCTATTAACAAAAAATATCAATGCCAGCAAAGGTATTAAAGTCTAAAGAAATATAGGCTGGGGGTTCTGAAAGATACTGCATGCTTCTATGAGTTCCCTAAACCATATCTATCCTGGAGGCAAAAACCTGAAACCATTAAAAAGACATTAAAATGAAAACAATGCCTGGAGGGCTTCCCAAACACCCATGCCCTCCACAGTGTCCTCACTGCATCTCCTTAACTGACAAAACCTGATTTTTCACCAGTTCTCCTGGGAACTTTCAAGTTCTTCTCTGCTTAGGCTCTGGCATGGGTTTTAATGCCCAAGATGACAACAGGGCTCATCCATGCGGGTCTGACAGGGTTCACTACTTCTGTTTCTTCCCTCTGTTCTTCTAACAAAGAGCAAGTACCACAGTATTGTCTGTCTGAATTGTAAGTGGACAAACTTCAAAGAAAAGGAGTTTTAGAGCTATAAATGGTCGCTCTACACAACTCTCCTACCTATTCCCTATGAAAAGAGTTTAGGAGCTTCAAGTTCCTCAGACCTTTCAGTAAGGTTTTTACATGAGGAAATAGCTTCTTAGCAACTCCTTTGGCCTGATCTGAACGACATTTTAAATTCTTTATAGTCCTTCTGCTTTCCAGTAAAAACAAAACAAGCTGTTTAACTTCATTGCAGCCTGACAGTTAATAGCTCCTGTATTGTCTTTTAATCACACTGAAATATCTGTTGAAGGATGTATCATTGTTTTAACTTCCTGCTAGCTTTTTTCTTGCACAGCCTGCCATTAAACTAAATTAACTGTGTTCTTATTGTAACCATAATTTACAAGTTTTTAAAGAGGCATGACACAGTCCTTCTAAATCCTAAGCGGCCCACAAAGAAGGTGAATGAGGGAAGGGTTATTTTATGTCTCAAAAAAAACCCAAACAAACAAACAAACAAAAAAAAAACTAGGGGAGCATAAATGGGAAAGGCAGGTAGGGGGTTCAAAGCCAAGAGAAAAGGATGCTTCTTTACACACTATGTTGAGACTGTTACTGCACTCTCCTTGCCACAGAATGTTAGAATGTACCTGGCTCAGAAAAGTCTGGAACTCCTGGAAAGAGTTTACACAAAGACTTGCTTTGGCCCAGACAGTCCTTGAACGATGAGTCACTGGGAGCCTGGGAAAATACTGTTGAGAAATATTGCTGCATACTCACCCTTTCTTGCACCCTTTTGTCTCTACATTCACCATTCCTGTCACCCTGTTCCTGGGGGCACTGCACTGCTATGTCCAGGCACAGAGATAGCTCCAAGCTGACCTTCTGCTCCTCACACCCATGCAATATTGAGACCTCAAAGTGAAGATAGGTCTGGCGTTAAGTTGACAAGAATGGATATTATATTAGATTTTGCCGAAAAGGCCAAGATGTGATGCGGAGACAAGCTAGAAAGTCTGATTCAGAATGGCAGTTCCTATGGTCTCATTATGGAGTTGGTCCATTCCCTGTCTGTGTCTCTGTGTAGAAGATCAAGGACTTCAAAGTGCAAAGCCACTGTTCTGTACTCGTGCCATTACTGGTGTGAGATACTGATGAGTGGAAAAAATATGTGCCTTCATCTTTTCCTCCACATTTTAAAGTGCACAAGATTGTATTATAGTGCTAGATAGTTCTTTTTGTTTCCATCCTAACTACTAATCCAATTATCTTTGTTTCCTCATTTTTCTTTAGTTCCACAACGTTTCAACACACCCTCCCATTCCCTCAATGAATCGCACTTGATTGCTATAAACGCAGCTCTTTTGGAGCTCCTTCAATCTTAGACTCTCTGAAAATAAGAATACATTTGGCCCTTTGACATCCCCAAAGATTTGTATTTTATCAATCTGATTTTTAAGTAAGAAGCTGTAGTCAGATAAAAATTAACGCCTCATCCAAAGTCCATGATATTTGCAGAAAAGAAGATAAGCAGGTACCAAACTACTTGTCCTGTCCTCTATCTATAACATATTGCTGCATCCTTGAGACTAGAACCCACATAAAAATCCTTCTGTTATTATTAATCTGAAGGCTGCTGCCTTCATCCCCTTTCCTCACCAAATGATGACAACTCAGCAATTCTAGGTTCCTGAATAAAGTGACGAGGCTCAACCAGTACATCACAACCTTTTTGGAAAAAGGATTTAAACCCCCCTATAACTGTGAGTAACTGCTCAGTGAAAGAAACATACCCTAACACTATGGGACAAAGCAATAAAATACAGGATCTCTTTCATCCATAGATTCACAAATGCTCCTAGATTCCAGGCTGAAACAAATTGTCAGCAAGGGTGGGATGCAAGAAGGACCCAAGGTGTCCACACACCCGTGATGTTGCCAGTGAGCTGAGCCTGCCGCCTCCGTGGGCTTCAATCCACTTTGTGCAAATTATATAATAGAGGTCCATGCTGTGTGAAACACCTGACTCAAAAAATGTTCCAATTAACACCAATTCACTTCATTTCTTTTGTACCAGACAATATACACACAGCACCAACTTTGCACCAGATTTCTCCTGTTAAATACCCTTTCAACATTCCTTTCTGAGATTCTTCTCAACCAGGCTGAGTAGGAACTGTCTGCAGATGGTGGTTACCCTTAGATAAATCCAGATAAGTACCAGATATCTGCAGTCAAGATGCTATTTTCATTAAATGAGAAAAGGCAAACATCTCATTCAAAAGAAAACTAGTAACTCTTGAGAAGAAGGGAAAGGCTTGATGAGATGATACCATACTATAAGCTTTTGTTGTGGGCAAACAGAATCCTATAGTTCAAAGTAATTATCTCATCAAGTTCCACCTCATTAGGATTGAAACTAGACATCATAATGAACAGTGGACTAATAATTCACCAATGAGAATTTGGTTTTAGTCCAGCTTGATATCTTCTCTGTAATATATTTGTTGGTTTCAGCTCATCACCCCCAGCTTCTCTGGACAAGATGACACACCTCTTCATTTTCTATTCATCATAAGCCTATGGGTGAATTAGTAAATTAGATTAAATTTCCTTTCCCAGTGCCAGAGGGGCACTGGGAAATTTGCATGAGCTCCCTTCCCAGGACAAGGCACATGGAGAAAAGGGAGAAGCAGGAATTGTCAGAGCAAGTTCAGTTTTGCCCCCTGGACCTTCTGCATTTTTGTGGAGGAGGGCAGAATGCATCAACACACCGTCTCTTCCACTCCAGAAAGATAGTGTTATGATGATAAGTGGGAGATCACTTCAGAAATTAAAGGTGGTTACAAAATATTTTAGGACATTAAGAACTATCTGCAGCAGGACAACTTTGTGGTAGATAGGAAATGGCAGAGTACAGATTATGGAGTCATTAGTCATGCTATCACTAAGAGGATTAAATTTTGCTACTTTCTTTTCTTTAATATCCTTCTCCCCACTGTGATTTTTTTTTTTACCCCTGCACCTGCCCTCTAGATATTAGATAACCTGAACATGAAAGAAAAGAACCTTTTTGACAGTGAAGCTGAAATCCTCCTGTTTTGTCATGCATTCAAATGGGAACCAGACCAATTGAATCCTGACCTACTTATCAGACTGAAACTCCTGCTGGGAAGTATCAATAAAAAAGACCCACTGGGAGGTCATTCAGACTGGTCATGGTTATTATGGGAATTGTGAAAGAGAGGGTAGATGTAGTAATAAAAATTCATTTTTATATGGCCTTATTTCTTTAGTATGTACCTATCCAAAGTGTGATAACTTTCCATTGCAGTTTTCCTTTAAAATAAGCTTCCAGGTCAAGTTCCAGTGACAATAAATAAGTCTGCCTCATAAATCAGACTACAGCACTTAATGGACCACTTAACAGAAATTGTTTCTCTGAGGGTGGTCAAGGGTCTTCACTGGCAGTGAACACAACATGGCTGAAGAGTGCGTGAAGTGATTTCAGGCTCTTTCAAAAATTATTTTTAGCCCACATAAGGTAAAATAATGTAATATCACTGGGGCTTTCACTGAAAACTTTTTGAAGTGAAAGATAAAAGCCTCGCCGCTCCAATCCAGCACAGGTGCAGTGGGTGGCAGAGCAGGCTCCATGCTTGATCCTCAGCGTGCACGTTCCTACCCAGCCTTTTCCCACAGTGGGCACAGGAAGGGGTTCTCAACATCCCTGTGAACAGCTGAGCGCCTGGCTTCTTTCTGCCTTCTTACAATGAGCCCCGACTGAGAAGTCTCTGTCCTGCGTCACATTTTTGGCAATTTCTCTAGGGCGAGGCAAGTTATTTCTCTCTGCAGGCTTCTAATCCCTCCCTGTGCTGACTTGACAGCAAGGATAAACACTTCACCAGAGAGGCCCATGATGAGTTGCATGTGAAGGTCATGCTACCTTCTGCCATCCTTTCCCAAGTTTCCTATGACTCTATGTACCCTTTTAAATATGAGGTCATCTCTATGCTGGTGCCAACTACTATTACAAATGCAAAACATTTTAAATGTGTATCTGCATACACACGTGTGTATTTTATATCTATATATCTATAGGTATCTATATCTATATATGAATGTATTTATGTACATATTCTGAAAAAAAACCCCATAAATAAAAATTACAGTCCCTTAATTTTAAAAAAGAGTCTGATTCAGGTAGTTGAGCACAATGAGGGATCAAAAGGAAAAAAAAAGGAATTCATCTCTCTCCACTTTTGAAATATAGCTGGAGGGTACCAATGACTGAGTTAAATTCTCCGGTCTGTGTTATGTAGAAGGTCAAACTACATGGCTGTAATGGTCCCTCTTGGCCTTAAATACCTATGAAAAAATATGGCACAGCTTTGCCTTTGCAGCAGATACCAGGACATTTGCTTTACCCACCATGTCAGGAGCCTGTGCCTGATATCTGCTAGGGCAACAGATATTTTTATTGGTAATTTCAGATTAAAAATATTAAGTGCAGAAGTCAAGAAATTCACAGAACCAGTCAGTGTTGTTTTTAAAGACCTTGCCTATGATCTCATCGTTTCTACTAAAATTAAAGTTTCCATGGCATTTTGGATTAACCAGTGACCCTGCTTCTAAACAATTTAATTTTTTATTAATACAAGTTGAAACATATTTGCAATTTATACACTTTTTACCCATTTATGCTGACTAGTGCTCTTTTAGAAGAAGTAACCTTCAGTTTATTAGCTGCGGGCACTGTACAAGCCTCTAAGGCACAGTACAGCTTCCACAGCAGGAAGCCCCTTCTTTGTACAACACTGGTAATATCCTACACATCCCAGCTTCTCTGTATCTCATGATAAACCTCTCCCATTGGCAAAACAGACTAAGCTGGAAATATCCCCAAATCATCCAACTGTGTTTATTTTACCTTATCGTAAAAATGGTTATTTTATGTTCTGTCCAAAGGGTGGTGGGACCTAGAAACAAGTAAGGTTTTGACAGAAAATCCAAATCCAGAGGGGTTTTTTCCAATGGGGCTCTGGTAGCATGAAAAAGCACTGCTGGTTTGTGATTTGGTAATGTAATTTCTTGATTCTGAGTGATTTTAAATACACATTACATAAATATTTATCAGCATTTTGTAATTTTGCACCTAATTTTAAACGTTCTCCTCCGCTACACTGCCCCAGAGGCATAAGCGCGCCTCATAAAGGTAGAATTATACAAATAGCAGGAGAAAATACCACAACACCATACATAAACCACAAAGATAAAAGATTTTTTTTGTGCTTGGTGGGAAGGGGGAGAAGTGCAAATGATAAGACATACACTGGGGCCAATATTTAGTATAAAATATTTCTGCATTTCCTTCAGATTTTTGGAAGGGGGAAACAATATCCAAACCAGGTGGGCATGGGCTGTGTCATTTGAACAACACACCTTAAATGCTATCACTCTTCCAATTAATATATTGCAGCACAAGGTAAGGAAAGACATTCCAATAGTATAGTTTCATCTTAAGAGAGATGCTCCAAGATATTTTTTTCCTGGATCTTGGAAGGTAACATATGAGTGGCTATAATCACTCTCAGGTCGAAATTGTTTCAGGGACAGGATCTCCCTGAGATCCTTTGAGCATCTAATGACATCTTTGGATGAGCTTAATTTTTTGGTTTTAAGCATATTGCCCGCCCCATTGTTCTTTGTGAAATAAAGCTGATGAGCAGGGCAGATCTTGAAGGGATTTAACACTTCTAGTAGGATTACCAATTCCTTGCATTCAAACATCATGAATCAGTCTCTCTAAAATGGTAAGATTTTATTAAATGCAAAAAGTAATTATGTTGTGGTTATCTTCTTTTTTTTTTTTTTGCTAATTGACTTTAATAGAAAGGAAAGAACTCCTGTGTATACACTTCAGCAGTGTTTCCAACTATTTCTTGGCAACCATAAGGCACAGAAATGTGCTTCAAGAAAATGCAAGCTAAGATCCTCATAAACTAATTGAGGTGATAGGTGCTGGGGTTTGGCGAAGAAGATTCTTAAGTGATCCAAGCTCACAAGGAAATACGATGCAATTACAGAAGGGAACAACTACAAAACTCAGCTCCTCTAACACTCCTTTAAGTCCTCCTTGACTGTCAAAGAATTCACTTTCTTCTCTTATCCCAGCTAAGTAAATTCCCAAGCTCCTTCCTTTCCAGGCTGAGGCACTTCTGTCCCCATACAAACACGCACAGTGCTGAGATTCAAGGAAATGGGGATATCTCTGATTTGCTGTTTAGATAGCTCACTCACCTTGTTGAAACAAATTGTGTAGAGTTTTCTGGGAATTAGGGGTAAAACCACAAGAGCCCCAGCATAAACGCAGCAGAACTGCAGTGGCAATGCCAGCCCGAGCTTCCCTGACCACCATGAAGTACCACAACATTTTTATTGATCAAAATGATGGGAGTTGCAAACACAGGTTTACTACCCAACCACGCAGACTGAACAGAGCAAATGAAGACCCTGCCAGTCTTGCAGCTGACGTGCCCTGAAGGCCACAGGTGAGGACAAAGCAGTGCATTAAAAATGACCACTCACCACCAGCCTAATCAATGACATCTCTAAACTGCTTATTGAGGTTGCCATAGCAGCCTTCCCAAATGGAAAGTGCAACTTCTCCGTGCACAGAGTACCTCCTTCTTTTTGTCTTTTAAAGACTTTCTGAATTTTCTATAGAGCCCTTTCTGAAACACTAATAGTTTTTCTACTTCTATTTATTTTAACCAAGTTCCAGGAGTTGAGAAGACACGATGAAAGGAAAAATTAACTCCTAACAGAAAGGAGCAATTGTAGTTGGTAGGTTCTTCAACTGTGAGCCTGATTGAACTAGAGGTCAATGAACACGCTGTTCTGAAGTTAATACAGGTTTTTTTCTTGATTTAGAAAATTGTGCTGTTGCAAGCAGGACTTTCCCCCTCACAAATTTGTTCTGTGGTTCACACAATAACTGGATGTTGCTGCAGAATTGTTCCACACCTCTGGCAGATGCTGTGCCTTTGGGAAGGACTATTCAGTAGTCCTCTCGGGCACAAAGAGGCAGGCTGTGTGAATACATTTTGAAGACTCCAATATCATCAGCCTGCTAAGAATGATCTTTTATTTCCCTTATGATCATAAAAGGGCATTATTGGAGCATGGGGAAGTCATACTCACAGTGCCATTTGGAAACATTTTACTGACTACAGTGAAGAATGGGTATGAAAAAATAAAGAAAGTAAATCTTCATGAAAAGAAGAGGAAAATTTTTTTAAACATTATTTTCAGAAATCTGAAATTGAACCATAAACTACTGTTCCAGGCCCGCTAACAGACTGAAGTGATAGATTGGGAAAGCAGGAAATATTTTAACCAGTTTCACAGTCAGAGAAAACCTCAGCTTTCACTAACGAGAAAAGAAACATACATCAAATCTACTGCCAGAGATGAGGAGAAACTGGAAGCACAAATCTTAAATATTCCAAATCATGATAATGACACATCAAAAGGAAAAATATTTATTTTTAATGCTATTTTCTTGTGATTATCTTAAGAAAGATACCATCATATCCAAGTTATTTTTGTACACAGAGCATTGTGTTTCTTGTCTATTCAGGACTGCATCTGTTTCCCAGACCAAAACAGGCATTTGTTCTACACGTTAGTTAAACTCGTGGTTTGTAAGGTGTCCTCCATGAGGACCAAATGGATTTCTCCTGGTATGTACCTTAACACCACCCAAAGCCTCCACTGCTGAGCCCTCATATCCTCAGTACAGTGATGTCCCACTTGGGACAGCAGGTGTACACAAGCCTGGCCAAGGACAGGCTCTACAATCTCTTTAACATGGCAGGCCATGAAGTGTTCCTGTTGGGCATTATCTCATAATGTCTTTCTATTTGTTAATTTGATTTGGCCTTGCTTTAAGAATGTAAATGAAGGGCTGTTTGGCTGGCTTTTTTTTTTTGCCGGCTCCTTTTTTTTTGCCAGGCCTGCTCCTGTTCCCCATGCCCCCTTCCTCTCTGTTTTTAGCTATTTTAAACTGCAACACTTTACAGTTGCATAAGTGTAAAGCAGGGTGTCCTTCTGGATTTTCACACATCTGCCCATGTGAAATTACCTCATTAGTAATTACCTCATTATTAAAGTCAAAATGAAGCTAACATGGATTGCTTTTGCAGCCTTGTTAATTCAGAATGCCTAAAAACAGTATAGAAGGGTACATGCCAGTAAAATGTGTTTTCCAGGAAAGGAAACTGATTTTCTTGTGTATTCCTTTCATGAGCTTTATCTCCTCCCCCAAGTAACAAAACTAAATATGGGATGAGCCTTTTGTCACTTACCTTTAACTTACATTGAAATACATTGAAATATGGCATGGTTCTTACCATGGGAATAAAAACCAAGTTTTTTCAGACTAACAAAAAGTTTATCCATTTTATTTCTCAAAGGCTTTTTAAGGTTGCAAGACCCTAACCTTCTGCTATCCCATTTCTGTCCAGTATGGCTGCAAAGAACATGCAGGCTCTGATTTCCAACTTGTTTATACATATTTAACAGGGGAGAAAATGGAGAAGGCAGAAGTGAAAAAAAAAAAAAAGATTTTCCACGGTCACAAAAGCCAGTCATAGAAGCACAGCTGGGTGTCGGATCAGGATCTCTTGGCAGCTGGCCACAAGAGATGCACAAGAGAGAAAAAACATTTCCTGTAAGGAAGCATTTGATTTTCAAAGCTGCATGAAATGTTCACAAGAAAACCATGTAAATGCCCACTGCATTGGGGGCGGGGAGGGGAGGATTTCATTAGTAACTGGAAGCCCTCTCTTGTTCCACCAAAAGATTTGCTCGTCACAAGCATTGCCAGCTAGCCTGAGGTGATTTTCATGTTTTGTATCAAAACCAAGCAAACATGAAGTCTCTAGCAGTTTCGATGTGAATTTGCTTTGAAGTTCATTTCAATGCGACACCAGTCAAACTCCACGGATAATGAAGGATTTCCGTTCCTGTGGAAAGACAGCAATGTTTTCCTGAGTCTCTGCAAAAGGAAAGGACAGGTTTCTGTGAAGTGCCAGCAAGTACAGAGGTGCCATAGATACACTTACTCTGCACACAGCTGTGAGAGCTGAAGACATTCCAGCTGCTCCTCCTCTCCCACACCCCGGCTGTTTGCCACCGACCCACTACTGGGATTTACTGCCCCAAAGGCACCCCAGCAGGCCCACATGTGTCCCCCCAGCCTGCAGCAGTGCACAGCCAGCCCTGCCAGTCTGAGCCACCAATAAAGCAGTTTGAGATAAGCTGATGAATCTGTGCTGCAAGAGATGAAGGCATGCTTGCACCACCTTTTCCATCAGCCAGGTAGGAGAAGAAAGAGATGGAACCTCTTCTGACGGTGGTCAAGCCGAGTGTGGACATAAAGATACCAGCGAATCTGCTTTTCTTCTGGATTGCTTATTTCACCAGGGGCAGGGTGAAAACTTTACTGTGTTATTACACTTTTAGCACTTTGCTTTTACAGCTGCACTCCTGCTGCATAAGGATTTACTACCCAAGTGTTGTAGGAGCCCTTTCCACAGACCACGTTCCCCTTCTGCTACATGCTGTACTTGGGCAGAACAGTGTGACAGTCCCAATCCCAAAGCATTCATGGCCTGTGCATAAAATGATAGGACAGAATGGCCAGGGAAGGGAGTAAAATAAGGAAATGTCAGCCAGTCAGAAAGTCTTCCAAGAGGCAACATGGAGAGGAAGGGCCTTATGAATGGATGCTAAGAGCCAAAAGAAGCTGCTTTGCAGAGCTGCACAGGATGCTCCTTCTGAGTATGAAAAACATTTATAAATGGAATGAGTGCTCAAAGAAGACCAGGATCGTGTGTTAATAGAGGTGGAAGCTAACTCTTCAATACTAAGGAGGTGATTATAGGTAGGGAGAAGACAGGTCATGATAAGCCTTAAAGTAATAACAAGTAGCTTAAGTTTCAAGAGCAAGGCAGTGGGAAAGCACAGAGAACAGACAACATGGTTAAACTTAAGCGTTGGGAAAGTTATCTTTGCAGGAGCACTGGGGATTGGTATGGTACATCTGTCACATTTATGACAGGATGAGTACAGTGATTGATCCGTAAGATAACAAGAGCTGAAGTTCTAACAGCAAAGTTGTAGTTGTCTGGGTAGAGAGAAAAGGATGTATCGCATAGATGGCATGCAGAATGAAGTTAGGAGACTGAGTTTTAAATGAAAGGGATGTCAAAAAGAGCGAGCTTAAAAGAGAAGGAGGTGATTCAGATTCACATCTTTCCTAATGAGGAAGGTGCATGGCACTCTTCATGCAAAAAAAAGACAGTGTGCCTTGGTCATACAGGCTTTGCTGTGGCTCGCCACTGGAATGCAAGAGAGCCAAAGGAGTTCTGTGGCTCTGGGGCTGAACAGCACTGTCTGAGCCCAGTGCCCGCAGGGATCAAAGCAGGATAAGGGTGGAGAATATCGTGAAATATAAGAGCAGAGACAGTGGCACCTGGAGGGCCCACAGTGGAAAGCTGGTCAATGACCCTGTTATGGACAGAATGAATGCACATCTGCAGAGGAGAGGTGTGGAAGGTAGGGAAAGGCAGGAAGGAAGATGGCACCTGTTCTCACTTTCTCTTGTGAGAAATTTGCAGAATCACACACAGAGGACCTGGTCCAAGGGGCCAGTGTCTAAAAGACTGTCAGCAACAATAAAAATGCTTTACTTGTATAATGCAATTGTCATCCCACACCTGTAAAATGCTCCTAATGTAAACTTACCTTAACCCTCCTGTTTAAAACTCTCTCCCACACTCCTTTTCTGCTACAGACATACCAACACACAGGACAGTGTCCTGTAGGATGAACGCTGCATTAAAAACAAATCTGCATCTCTTACCAACTCAGCACTAACACTTCCCTTGCCAGTGTTCCTTACATACAACCAACTAAACCAGAGTGCTTCTCAAAGTGTTTTCCCCTTTCCATGGTTTAGTGGCACAGGAGAGTCAGTCCAAATTGGCACCATCACAGCCCTGCTCATGTCACACTTGAAACCACGTTGCTCTGTCACAGGTCATGTCCCTGCTTACCTCCACTGTGCTGGAGTCCTTGGCTTCCCGCAGCAGGGTGGCCAGGCCATGTGCTGAGAGAAGGGAGGCAGGCCCTGTCACATCTCTCTGCCTTCAGAGATGTCCCTGGTTCTGGGTGTGTTTTGCCAGCTCCACCATACATGTTCCACCCAAGTAGCTCCATGCCTGGAGACCTGGTTTGGAGGGCCCTGCAGGCACTCTGCACCTCGGGAGCTCATTAATGCTGTGATTAATCTGGATGACAAGCACATGGTAAGTCAGTCACATAATATGAAGCTGAATTCTTGGTTCTCTGCTTTAAGAAATAGGGCTTCCAGCAATTTCTCCTCCTTGGATCCAGTGCTGTTCCTGTTTTATAAAGTTTCCTGCCCCATGCTTACTTCAGCATGATCCCAGCTAGAGAAAGGGGAAAACAACAGCTTCTGTGAGTAAATAGTTTGGATGCCAAATATGGAGGTTGCACAAGATTTTATTCACCTCTTGGTGAAAAAAAAAAAAAAGAAAAAAAGGAGAGAATTGGAAAAAAGGTCTGAGAACAGAAAGTTTTTACCTCTTAGAAGAGTTACTTCTTGATAAACTTGGATCCACACTACTCTTGGGTAGAGCACAAGCACTTGTGTTCTCTGCAGAGTTACCTGCACCTTGGCTCATGTATCCCCGGCAGCCAAAACCCCATTCCCCCAAGATTTCCTGCTACCTCCTGCAGCAAAATGGCACCAAATGACACCTGGTTATGCCCAAACTCCAATTTTTGCCATGAGGATGAGGCAGAAATGCCAAAGGCATTGTGCTTATGTAGGACAAGAGATCTTTCTTTTGATTACCTTGCATTTTTGCTGGGGTGTGAAACAGAAATCTGTTCATGCCTGTTCTGCTTCCTGCTGTTAGGAGGCTGCTCAATAATTCAGTTATCTCTCCCCAAAGGAAGCTCTGCTGGCCTGCTGCTTGCTCAAGCCAGTTTCTGCTGCTCAGCAATGAAGTCTGAAGTGCCACACATTTCCAGGGGCCCCTTTGGCACCAGCTCTTTTGTATTCCAGTGGCCAGCAGCAGCTCCTTAACTCTTTGACAGCCAAAGCTCATTATCATTTTTATGTAATTAAACAGGGCTGCTTATTCTCCTCAGTAGATTATCACAGCAAATTGATGGTTATTTGAAGGAACTGCCACAATAGGAGACAAAACACTGGCAACAGATAAAACAAAAGGATGCACACAAAGCTCTTTAATTAAACTCCATGAAGGGATATGAATTCTAGCAGAGATTTTAGTTACCCTGCTGAGTCTCCTTCTGATTAGCTACAATGCATCTGCTGGCTTTCCTAGTATCCATCTGTACTGTTAAAGAGAAAGTTATTCTGCCTAGGGAAGATGACCTCAAAGATGTCAGTTGTGGATAGTCTAATAGTTTATTTATGTTGACAAAGTGGTTCTGAGCTCTCCTTGATGCACTGAAGAACCATCCTCTTTACATATAATGATGTACTTAATAGGTGCACACGCACACACACACACACACGCATGCACACACAACAATGCCCACACACAAATAACACTGAAAGTCTAACAAGAAAGCCAAAAGAGGCTGGAAAATTGTGAGGGAAAGGATGTTTCTCCAAATTGCTAAAATTTCTTACCACCACTACATTTTCTTCTGGCATGCATCATCTGTTTCCCCCTCATCCTGCCCCACCTCCTTCCCTCAAGCATCCAGGTGCAGAAACTACAGTGAAGGCTAATGAACGGGACAAGGAAAAAAAGTCACAGGATATATACTGTAAGGCATATCAATAACAAGTTAGGCTGTTACTTTGAAGTCTGACTTTCTTTCAAAAAAATTAAAATAAAAAGAAAAAAGAGAGAAAGAATAAGAATTGAAAACAGATCTGTCATGGAGCATTTGTAAGAGGCAGTGCCACAAAACCCTTTGGGGCTTTTCACTTAGGTCATAAGGGAGCTGGTTCAAATCGCATTGGTCCTTAATCCACAGGTAATTGACAGCACAGCTCTCAGTGACTCAGTGTGGAACAGTGCTGCAGTGCTCATTACTACTGCAGATCTTTAATCAGAATATTTTTAGTCACATGCACCCTTTTGGCTCTCCAGAGTCTATTGAGCGAATAGACAATTTGCACGTTTATCATAATTAATTACCTGCTGGCATAATAAAAGCCGTTACCGTCCAGTGTCCACTTCAGAGGAAAGTATTTGATGGAACAAGACCAGACTATAAGATGCACACACGCAGCCTCGAAACACTCATGAGAAAGCGTTGTTCCCTGTGCTAAACATGGGGCAGGGTTTTTTCCCTCAGAGCCCCAGGAACTTGGGTGGATGAAAGACCTCTTCCTCATCCCTTACAGAGCTCTGAAAATATCCCAGTTCTGCCTAACTTATACAACCCAGTCCTCAGGGTCCTTCTCAGTTGCCAATACCCTACTGTGAAGGCTCCATTAAATCTTTTATTTATTTGTCCATAGAGGCCCCTGAAGAATGTCACAAGGTATTTCCCTTTCCAAAGTAGGTTCAGCTAAACATGAATTAGGCCCTAACATTATTCTGGATAAGGGTGTGTACTCGTATTTTTGCCAGACTACTGACAGGCTGCAGGGAGTACATATTCCCGAGCTTGACTTCTGACCACCTTATGTGCAAGTAGGTGCAGATTTGTTACAGTCATGACTTGGCAGTATTTTATGTTCATTCTTTCTAATGTCACATGCACATGAACACAAAGTTCAAAACAATGGGGAGAAAAGTGTCGCACCAATTCTCCCTGCATAGGCTCAAGCTCTGCTGCCACAGTGAGAAAGCTGAAGTCTAAGTCTAAATAATTTTTCTTTTAAAATTATAATTAAATAGTAATTAAAATGTTCCAGCACAGTTCTGGCAGTGAGATTTCATGCTAGCGTTGAACAGTAGGTTTACTGATAACTCAGACAAAAATTGTACACCTCACCAAAATTCTCTTTAGCTTAATCATGCCCAAGGATATCTGTCCTGAACTATGTCCAGAAACAGCTGAACAAGAGACTCTGGCCAATTTCAAGTACCACTAGAAAGGACCAATACTTTCCTATTATGAAAACACAACTCAAGAGGATCTCCTTTTTTGTTTTTTTTTACTAATCACATGCAATTCTTATTACAAAACTAAAGTTGGTTTTCCATTTGACTCAGTCTGGGTAGAAAATACATTCCTCAGATCTAAAGCTGGTAGCGCTCTGCTGACTCAAAACTTAGCAATTCTTTTCAGCTATTCTGCACAGACAATAACTCTACCGCACCCCCAAATGCCCCAAGAGCATTCAAGGTACACTTGTAAGGCTTTGCTCCTTTGCAGCTTCTGTCTCCAACTTCTCATCCTCTAAGTTACTAAATTCTTGGCACCTCCTGCTTCATTAGGTTATAAAAGTCCAATGTCTGAAGACGGGATTTTGGCACTATTACTGTAAATATCTGGAAGCCAGTGTGATGACTGGTTACTTGTATTTATTTAAGTGTTCCTGTGTAGCATCCAAAGTCTGTTGACACCCAGCAGCACTGCATTCTGCAAAATGCTTTAAAAGCAAGCAGAAAGTAAGTTTCTATTGCTGGCAGCTAATTCTTTGGAAAGCTGGAAAATGATAAGCTAAGTAGTACATCTCCGGGTCACAGCAACCTTTTATAACAGCATAATCTAGAAGTGTAATTTTCTCACATCAAGCAATTTGAGGAAGATGAATCTGCTTCTCTATTTCCAGTGCTATGTAACCATGATAAAGAAACAAGCCAATAGAAGTACATAGCCCAAAAACATGCTTGCAATCTGGAACATCTGAGGTACTTGATAAAAGCATTTGAGGACTTACGCATAATGTAAGCAATACACTTCCCAATATAACACTAAAAACAAAGTTATATTGCTGAAAGAGATAATGCTGGAGATGATGTCCATGACCAGTGGCACCAGCCTTCCTACTGGACAAATCTCTTACTGCTGTTGAGTATTATAAAATCCCTGAGCTGTGAAGGACAGTGACTGTCCCTGGGACCTCAGATTCTGTGGGATGCTATTAACAAACACATTATGTTTTGCAAATTCTGAAAAGTGGGATTGCAGTGTATTAGCCCAAGAGGATTTTCCAGAATGAGGTTTCAGTGTTGCACTGCAGTGGGGTTAGAAGAAAGGGTCAACCCTGTTGTTCTGTTAGGCTACATATCTTTCCAAGAGTGAAAAGAAGGGCAAAGCCAGTTCAGAAATTATATGATGTGGTTAGTTTCTTCCAGCTATAGCACATCAAGCCTGTGTAGTTTAGCTAGGTGAAAGACTGTCTGAAAAAAAGCACTTTTGGGAGGCTTGTTCAGTAAATTGTTTTTCCATGTCTTTCTGAAGGAGAGTTCGTGGTACTTCGCAAAGTTGGCATGGAACTCCCCAGGTACACTGATACATTCAGTGTGTACAGCTACAAGAGCTATGGAAAGCTTTTTTCTATAGGAATTTGAGTACCTGAGGCAACAACACTCCTCTAGTTTGGATACTAAGCAGGCACTTTTGTCTGTGTTTACTCCTAGGGGAAAGTAATGTGATCATCATAAGGCTGTGAGTTACATCAATTTTAAAAGATCCTGCTTTGAATTAACAGAAAAGTGACTAGGAAAATTTTTCCTCCTGGAAATCTAGTTCCCAGCTGATTATTTATGTGTTGATATTCATTCTTTCCAAGTAAACAAAGAAATAAGCTCTTCTTATTAGCCAAGTGAATTAACATTACTGGAGTGAAAATCATTCCCTTACATCAATTGTTTTCCCCCTTCCTCCAAGCCCTTAAGAAAAGGCCAGAAAACCCACCTCAAAAAAAAAAAAAATCTGTCTGCAGTGACCTTATAAATTAAAACAGCAGGAGTGATAAAATTATAGGGAGAGAAGGATTTAATCTTTCACTCAAAACATGCATTGGAAAGAATTCTATACTCCAATGCATATCTGCAAAGAAGAATTATGAAAAGATGCCCTTTCTGGTGGGCTAAAGAAATACGAGATCAGCAGATATATCTGAAAATGTAGATAAATTAGGATTTCAAAAAATTTCACTCTGCATACAGTTCTGGTGCTGCCTCTCTACCCCAGGGTTGCACTCAGTGTAGGAGTCCTTGAGTCAGATAAATTCTATTTCCAAATAAGGGAGAAGCAGGTCCTCAAAACCACTTTTCTGCAGTGGAATTAAAAGAGTTCGCTCAGTCCTGTCATCAGGATTGTCTCATTCTGACAAGGATCTCCCACCACAACTACTTTCGATAGAGTCTCAGGCTGAGTGCAGACACTGACATGTCACTAGACCTCATCCAACTGTGTTTTACACAGATACCAAACAACCATCATAACAATGCAGTCTGTTTGTGAGTGATTTTTCATTGCCTGCAATATAAAAGTCAATAATCGTCCCAGATATCGGCAAAGTGCCATTTCTAGTAGACACAGCTGAAGAGGGAATTCCCACTGCAAAAAATGCAGGACAACAGAGAGAAGTATTTCTCCTCCTCAGGCTAAGGGTGGGGGGTGAGCGGTGGAGACTGTCCTTCCAAAATCTTAGGTGGTTATATGACATTTTAAGATGCCAAACTTCTTAGCATGGTTTTGTTCCAGTTCTAGGACAGCTAATTATGAAGGACACCACGCAGCAGAAGCCATCTGTGTAATTCAAGGACAGCACAAATCTGTACTACGAAGTACGTGGTCAGAGCAACAGGCAGCGATATAAAATACATCAGGAAGGTTTTTCATTTTCCATTTGGAACATAAGTAACTTAGAAGTCTGCCAAAATTCCACAACCATTGATCTTCTGTGAGGAACTGTTTCAGCCTAATGCAGAACACCACTAGCAGCAGCCAAAGCAAAGATCACCAGCTCACCATCACTGCTGTGCCTTTTTGTAATGTCTGATCAGCCTGCTGGCTGCTAGATAAGCCCTTATGCCTATGACAGCTCCTGCTTTTAAAATGGAAATAGAAATTATCTTTATAGCACTCAAAAATCCATACGCTCGTCCACAGCTTACCTTCAGCCTCACCCTAGGCCCAGAGTCCCGCAGAGCTGCACAGTCCTCTGGGAAGCCTCCACAGCCCAGCCCAGCCTCAGCCCTGTGCTGTCCCCCAGCCTGCGCCTCCACACCCAGGTCACCAGTAACACCAGGTCACCCCCAGCACAGGCAGAGACCGTCGGGCACAAGAACATAACTGCATTTCTGTAACAGATAGAAGGTTTATGGCAGCCTCAGCTTTTTAGGCTGGCTGTGGGGGGAAAAAATGATACCTTATCTGGCACCAAGCCTACTGGTAGAAAGCAGCTTGACATATTTTGATCCAGCAGAATGAGTAAGTTTACACAAGCTCAGTGCTTTCTGTTTTTACTGTACCACCAAAACACAGTCAGAGAGTACACAAGCCTTACCATTACTGACTCCTTATCTTGGAAATCTTCTATGTGTATTTCATCCAAGTCCTTTAAGCACCCACTCAGTGTGTGTGCAATCCTGACCTCCCAGGACCGGTGATATTTGCACACCACGGAAACAATGGAGCCATTTGTCTTGCTAGCAGGCCTGGGCAGGGGAGACAGCTCTCTCCCATAGCTGGCCCCAAACAGGGCATTTGTTTCAAACGACTGAATTTCAGAGCCTTTAGAAAAAGACACGGCGCTGCTGCTGCTGCTTAAACCTTATTTTCCTCTTTCTAAACTCACACAACCCTTCTCAAGCCACTGGCTGCAGAATGAACAGGAGAAAGACAAAAGTATATCAGAATACATATACAAGCAGTGCATACACTCTTTAGTGAATGCAAGCCAATCCAGGGGAAAGACTTGCAAAAAATAAGTATTGTTAGAAATAGCAGGATGCCCGGAGTACAGATCATAAACTGCTATTTTTTCCTGGTGCTTGACAATGTAAATATCTAATAATTTGCTTTCCACATGCTTTGGGAGCACTGGACAGACTGTCAAGCAAAGACCATTTCTGTTCTCACATATTTCCATGAAGGTCTCACTACAAGTCATAGTTTCCCTACATGCTTGCAAAAAACAAATTTGCATTTAATATCAATCTGGTGCAAGTACAGTGTTTCCTCCTTTACACTAATTAGGCTATTTAAAGATGTTTTCATCAAATGCATGATAAGAACTTCTGGATTGTACCCCTTGAAATGTTCTGCTGAATTTTTGCTAACATTTGGTAACAAATCTCATGAGAGCCTTTAATGGAAGTTAACACTTTTTTCATGTGTCATACTGCAAGTCTTCAAAGCAGAAGTTTATAACAAACTTTTAATGTGACTTTAAAGCTCCCAGTCCTTTTCTAGATATCTGCTTTATGTTTGCTCACATTGCTGACTGCCCAGAGTTTGGCTGGCTCTGACCAGATCTAAGCACAAAGGCAAACTGAAATGACGCAGAACTTACTTTTTCCTCCTTTGAACTTCCTTAACAAATAGAAATTTAGCAGCCTATGCATCAGAAAAGTAAGCAACAAGAGAAAAGAATCCCCAAAACCATAAACAACCAAAACCACCCACTCTCATGCCAGCTGTTTTTTAAACTGATTTCTATGGTTAACAAAAGAGACAGATTGGGAGTCATGAAAGATGAAGCATGTTCTACTCACATCAACAGCACTTCCTGGAGGCCACCAGCAAATTGAACTCCCATTTAAAAAAAAAAAGGAAAGAAAAGAAAAGAAAAAAAATAGTTATATTAGGTATGTAGTTCCGTACATCAAAAAGGAGTTACCAGCCTAAGGGAGAGGACAGGTTGAGAGCAACTTTATATGTCCTTTATGATGCACTAATCCTGAGCTGATCAGAAACAATCACTGCAGTAAACCCTCTAGTTTAGCAACATCCTGCCTGCTCTATGGGCCGTGACCTTGGCTCTGCAATTCCTGAGCACACCTTACCTTACAGCTTCAGAGCCGTGTGGAGGTCTTCAAACCACAAGTTTATGGCTCTGTTCCACAGTGCTTGCCCAATAGGGCAAGTGTTTTCAGTCACGTATTGCGTGTCAGTGGCATGTCTCTGCAACTTGGGAAGGGAAATAAAGTGGTGGAGTAAGGACCTTTCCACAGCTCTACCAGCAAGAGACACTTCAGCTTGTAAGACTCACAAAATCCTCTCTGGCAGTTCAAGGCAACGTAAATCAGCCCTTGCCTTGCAAAGATGCTCACAGCAACATGAGCCATCCCAAAATGAACCCCACCAAAACACTGTTGCAGTCAGATGAGCCCCCCGCACTTCCCTTCAGGGCATCTCATGGCAGCACTGCTGGTGCAAGCAAGAGCTGTCAACAGAAGAATGTAGGACAGAAAGGCAGCATCCTTAGTTTTAAATCTCTTTGGGCCACTGTACTCACTTCCTGACACATTGATCCTCCTTCCTGGGAAATTAGTTTCAGCCTATAGAAACTAGTGAGACTCAAAATTTGTTTTTGTAAGAGTACTGTGGGAGTTACAGCCATTCTATTTTGAAATGAAAATGTTTAATCTGCCAAGAACTATGAGGAAACATAACATTTAAAAATAAAAAGAGAGAAAAAAGTAAGCAAAATACCATAATTGGACTTTTCATGGATATAACTGTTAAACTGTAGTTTAATTTAAAACCATACGGCACACCATTTAATTTATTCAAAATTCTTCCTTTGCTTAGGTTTTTGTATTATTTAAAACTTGTCCCATATTGACAATTACAAGGTATGGAAAGAACTGTCTATAGCATTCCTCTTCCATAAGGCCAAAACTTTTGCTTTCCAACCAGCTATGAAGGGTCTAAGAAAAGAGAAGTTTTATGCTTTCTTTGGCCATCACACCAGCTTGGTTTTACTGCCTGAAAGATGAATAGCATGTCTAGATAACTGAACTCTGACAATTAGAAAATCAGACTAGTTAGTGAACTGTCATTTTTTTAAAGAAAGGAGACCTTGTCAATTCTACCTGTCAAGTGAGTTTGGACAGATTGATAAACATTTCAAGAAAACAGAATAAAACCTGTTCTCTCCACAAAGCAGACTTTCATTTAATTTCTTTTCTCACAAGCACATGATAAGAGAGCACAGCACAAGACTGTCCACAGGACCAGACTTTATTACCAAAACTATTCCAGGTCTTTTGCTCAAGCTACTGCTGTGAATGGGAATGACTTGAAATTTGGTTTCATGGATTTCCTGGCAGATAAGATAGTATTTATGAGTTGCCTAAGCATTCCTACATTTGAAGCAATATGAAGTATGATTGGCAGCAACCCAATTTCATTATTCTTAGATGAGTCAGTAAGTGTGGAAAGAGAAATGAAATGGGCAGCCAATCAACACATTAAAAAAATCAGATATTCTGAGGCCAAGAAAGTATTTATATGCTGATGACTCAACTTTTGCAGCAGTGTCTGCAGCAAGAACAGGAAATATACTATTGAACTCTCTTACGACAACAACTTTGATGTGAAAGGCCAGAATAGCTCATTCTGCCTGCTGTGATTCAGAAAGCTGGAGCTGTAATCCTGGATCTCTGCAGAATGCACTCACAAGAGCTCCCGAGCTCATTAAAAGACATGAGAAATACAAGGGTACTGCAGGACACATGGTAAGTAAATGGCTTTCAAAGACTATGGAAAGGCACACAGATGACAAAGGGCTGGCTCTGGAAGCTCTGCTGATGTTTCACATACAATGTGTATATATAAGGCTCTACCTCTGCAGTGGTAGATGACTGCTGCCTCACAGTCCTGGAAGAGATGAGGTCCTCCATCATTCTATCATGGCAGGTAAACATCTTATATTGGAATTTTCTGAACTCAGAACCTACAATTTACCACATCCTTTCATGAGTATTTGTGTTGAGGCTCGAGACAGTCACTTCTTTACAAAGTTTAGGAGCTGCCTCTTGTGTGCTGGTTATAATTTGTTTTTTTTCTTGCACTGCAGATGTTTTGGAGGACGTGGTGAAAGCAATGTATAATACTGTCCTGCAGCAGTAATTCTTACAGCAGATATATGCTGGGGCAAGGCTATCAAATCAGCTGTGTGTCTGACTTTAATGACACTATAAATTGATAGAAACCCAGAATTTATCAGTGGATTTAGATTAGTTAACTTCAACAATTTTTAGTATGCAATACTGGCAAATTGTAGATAGAGACAGTAAATATCTTAAATTTGTTGCCAGCTAGGCTTAATTTACTTGATACCCCTGGTAGTACTTCACAAACCAACTGAAAACTTCCAGTTTAAGTTCAAATCAATTTAAAAATTAATCCCACCCCTTCTGCAAGTAAGATGCTAGTTGATGCAGGCTCACAGGGCATGCAAAAGAATGCAAACAAGTCTGATCTTAAAACCAGAAGCATAAGTGAATGATTTTTTTTCAATATAATTTCAGTCAGATAAAATAAAAAATGTTTGGGAACCTGAATATGTGTTTCCAGAAAAAAAAGCCAAATAAAACCAAATCAAAACAAGGTGTCTCTTCAGAACAGCATAGGGAGGAGATATGGAAGTGCAGGAGGTTCAGATTTGTTCTAAATAATTTCCTTCTCAAAGATCCAAAGCTGCTATCTGCTGTTAGGCTCTGTTTTATCCTTCTGCTGGAGAATGTTGTTCAGACTGCCCTTTTCACCTACTAAATCCGAGCAGGACAGAAGCAAAATAATGCTGCTGCAGCATGTCCAAGCTGCTGCATGTCTTTTCTAAATTTCCTTAATATTACCATAATACTTGGAGACTAAGCTGTCCCTTGAGTGTGAACATCTTTCTCTCTGCCACTGGTTATCTGTACAGCTGACTTGGTAACTTGCTCTTGTTTCCTCCTGCAGTATCATACTAACACTCTGCAGGCCATGTCACACACAGCCCTTTGTAATCTCTTGTAGAGGCTTCTTGTAGTTGGTGATTTCTAGATATTGGCTTTTATAGCTCATAAAGCCACTAGTGGATATCAAATTTAGTATGTTCAGCTGACATCAATGATGTGTTTTATCTCTCGTTCTGAATTACAGCATTTCTGGGGTTTGCAAGTTCAAAACTAATACAGCACAGCAGAAAAGGCCTTTTAATCCTGCTTATTAGCAAATGGGAGTTTCTGACATAACCCAAGGCTCTGGCAGACAGACACCACACAGCTGAAGAACAAACACTGCAACACAATGGATTCCAAGCACTGATACTTCTGGCAAATGAGCTCCACTGGAGAAGCAGCATTCTTGTTTTCAGGGAAGAAGTCACCTTACTCAGACTAATACTTACCCTTCTGAAGACATGTCATCTTCCATTAAACAAAATGAGGTGCTGATCACTTGGATGAAGCAGCTGGAAGAAAGGGTAAGAGAGAATGCAGGCTCACAGTGGAATGGAGGTACTTAAAACCCGAACAAAAAGCTGAAGCTTGCAACCACTAAAGAGCGTGCATTATTTACTGCATGCCACTGGACTGAGCAAGTTTCTTAGCTGGCCACAGTTCACCCATCTCACCTGCCGAGCAGCAAGAAATGTAATGCACTGACAAGCAGGGTGAGAGGGGACAGAGTTGGCATGCCCTCCTCCATGAAACTGCGTGTGCCCAGCTCACAGCCAAAGGCCAGGTGATCTGGGTGGCGTTTCTCTGACTGTGGTACCAGTGTGGTGGAACAGACTGCTCCAACACAGCACAGGAACCCAAGTTATGAGCAGTTGGGAAGGGTGTCTGTGCAGCAAAGCCTTTCAAGCACCATTGATGTTTTATTTTTCAGATTATACTGTAATGATATCCTAACCATGAGAAGTCAAATTTCCCATCATGTCATGATTTCATCACATTAAGTTCTCTCAGATCCCCAGCTCTTACTATGTGCCAAATAATCATGGACCTTTTTTGGTGTGTTTTATCATCTCCAAGCTTCTCCTGTAATCTGCAACCCACTGGCAACTAACATTTGTACACCACTCCCCACAAACACCACCCAGGAAGAGAGTAGACACAATATTTTATGCTCACTTAAGCACAACTATCCTGTTTTCACACTGCAAGACAGATGGGACATTTAAAGCATGCAAGTTGTAGGCACAAATCTGCATCACGCTCTGGTCACCAACATGGAAATTCACCCCATTACCTAGAACCAGCATTAAGCAAACCATGCAGGGCAGATTGTCCTCTATAAAACATCATGTTAAGACCACTTTTTAAGAAGAATGGCTATAATTGCTAAATATTTTCCAACAAAATATTGTCGAAAGGACAAATATTACTCTTGCTCCATTCATGGGACATGACTGGACAGCATTAATGATCCAAATCCATAACTACAACTTCTCAGATGGGGGCTCTGGGATACCAGCAGTTGCAGTGACATGATTTTTTTTTTATGGTATTGAGCTCCTTTAAAATGAAAATAGACTATTCATAATTCATCTCCCATCAACTGAAGAACCTTCATTTAAAGGAAAAAAGCATTCACTTGAATGTTAAGAGCACACATGAATCAAATATGGAACTAAAAGACATTTAATGATATTTGCACAAACACTTTCCAGCAATGACTCTGATTTTAATTATCTAGTGGATGAACCCTGCCTGTGAACAAGTTCAATGGTATTTTGCAGCCAATTCCTAACTCTGCGGTCCATGTCTCCTAGACCAAACTTGCTTTGCAGCTTTTGCACAAATATTTTTCATTTTGCACCCTAGTTTTACAGCCCCTCAATTTTTTCCTCTGCTTTTTAGTTTCTAAATGCTCTGTTTCTATCTGTACAACCAACCACAGTGCACACAAAATATAATGTGGGATATCAAACTGTGAAAATAAAATCTGGGAAAGTTGCAAGCAATTTTTTTAGCAAAAAATACATGTTTGAGAAGACGTAAATAGAGATTTTAATAAGCCTCACACAAACAGGCACATGCCTACTCATTCCTCCAAATTGTCAGAGCTCTTGCATAAGACTTCTTTTATATTCGTCTTAGTCCCTGAAGTTACACACGTCTTAAAGTTAAAAAAGATAGACTTGTTAATAACACACAAATGTTCATAGACATAACATCTTTACAGATATCCTCTGTGAGCAGATCAAGCCACTCTCCATATGTATTTAAACGTAGTGGAAGGCTGGAATTTTTAAGTTGTCAGATCTGTGCCTGGGTAAGAGGGGCTCTATT
Organism: Ploceus nigricollis; assembly: GCA_013399945.1. NCBI lineage: Eukaryota > Metazoa > Chordata > Aves > Passeriformes > Ploceidae > Ploceus > Ploceus nigricollis. The sequence goes on from VXBC01006749.1 coordinate 125,580, forward strand.
TTCACTCTTGGAGCAGGGAGAGATTAGCAGCTTGAAATCACTTTGACAGTTTCAGTTACTCTCCTGCGTACTGCAGGGAATTTTAATTCCAACCTGTGAAATTGTAATTGCTTCTCAAGAAGAGCAGGAGGATTCTGGGTAATGGCCACAGCCAAGCTCAGTGTCAGAGTTGCCAGTTGCTGCCACTTCTGATATTATTTGCTGTTATTCAAAAATCACTCCAACTTTCCATATGGGAAGTTGAACCGGGAAGTGAAACTAGATTAACAGTAGCTGTCACATGTTCAGAGATGTGCAAGGAACGATGTAATAGAGGTGAATCTCCTCAAAAAGCACCTTTTCTTCTTTCTCTTGCTTTATAGAACAAGCTTTACATAAAACACTTCTTCTATGTCATACTCTTTTTCTAAACAAGTTTCTAAACAAGTAAACAAGTATCTAAACTATTACTAGAAAGCTACAATGAAAAGACTAAATGACAGTCCTCCAGCATACAATACACAAGTAGAAAATGAAACGTGTGTACTTAATGCTGTTCACAACAGATTTAAGATGTCTTTGCTACTCAGGGTTCTGTGGTTTGCAGGATCCCTCATTGGAAACAGCCAAAGAGAGAACTCAGAGCTACCACAAACACTTAAGAAAAATAGTTGAGGCTTTCTTGGTATCAAATGGAAATTATATTCTTTTTTTTGCTCTGACAAAAGGTCATTGAACGTAGATTACTTATTAGCAGACACATTCTCTAGTGATAAGTGTGTTCAGCATGTGTGAAAGTGGGATCAATTGACTATGAGGTAACTTTTCCTGCAATGACCTTGTTAAGCTGGAGTGGAGCAGATTTCTCACCCACCCCAATGGCTTGCAAAGAGGGAATACTTGGAAGTAGGTCTCAAACATAATGTTGATGTAAAAATTAAAAATGCCACCTGACAGTGTACTTAGGGCATTCAGGGAGTCAAACAGGATCAAAAATCACAGATCAGATGTGTTCAGATCTACTCGTTCCATGAGGAGGATGTACTTGTACAGTTCAACCCACGCTCATTGAGGTTTCCCAAGCTGCACCAGTAGCTCCAGGCAGTCCAGGCTTGGTCCAGGTGAGCTGTTTGATCAGAACTGATTTGCTCAGCTCAGTGGCTTTGGAAGCTTTATTTGTACATAAACAGAACACAATGACAAACACAATGCTGCTCTACAACACAAAGTGTCAAAAACCTCTCTCAAAATCTAAAGGAAGGCAACAAAACACCTGATAAACACCACTTCCTACTTACCAGACTAAAGCTCAGTTTAAGAATATACTGCAGGCAAAGTCTTCTTTGGCCTCTTTCAGCATATTGCACTATTTCTAAGAAAATAAGCTGGTCCCATTAAAGTCAACGATGCACAGAATCTAAATCACAAGCTTCGTAAATCTCTGTAATAGCTGATGCAATGAGTCTGTAATTGCCACGATTAGATAAGCTAGAGTGGCTGACAGAGATAATGCTAGAGGCACACAACATATCTGCATAGATTATTCCCATCACATGCGAAAATTTGGCTCGGAGATAATGATTTTGCCAATCCACAGTTTTCCTGAGAATCCTGCAATCTGTGGTACTTTCCTGAAAATTTCAACTCCCAGAGTCCTGTTGGTGGGGTTTTTTTGAGAATTTTTCAGATTTTTTACAAAAGTAAATTACTGATATATATTCCTTGCTGTACAGAAAAGCCTGACAAAAAAAGCACACCAACAAACAGAAGAAAATTAAGGGCACTTTTTTTTTTCTTTTAAAACTCATGGATTTTGAGTCATGGCTTATGACCTTCAGTGGTTGCTATAAGAAATATAATATTCGAGTGATCACACATTTGATTTCCTGAAGACAGTTACATCTGTTGTTATAATTTACAGGTTGTGCTGAAAGCATCATGGTGGAGCTTCCCGGTTAATTGTCTGTAACTATTATGAATCCCCAATTTATAAGGCACAAAGCACTCTTACTAGGGGATTATTCCTCTGCACCGTAGAGACAATGATTTTGATGGATAGATGGATAGAGACAATGGTTTTGACAGGGATAGAGTTAATTTTCTTCACTGCAACTGGTATGGGGCTATGTTTTGGATTTGCTGCTGCTGAGGAGGGCTCGCACAGAGTCAAGGCCTCTTCTGCATTTCTGGGAATGGCTGAGCACCTGCCTGTAAAAGTAATGAATGATTTATTTCCTTGGTTTGCCTTGCTTGCATGTGCAGCTTTTGCTTTACTTATTAGTGCTTTACCTCAACCCCTAAGTTTTATCACTTTTACCCTTCTGATTCTTGCCCCCACCGCACTGCAGGGGCATCTCAGCTGCCTGCTGGGGTTAAACCACAACAGCCATGTAAGACAGCTCAGCTCCATCTGGATATGACACAAACATTAAAAAAACCCTCAACAGTGCCTGTGTTATGATTTTAAACAGTCTTTGCAAGTAGAAGTTTGGATGAAGATTCAGAAAGGTGACAAGGCATGAACAAACCCACAATATGATGAGGTCAGGTGCTGGAAGAACTGGGCACACAGTCCAATCCCTGACTCACCAGCACACTCACAGGATGTGTGGAGATCCTGTCATAACAAAATGGCTTGAGGAAAGTAATTAGAAATTTTCATTGTGTAAAATGCAACCTCTCCCACTAACAGAGTAACAATTGTTTTACTGAGCCAATGCAAAGCTAAGAGATTCCCAGGTAGTTCTCTAAACATTGTATAAAATCTACAGACTGTATTAAATTCATCTTTTAACAGAACTCTATCACCAGAACAACATCTTCCCACTAAATTATAGAAAGCCAACACCTTTAAAACTATTTCTATGTAAAAAATAATTCTTCTTGTGTTAACAAAGCCTAATAACTTGTTGAGGAGTTGAGAGATGCAAGATGGCAAGCAAAAATTCTTTCAGACACGACAGCAAAATAAATAGCAACAAATAACAAACTTTAATGGCTTTGCAGTGTTCATTCTAATGTAAAAAGACAGATACCAAATGATCACACTGCATCAAGCAAAATCTTTAGGAAAGCTTTAAATAATCTACCCATAAAAGATGACCAATATGACTCAATGGAAAGATTCCTTATAAACTTAATGCAATTTTACCTGATACAGCAATTATGAAAAGAGTATGTAACGCAAACATTGCATCATTTTAGGAAAAAAAGAAAAGGAAAGATGCAACAAACTGTTCTACCAACCAAGGATCTCAGGTTTTGGCAAGATAGGCCTTCCCACAGCTTATTAACCTTCTCTGCTTTGAATGACAGGAAAGGCATAGAATGAGTACAAATTATTGCCCAATTTATATTAGCTTTTTTTTTTCTAAAAAAAAAGATTTGTTGGTAAAAGTGATTCCTTTGAAGATTTTGAACAGCAGTTCCATTGTTTTTATAAAACCCCCATTCAGTTCACAGTTCTGTTTTCATTCCTCCGTAGTAAAACATAACAAGAACTGCCAGTAGAGCCAGGCTGACAGACAGGATCTTCAGTCCACCTCCCTCTTGTTGCCATGGCAGCTGCAAAGCCATCCAGGAGCTGAGCCGTGTTTTCACTGGGATCTCAGCAGAAGGCTCTGCTTTCCCGTTTGTGCCATTCTGTGCTGAACGTCTGAACTCCTGTGAAGAAATGCACACATTAGGATTGAAACTGTGTTCTGTCTTTCTGATTGTACATAGCAAATACACTCTCATCTTTATACTGAGGTGAAATTAATGTCCTTTTCAAGACCAAGAATTCAACCTGCACTGCATCATCATCAGGTCATCAGTTTTTCGTACAGGAATCTTATAAATGCCATACAAAATCAGTATTTCTAATGAAATTAACTGCCAAATCAATGCAGCTGTTAGCAACAGAAACAAATCTCCAGACCTCACTGCCATCAGAGACAGTTGTTTGATGGTTATTTTTAAATTTGTTTTGCTGCTATCTCACTACTCTCCAATTTTTGGCTTCTCCAAAAGAAATGTCTAACCAGTGATAAAGGGGACCACAACACTCAATCCTTTGCACAGCAGGGATCTTCTAAAGTCAATCATCGACTCCTGGTGTGCCAGCTCAGTGGTGCTTGAAAATCCTCCCAAAGGGCTCTTCCTTTCCCCTGACCCTCAGGAGGCAGCTGTGCTAAAACACTCACCTTCTCATTCAGCATATTGAATCCCAGTTCCCTGCTGTGCCTGCCATTACCATTCCCAACCTGACTGCAAGCACCAAGATCCCCAAGAATATGATGTCTTTTAACTGCAGCACAAGTTACAGGTGTTGCATCACTATTTCAGCAGAAAATCCAAGTGAAAAGAATAAAAGGCTCTTTTCTCTCGCACCCTTATTCAGTTCAGTATTGTAGATACTCAAAAGGAAAAACATCCATTGAAACTCTGATGACATTTCCAAGAGATGTAAGTGGTAAAGGTGTACTTAAACAAAGGCGTAATGATGCTGCATCATAAGATGCAATATTTCTGTTGATCATTTCTGTTTTCCTCCTGTATTTGAATAATCTTTTGGGAATTCAATTGAGTTCAGCTGGATTTTTAAGTGGTTTGAAATTTTCCAGTTAAAAAAAGGTTTTTGATCAAACCATTTTATTTTTTTCCCTTTCACATTTTGTATAAAATAAATCAGGGACCCAGAAAGGACCTATCTGGACAATCTTGTATTTCCAAGAGGCTGAATCAGGGCCACATGAAAATACAGACCAGATGCCCGCTCTGTCTTTTACCAAACATATTTCTGGGCAAACTCAAAGAAATATCAAAGCTCCAGGAAAGGTGCCTGCCCATGAAAGTGTGACAGCACAATTCAAACCTTCTGTAACTGCCTCCTGTTTTCCATTTCAGCAATCAGCTCCATTATAGTAATTGTAGAAGGAAAATAATGATTACTACTGGTTAGGTAAGTAAGCATCAAAGGGGCAAATGACAGCCTGGAGTAAGTGCTATTCTAACAACTGAGTTACTGCTGACTTAGATCCCAATTCACACAGGCAAAGGGTTACTGATCAAGTGAACTATGAAATGAGGATGACTTCTCACACATAAGCACCTAGAAGAATGTCAGCTGGGTAAACAGAGAAAAGGAAACAGGTAAGCACACTGGGCTGTAATTCTCCGCAGTGTGAGGCACAGTAACAGCACCACTCCAGAACTTCAGTCTATATTGTGCAGAACATGTTAACTTAATTAAAAAGTGTTGTTAAGCTATTAATTACAATCAATTTCTAAGGCATCTGAAATTTTAGCACTTGGCCACAGCTATGTTGTCCTCCCAAATCAAAGCTGATTAACCTTTGCCTGAAGATTAAACTGGAAAATGTACAGTATTAAGGATTTTTTACAAATGAGTCAAAATTCTTCTGCAATTTATTCCTTCTAGACATTTATAAAACATTTATTTTCTTTGCAGGTCTCACAAATCTCTAATGTAAGGTGCTTAATTTATGGTAATGACCTGTTTTTACATGTATTGTTGGTACATTAACACTAAGGCTAAAGTGATTTAAAGGAATGGATAAGGCTGTAAAAATATCAGTACAACTAAAGTCTTATTTCTTCTGATATTTATTTTTCACTGAATCATGACTTAAAATTTGGCTGACTACAATCAGCCTATTGACTCCTAATTAAATATTTCTACACTGCATGATAAAATCATAGTTGTTTACTCATACAAGACTAGATGCTATCCCTTGGCAAACAGATAAAAAGGGTCAGTACCTCATAAATAATGTTAGACCTTCTCCTCAATGCTCCTCTTCATGCTCAGCTTCAGCTTCTATCTACATGTCTCAGAAAGACTAGGGACAGCCAGCAGAACACCCCAAAGACAAATTGTGAGTTGTAAAATGTTTTGAGAGACTTCTTTTAAGTTTTCCCCTTCACTAACAGTTAAGCACATCAGTGTTTCATGCATTCAATCATGTTTCTGTAACATAGTTTACAGTAGTGGTTTCACTGGCATTTCGTTTATGTTATACAGTTTTTCTGTTTTCCAACATAAAACCAAGGAGTTTCATCTCGCTGGTATAATTTTGATCATGCCTATATTGCTTTTTTTTGTTACCATACTGTTTTCTTACACCTCTACTGCAACATGCACTGCATATGCATTAAGTAGTGCTGCATACTGCTGGTAGGACAGAATGGCACAAGAGATTTTAGCAAGGTTTACAAAGTTCCAGTGGTGGTGAACGCTGCTGGTGAGTTGTCCCAGAAGACTTTCATCTAAGTCAGCCTGTACAGCTGTGAAATCTGTTTTTTCCTTACTTCATCATATTTCCAATAAATGAGATGATCACACTGATACAGTAAAGCCATTTTTTGTTTTCTTTTGGTAGAAAGACAAAAATATCTCAATTTGCAAACTGAAGTGACCCTTTTCTTAAAGACATCACAGCTTACCTCTTAAACATGCTGTGTTTCTGTTTGATAATGTACACCTCTTCTGGTGATCCTGCCAAATATTCCCTTTCAAGGAAAGTAAAGAGTGAATTCATCTGATTCATGTTTTCTAAGCACTGTTCTCTAGTTTGGCCCAAAATTCTGCCTGACACATGAGTAATACCACAGGCTTCCATGAAAATGTCCCTAATTATCATCACAGAATGTGCATCTGTAAAAAAAAAGGCACATATGGCTCCCTGTGACTGAAAGGCTCCTGTAGGAAATAACAGTCTTTTTGTCCCCATCCTGAGATTCATACAGGGCTTTTAAACCCAGGATAATCACTCAGAGACACCTGCAGGTAGATGCCTCTTCCTCAGAGTCTGTCGTGCCACTCAGTGAGACATGGGACAAATTCCCCAGTGGGAAGAGGAGCTCTGCTAAAGGGACTGTGTCACTGCACCCTCTCCCTCCTGAGTAAGGGCTGAGTGGCCCTTGCCACAGTCTGGGCAACAGTGATGGGCCTGTCAAGATTATAAGCAATTCTTCCAGGCACACAACTATCATATAAACAGCTGTGTTAGTGAAAAACACTGTATATATGATTCTGTGATTCTATTCTATGATTCTACATTTGGTGTAAAAAACCTCGGTGGAGGTAAAGATCTCATTTTTTGAACTAGCATTTACACTGTCCACTTACCATGCTCTCACTTAATTGAAGGATTAATTCTGAACAGTCCATATTTGTATCTCTGTCTCTAGATAAAATATTCACAGTGCATTAGCTTTCCAAGGAAATCTTTAAGTAATTGCTGTAATATTCTGACCTGATATAACTGTGATATTTACCACATACAATCACTAGTCAGAGTGCAGCAGTTCCTTAAGCTGAGCTCAGAAATCACACTTTTGTAGCTGCAAGAGTTAGAAAGATTATCATAATGATTCATTTCAGTGGAATTTAGAACAAAATTCAAAGCCTCTTTTAACAAAAAAAAAATGCTGGGAGGAAGCCCTAAAGTAAAGAAGTTTCAAAAATACATGTTTATACTAGTTTCAGTCTTGATAGGCCACAAACTCTTTGGTAGACTTGTTAAGCATTGCTCTCACTAAATAGGACTGCAATGAAGGAAAAGGTACTCTTAAGATTTAAAATTATATACTATTAATCAAAATGAGGGAAGGAAGGGAAATTACCAAACTGAAATGCACAGACAGAGACTTTGAGCTAAGCATCTTGTATTTCCATGGAGGCAGCCTTTCATCTTGTTTTGGCAGTCGCAAAGTAAACACAAGACTTTGCTAATAAGGTATAATATAAATTATTAAAACTTCTAGTGTATGATCAAATGCATTTCAGATTATTTTTTGAATAATTCTGCCTTGACGACTGCCAGGAGTAATATATTTTGTGTACTCTTGCACAGACCCATTGATTGCTGTCTTTCTGAAACTCCAGTCCCAGAGAAAACCACCATGCATGAAAGAAATATATAATCACATCAAAACCTAAGATTTGGCATCTGTCGATCACAGCCTAGCTTTTTGTAAGATCTCACTTCATGTTAGTCAACAAAGACATAAGAGAAACTCTTTAGCTCTGAGCTGAGGTTTTAATAGATTCAAAACATTTCTTACATGCAAATTTCTTTTATGGCTCAGGGGCACTGTTAGAGCTTGAAGTGTTAGCTAACTGCTGTGAAAACCTTCTTGACTGAGCATATCTCAAGATAAATTAGACTTCTGAATTTTTTAGCTCAACCAAGTACATCACACACTTGTACTACTGGCTTTAAAAACATGGACTTTTACATAATCATGCACAACAAGTCAGTGTGACAAATTTAAAGAAAACATGTTAAAATATGCATTACATCTCCTGCTGCACTATTTGAAACTCTGGGCTATTACACTTTAAAGGCATTTTAAAGATTTAAAAAAACAAACAGTTACTGAAGGTCACATAGATTACACATCCAAAAAATATGTAAATTGAGTGTCATTGAATAGTTCTGGAAGACACGTTTACTTCTGTAGGTATTAAGAGAACTCCTTTGATTTATTACTTTAAAAATTCTACCAACCTTCTGCAAATGTGGGATGCTGATCTTAAATTACAAAATAAATGGCACAGAAAATATTTTTTTTCCGAATGGAATTAACATGGTAATTCCTATAAGAAGCGTCCCTGCCATCATGTATTCCAATGAATGCCTAGTATGATGCTGTCAAAAGAAAATGCTGTCTACAAGCATGCTTGTGTCAGATGTTATCAGCTGTACACTATTCCTAGGAATTTGCTGATTCCCAATACACACAGACTTTACTTACCCATTTTCAAAAAATGAGAAACCTTGAGGGAAAAAAATAAAGCAGCCAGGTCCTTTTGCAAAGGAATTTCATGTTATTTCTTCTTTTTGGGTTTTGAAAACATCCAGTGATGGACACCACAACCTCTCTGGGCCTTTGTTCCCCTGCTGGAGCCCATTCATGAGAAAATGCTTCTCTTTATATCCATCTGAACCTCTCATTTCAACCCAGGCCCAGTCTCTCATCCTCCCACATGTGCCAATGGGAGGCACTTGGCTCGGTCTTGTCAGGACCCTGTGCAGGCACTGGGAGGCCTCTGCTGGCGTCTCCTGAAGCCACCTGAACAAGCCTCAGCCTCAGCTTCTCCTCACAGGCCAGCTGCTCCAGCCCCTGACCTACCCCGTGACACAGATCTGAACTCGTTACAGTTCCCAGCTCCTCATTTACGTCAAGATCACTGCAAATGACCCAGTCAAAGCAGGTCAGCAATACTCCTAGAAACTGGACCAAATACAACTATACAGGTAAAAATGGGAGGCTGTAGAGATTGATTGACCTTAAGCTCATCTGCATTAAATCTGACCGTTCCTTCCAGCTGTCATCCTTTAAGGAGACCATCTTTAACTGGGGCCTTCCCTGACCTGCAGAGCAAGTCAGCAAAGTCTGTGTTCTTTCCAGTAACACCTGCATGATCTGTCTGATTCCTTTGATCAGCATAGAAAAAAACACTTTGCTCACTACTCAACTTTTACCTTGATTACTACTACAGTAATTCCTCTTGTCCATTCTCTTTTCCTTCTACTTCTTCTCATTCCTCTCTTGCATCATCTGACCATGCAGCCTCTCAAATAAACAAAGGCAGAGATGCCACTAGAAACACAAATCATGTCATACAGACACACATCTGGAACTTCCTCCTCCTACATTAACATTAAATTCAAATTTTAATATTCCTATTTAGGAGTATAAAATGAATTAATTTTCTCTCTGTAAATTCCCACCATTACTGTATAGCTGCATTGGTGTTTTTCTTGGCAAATATCTCCCTGCTCCTTCCATGTTCTTACCTAAGGGTAGGCCCTTGCCTACCCACTTCTTTTTCCTCCCCCAGTCTTTCAGGTTATTCCCTCAATCAGCCCTGAAAATTCAAAAAGCACTTAGATGCTAGACAGAAGGCTGAGCAACTGGGGCTTATTAAATAACTTCCTTTGTGATGTACACTTTGAGGAGGAAGGAAATAACCTAAAATCTCAACTAACAAAAGAAACAAAAACAAGAGAAACAACCAATTGAGAAAATAGAAGCCAAAAACCACCTCCAAAATGTTTAAAACACAGTCTTGTGCTTGTGCTGTTTTTCATTATACCCACTTGTTTTAGCCTGTTTCTTTATATTTACCTATAAATGCTTCCAGTCACGACTTGACTTTTTTTACATATTTGTATTTTGTGCTGCTATTAAACTTAGTGACTTGGTATCATTCCACTACACAAACAATGCACTGACAAAATAACCTGTCATTCGAGGTCACACAGGACATCTTTAAAAAATAATGTGATGCCTGGATTCTGAGCTTTATTTTTTTTGTAATAAGGTATGTGGGGTGTCAATCACTATGACAGAATCAAAGGACACGACAACCAGCATTCCAGCCAGCACCTGCAACCACAACAGAACTAAGAGATCTTCTAAACATAAAAAGTTTGCGTTTCAAAAATCACAGTCAAGCAAGCAATGACTTGAAATGAAGAATGAACAGAGCAGTACTATATGGACAAATTCAGGATGGAGTTCTGTCACTATTTATCTCCCTGTGCATAGGACAGTTTTATGAAGGAGATGGCAGGTACTTGCTCTGGGCACTTATCTGGTAATTAGCTGGCTAACAGACAAATCTGTTTCCTAGAGATCACCAGCACAGGCTTCATGGCTTTGAAAATACATTACAGTGAATTACAGGATGTACATTAACTTGTAGTAACACTAGATATCATTTTTTTGTGTGCATACCACGGCTTGTCTTATTAGATACCATTCCATTGGATTCCAGCTTGCTCCTTCTTTAAAGGATCACTGAGACTTTTTATTGGTTTTTTTTTTTTTNTTTTATAAAATAAGAATTTTAAGGTTGTGTTTATAATACCACAATTTTCCCAGATTATTTTATTTTGTTGGATGATGAACGAAAGACAGCATGTCAATGTTCAAAATCTGCTCTACAAGTGAGAATATTAAATTAAATATGATATACTTCTTTTCACAGCACAAGCTTTCAGAGACCATCACCTTTTTCCTTCCCTTTTAAATCTTGAAACAACAGCAACAATTATGTGGAGGTCAATGGTAGCTACAGGCAAAGACACAAAAGGTTTCCATCAGAAAGTGTACCCCAGTAAAATGAATAGCTAGATCTGAAAATGTACATTCATGTCACAAGAACCACCAATATAAGTGAATGATATTCACATATCAACAGTGAAATGACTAATATTGCTTTTACTCAAGGGACATTGTCTCTCAAAACCAAAGATCTTTCACATACAGCAAAGTAGAATAAACTGATATATGTACATATTCTTGGCTAAAAGCCACCCCCTTAATCCTAGAATATGTCATAATCCTGAATTTATGGTGTTTTCATTTCTTCCTACAGAACCAAGCATTAAAATGGAATGTTCCACAGAGACTTATATAATACAACAACCTCAGAGACAAAGGATACAGCCCTTCTTACACTTCAATGTCACGGGTAACAAACATGGTTTAAAAAGAGCACTTTAAACACTTTGCAATGATACTAGGTTCCAGAGTATCAAATTTCATTTCAGTAGGTATCTGAGGGATCTATATGCCTCCCTCATTTTATAGGCAGAGAAAAAAATAAATAAGATTGAAGTGTCTCCAGTGCCACAATGCAAGTCAGCAACTGGGTCTCTACAATTCCTGTCGCAGATTCCAGCTGCCAGCAGAAGCCAACATAGCCTGTAAAATCTTTTATGTCTGTCAAGCTGAAGTTTTAAAATAATTTTCTTAAAGCTAGGCAATGCCTTAATATGCACTCTCCTGACAATTTCTCTTACATTTATTTTCACAAACTTTCCTGCCTAGGATTAAACACCTCCAGTTCCTGGGAGTGCAGATGCTCACCAAGCACAGCTGGAAACAGACCTTGGCAAAAAAAAGCATTTCATGTAAGCCTAAAATTTAACAGTTAATACAGTGTGACTGATCTTGACCAGCTTTGTGGGTTCAGTGATAATACAAAGGTTTTCTTTTCACATTGTCGTGGCCCCTTTCCTTTAAGTATCCTTAGTTGTCTTAGGAGGTCTCCCACAGTGCCAGTTAGAATACTTTGGAGCACCTGAGGGAGTGTCTGGAAATCTGCGTCTCCTTTTTAATTTCACACTCAGTCAAGTTCAGCTGCAGTTAATGGAGGGTTCTCTCATGGACACATCAAACAATGGTTACTTTCTGTGATTAGCAAGCCTAACTGCTCTAACACAATCTCTCTATCCCCAGTCACCACAAATGATTCGTCAGCCCTTCCCCACAAGAAAGATTACATGAGAAAAACCTTTCTTGGCTTGCAGTGTATTTTATGCTAGATAATCATGATAGCACCTTGGCGCTCTGTCTAAGACATCAAAGAGCAGTAAGTATCCAATCTGCAGGCTGGAACAAACATCTACCCTCGGGAGAGACTTCATATCATTCAGAGGGTGGTCTGACCAAACTTCTGCAGTTGTACAGGATTGGAGTGCCTGAGCAGGGACTTGCACCCTGTCATGCTCCAATACTGACCATTTGTACCCACTGGACCTCAGTCTTCTCCCACATGGGTGTTACACAGTGTGCCCTATCAGGTTGTACCTGATAATTCTGAGGATTAGCTCACAAGGAGAAATTCAGTTCTTCTGGAATTAACCATGAAGTAAAAAATACTATTTCCTCTTTTTATCTGTTATATTGTCCCCTGGAGTTGTCTTAAATGCTGAAAAGTCAACACTGCAGCTTGCTTGAATACATGCTACAAAATTTTAATAATTTTAAGTATCTATTTCCAAGCATCTTTAATTGGCCACCATCAAATCTGTTCTCCAGACTAACCTTCTAGCAGACACTTTAAACATCTGCCTCATCTTTATCAGTGAAATGGGAAGACAAAAGCTACATTTCAGGAGGATAATGTAAACATATAAACTTATAACTGTTTCTTAAGCACTCACAAATTTAGTTATGGGGGTCACAGGAAAGGTTAAAAAGAAATAAGTAACTCCCTTGAAAGAGAGGTTTAAAAGGCATGTAACAACACTAATATTACATGACAAACAATGAAGAGGAAAAATATCTAACAGTAGCTTATTAAATTGGACACTAGGAAAATTTTTTTTACCCAAAATGTTGTCAAGCATTGCAACAGGCTGCTCAGGGGAGTGGTTGAGTCACTGTCCCAGCAAGTATTTAGAAGATGTGTGGATGTGGCACGTGAGGCCATGGTTTAGTGGTGGACTTGGCAGCGCTGGGTTAGTGATTGGACTTGATGATCTGTAAGGTCTTTCCCAACCTAGAAGATTCTGATACTAAAGGAATAGTCTCAGCTCTGTGCACAAAAAATTTGCACATGGACACGTGTGAAAATACTGCATAAGCACCTAATAAAAGATGGAAACACAGTACAACTGGCATTTACACAGAAATGAGGACTGCTAAACTTTCCTCTGTTTAGAAAAGGCTACTGGTCTGTGAGAATACAGCCCATAATATTTTAATACAGCTTTCTCTCATGTTTTGCTGTTGCTTTTGTCTCAAGGTGAATACAAGTATTGACAGTAATTGACTCCTGGGCAAGTGGTGTCCTCCAAATAATTTCAATATCTCTGCCTATCCTAGTAACTTTTGAACTACTCACTTCAACAGTGGGAGAACAGCAAGGGCTGGTACAAAAACTCTCACCCAAATCTAAATCACTCCTTCTGCTGAGGGAAAGGCCAGACCACAGCCTCAATGATCTATTTTATGCCACCACCCTGCTGAGCAACCTGTGCTCCTGAAACTCCAAATGACATGCAGTAGTTACACAAACCATGAGAAGTTACAAAAAAGTGAGATAAACACAAATAAAACAGAGGATGACCTGAAAGTGGCAAACATATACCAGGTGTCTACAGGGGTGAGAAACACAAGCCCACAGGATGACAACTGTGGGGCTTAATGTAGTCTTTAACAAATTGATGGGTTGGGATTTTAAAATGCTTCATGTCTCCATACTAAAGCTTAACAGCACTACAACAGTTTTCTTTTATCACACAAGATACTTCCCCAAGTATAATTTACTTCTTTCCAGCTCTTAAGAGCTGCACATCTGGCTTTCCCCTGTGGTTCTGTGACAAAATCTGATTATGCTACAGAATCTTAAGCACTTCTCACTGAAAAAAATAATGAACTAACATTTCTTTGGACAAGAGACACACGAGCCGAAAAAGGAAAAGAATTCCTGTCATTCTAAGCACTACTTCCACCATTTCACTAAATTAGAGTTCTTGTATTTTGAAAAAACTTTTTGTCTCAGAAATGGATATTCACAGCTGTCCTTTTTGTATGATAATTATGTTATCTGCACTTATCAGAGATTTTGTATGTGAGAATTGCAAAATAGTTTCCATACGGATAAGATAAATCACAGTCACACTGACTGAAATGACTTAACAATCACATGTGAAGTCATGTCAAAACAAGGACGAGAGTTAAAAAAAAATCCTCTAGTCCTGATAACAGGACCCTTTCCTCAGGACCAGAAATCCATCTGGTTGATATGCATAGGTAGTTTTTGTAGCTATGTGATTTTTTTGACAAAAAGAGCTTGAGTATACTGCCTACACATTTTTGTTCCATCAAAAGTACTTTCACAAACATTTCCAAGCCACTCCAATCTAAAATGGAGCATTTGTTCAAATTCTGCTACAGTACAGATATATATATATATATAGAGGTATGAAGAAGAATCTATCAATTTGAAAGCCAAGACATTTAGTGAATAATTTTCTCACATAATACTGTGTCAAGGACCCCCTGATTATAACGAGACTAAAGAAAAATAATAGCAATTTCCATGGGGCTTTTTCTTTTTGTTTTGCATTTGACATCTGGCTCTCTAAGCCAGTCAGGTTTCATTCCTTTCACTATTTATCAATCACACATCCATCTCAGGTTGTAGTACTTGGGTGGTCAAACCTTTTTGAAAGGTCACGTGGGTCTACCAAGAGCCTAGACTGCCATGTCTTGCCAATCACCCAGCCAGACAGAAATGTGTCGTAATTAATAGCTATGAGCTCTCCTGCTCCACACATTACATGTGCTCCCACACAGATGACACTGACCTGGCAGCCCTTGGAAAAGAGGGTATTGGATAACACCAAATGAGCCAGGTCAACTCTTTAGGTTGTCCCATGCCAGAGGCTGGCTGTTTCTGCCCTGGAATAAAGACAACATGCTCACACACGTGTGCAGAGGGCTTCTTTACAGGCCAAGTCTCACAAAACAGTGTTTCTACTGATAAGACCAGGTAAAAAAGCAAAAGAAAATCTGATAGCACAGTAAAACCAACACTCATTTGCTGAATTAAGTTGAGCCAGAAAGTTGGGATTAACTATTTTCTTGTGGGCTGATGAGCTATCTACATTGAAAATGGTCTGCCTTCAGGTCCTTAATTATTCTGTGTACTAAAAATGTACTTTTCTTCTAGAAAAATAATTATAAACATTTTAAAATGTATGCTTTTAATTTATAAATGATTTGTCAGCCCTTTTCTACAATAAAGAATGAGAAAAAAGTCCATATTATTTCTTACATACCATGGTGGCATTAATGAATGTGTAGAATAACTTTGGTTTTGACTTTATACCACTGTATCTTAATTAAAAATGACTTCATGCCAGTGCTTGTTACCTTAGTGATTAAAAGCTGAAGCACCACTGCAATACATATATTTTCCTCATCATAATTCCAGTTTTTCTATAACATATAGAATGGAAGAAATATGCCCTGGATCATGATTTTCTTATTACACCAAATCTGAGTTGTGGTCCTGACTCGAGGAAAAAAAATGAATGTAAATATGCTGAAATTTTAACATCCCATGGGCTTGAGTTTCAAGCACAGAAAAGCTGTGCTTGAAGCCCTCTGACACTTTTGGAACCTCAAAACATGAACTGTTCCTGATGCCAACCTGCGAATCTGCTTTGAGTTAACTCCCTGTGAAAATGATGAACAAGCTTTGGAATATGTTGTGATGAAAAAGAAAGGCTTAACACCTAAAGAACTCTGCAAACAGATGTAGCACCAATTTTACCTTAGTGGGAACATGTATGGGATTTGGGCTATCTACAGCAACCCTACCACACTACCACCATAACCTTTCATGCTAACCTGACAAGATCTTTCAATCTAGAATTCAGATCAGACCATTACAACAGATCCATTTGTAATTTCTGGCTAGAATGGCTGGCATTACAATAAATCAGTAGAAAATATTTTTGCATTTTTAAGAAGGGTTCCAAGGTCTGAAATAATAAATTGTAGGTGGGGGAACTCTATAAGTAATTTAAATACACAATGGGAAGTAGTCAGAGGAAGGTTATCAGGATCAGTGTACTGTACACTAACCACAAGTAAAGCTGTCTTTAACAAAGTACAAATAATAACCAGTAATTTTTGTGTATCCTGTTTATGGTCTTTGATAAAGCCCACAGGAACAGCTTGCTTTGGAACTTGCTAAAAATAAGAACTGATCCTAAAGCTCAGTTTAGGAGTCAGGTCCGGTGAAAACTCATAGGCCCTGAGCCAAATTCCTTAAAGCGAGAACATGATTTTTTACAGTGATTATTATCCCTGTAGCTGGAGAAGACTCCTTTAAAAATATCTTGGTTGGAGAGATTGTAGTAGGAGGGCAAGGGTTTATTTCTATTGTTGTTTGGTCCAGTAAAACTGCAACAACATACTTTAATAGCTAATGGCATGATAAAGGATCTGGAGGGAATGTTAAACTTGATATGGAATATAGCCTGCACAAACACAAAGTTACTGTATGTGACCTTTGGATAAGCAGCAGTTTCTAAGCTTGCTTAGATGCTATATTCTGTGGACTGACTTTGAGCATACAATCATTCTAATGTGTTCAACAGTCACAGTAAGTTCTTTGGATATTCTAGGGTAGCTAGGAGCATATCCTCGGTGGATTAAATTTAAGGCTGTGAAGTTCACATCCAATTCACTAAGTACGGTATTTGAATATTTTAAGATACCTTTTCTCCAATGTAGCCATCAAATAGAACTTAATACTTAACTGCAATTTAATTTCAGTCTAAGACACAGCTCCTGCAAATGTGCTTTAAATTTTTATATGCAGACATCTTCCCCAACTATAATTTAGCAGTTAAAACCACACAAAATTTGTTTGCTTCTCTTACTGAAAAGCCTTTTCCTCTTTTTCTTACACTTTTTCCTTATATTATTACCCTTGACACCACAAAATTAAAACCAAAAGTCTCCAATCTCTAATAAATCTCTTATAAGTATATTAAAAGCACAAACATAAATCACTACGTCTAAGTATTATAAAAGTCTGACTGGAAAATTATGATTAAAAATGTATCTGGGTATCCTACTATAACTCACAATTAATCCTAATATTGCAGAGCAGTTCAATGCTTTTTCAATAGATTTGTCAGAATAAACGAAAAAAGTTACTTGCAAAATTTATGTATACCTTAGCCATTCTCATTATCATAAATGGAATAAGCAAGAACACAAAGGATGATTATTAGACTATTAGAAACCCATTAATCTACTCAGAATCTAATAAAGATTTTGAACATGCAATAATATTAAAGGATACAGAACATGGTAGTTTACCTTTAACATGGTTTAGTAATTTTTTTGAAATGAGCTACACCTTTAAAACAGTTTTTAGTTAAAAAATAGCTTAATCTCATGACTGTAATTTTTATTGCCCTTCAAAACAATCTCGAAGCTAATGAATCATCTCACTTCAATGGTTTTGGCAACAAATACGTTTCTAAGAGGCGGATGTTCAACATTCCAGAACTTTGTATGTGTAAATTCAAACCTCCTACTGACCTCTCATCTGGTGATGGGGAAAGCTGTATCATGAGCTACATGGGCCTTTTTTCTGCTGTCCCTTTCAAGTATTCATGTAGAAAGACTATTTTAATTACAGCTTCAATAAAGGAGGAACAGATAGAAATAACATCCACTCAAGACATAAATACCTGATACCTCTGACTGTGTATCCTCACAGGGAAAGGAGAGACAGGGAAGGAATGGAGAGAGAAATAATGCCGAAGTGTGCTTTTTGGTGATCTAAAGAGTACTAATAAAAAGAAAAGGGATGACTAAATACTGGAAGCAGAGATAAAATGTACACATGGGCTGAATATCCTCCACCTATCTTTGCTGGTGGATAAAATAAAATTATTTATAATAAAATTCAAACCTACGATGATTTTTGTGGACTGGATGTAGATGACTTCCAAAACAACATAAAAACTGAGAAAAGTTGTGGCTGCTATACTTTTCTCCTGAAAGCCAATTAAAACTTACTGAACATTGGTATATTAAACAATAAAGCACTACCAAAACTAAATGTTATTTAATTTTTCCTGAAGGGTCTGTTTGTTAGAGATCTGATGGAAAATAAAAAATATTTTAAAAGGAACTCCTAAATATTACAGGGAGTGCCAAGTAGCTAAAATTACCATGGCTACACATTTCCCTATGCCAACAGAGAGCAGAACCCGCTCACCGATATTGCAGTGCAGCATCAGCAGGTTGAGCACTAGAAATAATACACAAAAATGGCAGAACTGTTTTAGCACTTAAAAGTTTTACTTCTGGAGACAGAAGGGATAAAACATTTCTGTTTAACCTTTGCTTATTCTCGAGAAAATGACTTAGAGTTGAATCCTCCCAGCCAATACAATTTCCATTTATTGCATGAACTGCACAGAATTAACATAATTACATATTTTAAGTGATTAAACAGTGACATTCAGCAAAATAACACTGTCTGTTGAGGAAATGAAAAGTAAATAAATTAAAGTTCAGATTTTTTCACCTGAAATGGACTGTGGTGAGCATTTGAAGCTTCCCCACATTTCTCATATTGCCCTTTCTTGGACTTTGTGATACAAAGATCCCTTTGCAAAGTAGCTTTCTGAGAGAGGTAAAAGGTATATTCTATATTAGTTTATCTTTCTTCTTTGGAAATTCCAATCCTTCATTAGCATATCTCATAATTTCTACAGTTTCTGAAATTTTATGAAAGATTCCTCTACTTACACCTCTATGCCAATTTTTGATCCAAATTTGCTTCCTCATTCTCTTTTTGCCCTAAATCTCTGATCTCTAGTTCCTGTTCAGGAATCAAATTTTCCACCACTTTGAAACTCCAGCACATGTAAAAACTGTACTTATTAACTAATGTACATCTTCCACACTTCCTTCCAAGTCCATGAAGGAAGTTTCTAATGCAGAGATCTTAATTCTGACATGACTTCTTTCATTTCTGTTCCAGCAGAAGATATTTTCTTCCCCCTTCTCCATTTTCTCACTTGCCTGCAAGTGAGCACCCTTTCTATCTGAGATCAGAGAGTTTCCTTTAAGCTATGCTTTGTTGAATTTTCTTTCTGGCAGGCTATAAAGAAGTGTTTGATATATGCATCTTTCCTGTTTCTTAACATCATAAAAAAAGGCTGGGTGATGTTTTTGCTCATGTAACTAGAAAATATTTGTGGCTAACTGTAAGACCAGTAACATAAATCTTCTTCATTAGTATCCAGAAGCATAATGCCACAATAACCTACTGCAACTCCCTAAATGCAGGGAGGATGGGACAGAAAACAGGAACAAGCAGAATGACCAAATAATTGGTTGCTAACTGAAAATCAGTGGCTCACTCCTGATTTCCTCCAAAGAGCTCAATGACTTGAATAGCAATTAGCTTAACAGGCCAACTGTGGGTATTTCCAAGGCCTGGGAGCTACAGAGATGTGCACCAAGATCCCGGACTCACAAAAGGAGACATTGTAAATGGTGGCTCCCAGCAGATGCCATTCACAGGGGAAGTGTTAGACATGGAGAATATCATCACAGAAACCAATGGAAAACAGAAAACTGAAAGACGTGCCTGTATTTGTTTGAAAAGAAAGTCAGTCATAGATGCATTACAGAAACATGAACTATGAACACAAAATAATCATGACTGGGGATTAAACAGCCTGCTAAAATTATTTTATTTTCTCTTGCCTTAATTTTCCATCTGATTAAAATTTCCCACCAAAGACCCTCAGACTTATGGGGCTTTGATTCTGGCAATGCATTGCAACTCTGGCAGGTGGCCAGCCTTTTAATTTTATCCCTCAGCCCTTTGGTCTTTTCTTCATATATTTCTCATCTTGCAGTATTTTTTTCCTCTAGTCACAGAACATATGTAAACAACCAGATTATTTTTGGAGTACAGAAGCATAACACACTCTATTTCTGGTTCTAACAAGAGATCATATTCTTGCAGATTCTTACTTTTTTTCAATGATTAGTTTTGGGCAAACATTTGTCTGTAAACAGGATACGTTTATTAGGTATTTTACTTTTTGCTGCTGAGAAACAGTCGAGATCCCTAAATATGGCCAAATAAAACTAATACAAATATTGAAATTGTTTTTTTTCTAAATTAGATTACATTCAGACTGTTGACACACACTGCTGACTTTTCAAAAATATTATCCAAAGATAATATACTCAACACTATGTGCATTGCAAACCCACCTCGATATCCTCAAAGACAAGTTTACCAGAGTGCTTAAGAACACAGAAAACATGCTAAATTGCTTTCTGAATCTCAAAATGCTGAAGTACACTCTTAATGCTTTGTCAGCTTCAAGCCTACCTCAATGAAAGGATCTAACATCTACAGCATTTACATTTTCTTTTTGTTCTTGTGAAACTTAACAGAACTAAATCTTGATCAGAGCTTTGTAATTCACTGATATTTGTAATTGCAGTCAGTAACTTGTGACATGTTTGTTTTGTCTGAATGTTCATTTTAAGGTTACTGTCACTATTTTTTAATGTCCAGTCCACATATGTCCTATCTTAGATTTACTAGAACCCAATCCAAAAATGCCTTTACACGTGTTCATGCTTTATTGACTTCAACTTTCACCTATATATCTTCTGCAATGTATGCCTTCTAAATATGGCTCTCTTATTGAATCAGCAACTGTCCACTTTAAACCCAAGTAAGTCTACACTAGATCTGTCAACCGAAATTTCCAAATGTGTTTGCCCTCCCAAACAGCTATCCTGTAAAATTGTGCTACTTGGAGACATCACTCGCTTTTGAGTGGCTTTTATGACTTAAAAAAAAAATCCTGGCAAATACTTGTGCATTTTGCTACTTAGTATGTCCACAACAATCACTAAGTCTGATTTCTTTGACAGCTTTTAAACCCAAGCTGCTGACTCCAAGACTCTTCTCTCCTTCCTATCCCAAATTCTGCCACAGAGCCTAACATTACTGAATGTCAAGACCTTCCACCATCTACTTGGTTACAGTTTTTTCCTTAAAGAGTATAATAACTGTAGGACATTCTACATCATTATTACATTCATGGATATACGTATTAGCTGTGTTCTTCATACACTGAAAAAGCATGAAATGCTAGAAATACTCTGAATTAATTCTATATCTATGTCCCTCCTTACTTGTCACAGACATACAATGTGTGAGGATTTTATGGACACTCTAAATTGTGTTTTTGCATCTTGCATTCCCTCTTTTTCAGTCAAATCTGTTGACTCCAGTTGGTGACCTACTTCTTTTATTTCTTTGGACCAATTTGCTGCCAGAGTCATGTAGCCAAAAAGGTAAAAAAAAGGGTCTACAACTGTTCCTTCAGACACACATGTTGCTTGTGGTGCTCACTCTGAATTTGTCAGAAAAAATTATTGAGTGTAATGTATCAGATGAGAAAGAGAGCACACAACTGCAGATAAGCTCTGATTCTTTGGAGGTACTTCTTACAGCACCTCTAGAAGTACCTTCTTGCTTAGGATGAGTTTATGACTTGCTTTCACATCCTCACATGATGGTGCTCTCAATTGATTAATTTCCTTAAAAACTACAGTTTCAAAAGTTTTCACTCTTTCTGTAAATATTCTTCATTAGAGAGAAGTACAGCTATGATGGATTTTGAAACCCCTTTTACTGTGTCCCATGTAAGTTAATGAAAACACCATTAATAATGAGCAGACCTTAATTCTTGCTCATATGTGTGCCCAGTGGAAAATTTATCCAAGACTTTAGTTCTGCAAGCTGCAGAAAACCTAGTGGAGACACCTGGGGTCTTGTTAAAGATCCAAGATATTTTGCTACTTTTGAGAAATCTGAATTCATCAGTTCTGAGTTGCCTCCTTTGTCTTTTACCTGCCATCCATGCACGTAACAAGCTACAAAAGGCTCTCTTATATGTTGCCCCTTTTATCTTGCTCAAAGCATCTTTGATTGGAATTATATGTCTTGAGCACACCCAGCAGGAAGTGTTTCCCAGCAGTCCAAGCAAACAGAGCAACCCAAATTGCATCTTGCAGCCAGCCAGAAATCCAAGGTAACTTTTGTGGCAAACTGACTTTTTTTTCCTGGAAACCTAAAGAAAGTTCCTGAGTTTCTATTTATATGTATGACTTTTCAGGATGAACTTCCCACTAAGAATTTCAGTTCATGTTGTAAATATTATACATTGGACAAGTGCGATTAAAAGCTTTCAGCTGCAGCTTCTATGTACCAAAGATATTCCATTTACTGAGATTCTATTTTTTTCCATTAAACAAAAGTTCCTAACATTTCCAGTGGATCAATCATTTAGAAGATACTCCCTTGAGGGAGCACTGGTAACCACAAAAATCATGAAAAGCAACTTGCCTTATCATTTGCTTGCTGCAGCCATTTATGGGGGAATTCCAGGTACTTGTTTGTGCTTATCCAAATGGCAGGACAAGATCTATACATCACAATGAGTCCCTATGGAAATTATCAGTATCCTTGATTTTAATAATTTTACCTCTCATTTTAACATAAAAAAATTCAGTCAAGAGTCTGCTTGCTTGTCCCCATCTACAAGCTTCTGGCAGCACATACTCACTTTAATGACAGTCTTGGTTCTATTCCAGCAGATTATTTTAAAAAAACCATTCTGATGAAAAAATCAGCTGTGTTTAAATAGCCACGTAGTCCAACCAGACAATTTTAAGGTTTTGGCTGTTTTTTATCTCTTACAGACCCTTATCAGGCCAATATACACAAACACACAGACAGTATTAATGGAGAGCTTAGTAATGTGTTTGTGCCTAAGTGTCATGATCTGCTGAACACATTACAGTAGGTGCATTACAGGGAGTGCATTATTGCTGCTCTATGTTTCCACAGCCAGGCTTATTCAAAAGACCAAGGAGCTTAGCTTAACACTGGTCACCTCAGGTATGCCTTGATGATGTATTTTAAATGTGACTACTTAGAACATAAACAAGGACATACATATATATACTTCAATACTTATCAGCAATTTACTGCAAAAGCAGTAAGGTGGCTGATAAACTGCCAATTATCCTTCTCCCATGTGCTACATATTTGTTGGAGACCCTAACAACAGTACTGGAGAAAGGACATCAAATGATGCTTAGAAATGTGATACACATTTTCATTTCACACTCCATCAGTTTTTACAACTAGAGCTCCATGAAATGTATGAGAATACTTGGCTAACAGCCATATCTACTGAGCTGTAAAATAAGAATCAGATCTCTTTTTAAAAGAGTTTCATTTTTTTTACATGACTGAATCAGATGTTGACCTTTTTCCCAAAATATATTGTAAATACTCTGCACCTCTACCCATCGATTAATTTTGAATCTCTGAATAGTGTTTAGACCTGTTTTAACAGATATGTAATCAATAAATATTTTTTAAAAACAGCTTTGTAAAAAAAAATAAACTGATTCATCCTTCCACTAAACTGAAATATATTGAATTATATAATTACTGGTGTTTAATCTTTTCAATTCTTGTAAGTTCTTTCCCCATCTTCCATCTAGAAACAAGAAACAAGTGTATTATTGCCTTTATAGTCAGCAAAGTAAAGCTACAGGCATCAGCAAAAACAGATTTTGAATTCAGATTTCAATCTGTCAGAAAAGATTAAAGCTTCATGCATATATAAATGGGAACTATAAAATGATAATAGATACATAGCATGGAATCATTTTGCTTGAACAGCTGTGGATTTGCCAGTGTAGTAAAGCAGAAAATGTCTTTTACTCACCTCTGTTAAACCAGAAATTTCTCCTTTTGCTAACGGTCTGCTGATGGATGCAGTATGAACTCTGGCATCTGATACTGGCTGCCCCTTCATAAAATGTTTCCCAGCTTCATAAATATTCACTTCTACCATCTTACCCATTAACAGAGGATCCTTTGGCACAAGAACCTTTCAAATAAAATAAAGACATAGTTACTAAATACCGCAAGGAACATTAGAGTCTCTAGTATCAACTCAGAAAACAGATTTTTGATAAACATCAGAGAAAATCCTAAAACTTAAACATTTTGGTCACCAGCGTACACTACAGCCCCTGGAACACCTGACCAGTAAGATCTCCAGCCTGCATTCTACAAGAGCTTTGCAGTGTTAGCTCAGCTCTTTTCAACTCCAACTGATTCCTTAAGTCATGCTTTTTGATTGAAGAGAAAGTTGGGCCTGAATTGCAGCTTTTGAATCCAGACCCAAACAGTTCCCAAGGACATTCGTACTACACAATTCTAACAGACTGCTGTAAAGTTTCCCATTTTCATCTCTGTCCCATGACATTTAAAAAAATTTTTTTTCTGAGTCTGTAAAAGCTTCAGGACAGAAAGTATACCCTTTTCTCTCTTTGCACAAGCCTTTATTTTGATTGTGCAGATCCTTTGCAGCTGAGATGCATGATTGACAATGAATGTCTGTAAAAATAGATGACTGTTTCTTGGGTCAGCAACTAATGCCACTCTTTCCTGAATTTGCACAACCATGATATCAGACAGTCCCACTTCACAAAAAAGCACGAAACAGATGTTCCTAGGTTATGCATTTTAAAAAAGAAAGAGCCCAAAATACAGAGGCAACATTTTTTTGAGTGGAAGAATAAATGGACTTAAAAGGGCTCAAAAATAGGTAGGCAGTTGAAAAAGAAAAGTTGAGTAATTTTCTGATGAAATTACATTTTTTACACTGTTTACAATGCAAAATTGAATCATGAACATTTCATCAATGAAATGTTATTTAATAACATTTATTTGAAGCTTATCCACACACAGAATCCCAGGATGGGTCAGGGACCTCAGAGGGGTCATCTGATCCAATCTCCCTGTTCAGGCAGGGTCATTGTAGAGCACATGGCACAGGATTGCACCCAGAGAATTCTGGAATTTCTCCAGTGAGGGAGACTCCACACACTCTCTGGGAAATCTGTCCCAGTGCATGGTCATCTACACAGTAAAGAAGCTGTTCCTCATGTTCAGGGGGAATTTCCTGTGCATCAGTTTCTGCGTATTGCCTCTTGTCCTACAGCCTGGCACCACTGAGGAATAGCCTGGAAACATCCTATGACACTCTCCTTTCAGATGCATATGGATATTGATGAGATCCTGTCTCAGTCACCTCTTCTTGAGGCTGAACAGGCCGAGCTTCCTCAGCCTTTCCTCATGAGAGAGGTGCTCCAGTCCCTTGATCATCTTTGTTGCTCCTCCACTGGAACCATTCCAGTAGCTCCGTGTCTCTCTTGTCCTGAGGAGCCCAGGACTGGACACAGCACTCCAGGTGTGGCCTCGCCAGGGCCAAGTAGAGCTTTTCAAAGGACAAGATCTTATTTTTTATCTTGATTCTTTGATGCTGAAAATTGAAATGCCTTAAAATGGCTTCATTTTTAGGAATACATGTGTAGAGAACTTTCAGAGAAAAAAAATCTGTGCTACCCATATTCAGAGACCATTTCTTTGCCAAACAATGTCTCTCCATTTTCACCTATCACAAGTGTTGATTGTCCCACTTGGAGGAAAATCATCACCAGTGGTTTCCCTTCTTCCCTGAAGGCTCAAGGTGTTCATGACTGTAAGAGCTTCGAGATCCTAGGATTCTGCTGAGCTTCCTAAGCATCTTCCAAGAAACGGAGAAATCTTTGGCTTTCAGAGACAGGCAAGCTGAGACTAAGCAAACACAAAGTCAGGATCCTAATGCTCAGAGAGTGTTACAATGTGACTGTATCACAGCTCTTCCCAAGTAACTCATCTTGGGCAAATTTAAATCAAAGGGAAACTAGGTAGCTGAGTATACACTGGGCTCATTACCTCTGTAAATCTTCCATCTCCTCATGAAAAAAGGGAAGTAACTAAATATAAACCCAACTTCAGAAAAAGAAACAGGTTAAGTGAAAATAACTGGGAGATACCGTAAACAACCAACCATCCAGGCTTGGCATACACTCAGATATTTTTTGAAGTATTCGTTAAGAAAAAACCCTCAATGGTATTTCTAAGAAACTAAGTTAAACCAGCAGAAACTCTCACCTTGGCTGTGGATGTGGCAAAGCCCGCTTTGTTCACTTTAGACTACTCTGTTCAATGTAAACTGTATCACCTAAGCCTTCACAAATGTCAGCTGCAGTTCTACCACTAAGTCTGTCTGTGTAGCTGTATTGATGTGGGTTTAATAGCAAATTCTTTCAGTACAGATGAGCTCAGTGAAGACAGAATACATTTGATAACTATTTGAGTTAACAGACCACTACACCAGGACTCTGAGCTTCAGCTTAAATAATATATAATATAATAGTTAGACTTTAGAGTGGTTTTCAATTTATTATCATTCAATTTACTGCTATTAATCTTAGCTACTAGCATGGATTCTTGTGCTTACCTGGGTGAGCAGTAGGATACCATCCTTATGAAACATGCCACATATAAGATTTTAGGGAAAAATTTTTGCATTTTCTTAATGGGAAGCATTTCATCCATAATAGAATTTAAAATGAGTCCCTACATGACTATTTGTATTTCGTGAATTCTTTACCAGTCCAAATCATGAGCTGTATTAGGTGCTGTACAAGCACAACACAAAAAATCAACACTTTGTTTCCCATACATATTGCTTTTCATTTAATTAATTAAGCTTCCACAAAACAAGGATTGAACAAAAAAGTCCCAAGACATTTCTTTTTAATCTCTCTGTGGAAGACCATGTTGCTCAACTCTGACTGATAAGCTACAAAATCAAGGAGCATCAATACATAAGACTTAGACAGAAGTTGGATATGTAACAAAAAAAAAAAAAAAAAGTGAGGAAAAATAATTAGTGACCCAGATATCTAACAGAAACAGATATTTCAAGAATAGTAATGTTACTTACTACTAAGAAAAAACAAATAAAAAAATTCTGTAACATAACCCAAAACCAGAAGAAAGCACAGCCATCATCTATAATCTCCCCAGGTTCAGAAAATGGTAGCAATAGCAAATTGTAGACAGCTTAGTGCAAGAAAATGGAGAATAAAATAATGATTATTCAGGAAAGCCAATTTTATTGGTCTTAAGCAAGTCATCAGCTTTTGAACAAAAATAACAATTTTGTGAAATTGATGTGTGTGCTTCCTTCCCAGCTCAAAGATAATGTTTTTGTGTGGCAAGAATTTATCTACAGGAAGTACACAGAAGGAAATGACAAAAAACTAGAAGGAAGGTATGCCATTGAGGGGGCCCTACACAAGCCTGAGAAGTGAACCCACAAAAACATAATGAGGTTCAACAAGTCCAAGTGCAAGCTGCTGCAGCCAGGCTGGGGCAATTGCAGACATAAGTACAGACTGGGAGAAGAACTCTTGGAGAGTGAGAACTTTCCTGCCGAGAAGGACTTGGGGGTGCTGGTGGATGAGAGGCTGGACATGAGCCAGAAATGTGCACTTGCAGACCAAAAAGCCAATTTTATCCTGGGCTGCATCCAAAGAGGGGTGGCTAGCAGGGCCCCTTCCAGCCCAAACCATTGTATGATTCTATGAAACACAACATATCATGTTGAAGTGTTAATCTAAAAAAGTTTCTGACCCTTCTATTGTTAGAATTTTTTTTTTTTCAAATTGCATTGCCTGAAACACTTTTCAGAAAGATGTATGCAAATTGTCAAGACTCAGCTATTCAGAAATCAGTGCTTTGGGGACATTGAAATTAAAATTACTGCAACAATTAACAGCTTTTTAAACCACACTGTACACTCAAACATCCACTATATATTTCTTAACATAATTTCAGGTAAATTATATTTACAACACAATAATAAAACAAATTATCTCATAAAAAATCTTCATAGTCACATGTTTCCTGGAAAATGCTTCTTATTTCTCTACTAGATTTTTTTTTATCCTGACATACTGGTGTTGCTGAGATTATCACAAAGCAAAGATAAAACAAAAATGTGTTATTTGGTTTATTTAACTGTACCTGCTCATAGAAAGGATTGTGAGCAACATAGTAATTGGAGTCAAAGGATTCTTCTGTTACCAGAACTCTCTGCCGCTCACCAACCTGGAAAATAGAAGATGAGTGATGACTCAGAAATCAAAACCAATGAATTATACTGAGAACTTCAGCTACAAAGAAATACCCTTAGCAGAAATAATCAAATTCTCTGAGGAAACTCAGTATCAGCAAGAAAGTGGAGTAGAGAAAGCCCTACTTACAAGAGTCTAAAACTGACAGGGTTAAAAGAATCAAGGGATAGAACTGAGGGGCTGTAATGAAAAAAATGAGGGGCCTAACATGAAAATCCAGTTCAGAAATATAAACTGATTTTTATTTATTAACATGATAGCAAATAAAAATGTCAGATGTGAACAAAGTCCATTACATTTTCATCCACCTAATGAAAAAAATCTGCAATCAATCACCAAAAGGGTGTCTTTTTGTTAAAAGTCACACTCGTTATTTACAATGCTGGGGCATGTCCTTATTCCCTCTTGGTGATCTCATTTCACTGTACTTATGAGATCACACTGATTTCCATGGCAGTGGAGCCAACACTGCATATTACAAAGACTCAAGAAGAAGAGTTTTTAACAACTCACAGACCCAACATACTAAAGGCAAAATAAACACTGGTCTGGAAAGACCTGTGTTTCAACTATACTTCTCAACTTCCAAATGCATGAGCACTGTTCAAAGGAAGCACCAATTTTAAAATTAAATTGAAGACTCAAAGACAAATCAGTTGCATTTAGGGACCAAACAGATATGTAACAAAATCTGACTTTCCCCAAAGTTCAAAATCTCCCTCTGGTCTTGTCCATTACTGAGTTTATGATGAAGTGTATAGCTTAATTTCTGCAAACTGGGAAGGACATTTAGCTCACATTTTTAGTCTGAGCCCACCTCTACTTTTTCCATCTAAATGTGCTCTAGATTATTTCCAAACTATTTGACAAATGCATTCTGCAAATTACAACTGTCTAGCAAGTTAAATTTACTCACTGCTTTTATTACTATTCTGAGACTCAAAAAGGTTTCAAATTTTACTCCAAAGTTTTAATATCCATGAGCAAAGTTACATTCCCCTCCCCTCTCCCTGAAAGATTCCCACCACATCCTAGTGGCAGCTGTTACACACAAGTTTTAACATCTCTATCATAAGTTCCATGTGAACTCTGCGAGATTCAGAGCAGATAATAATGCTTTGATTCTTTAAGGTACAAGCAGTAAAAGATAAGATTAGGATTTTCTCTTACAGTTAATAGCAGAAAATAGAACTTTAAGAAATAGGAACAGCAATGTCACATCTGCATTACAGTACAGCATATGTACACACATATGTATACACACGAGATATGTATATAATTCTCCACTTGCTAAAAAGAAAGACTTCACAGAACAACCCTTGCCTTCCCCTCCTCATGCATTTATCTGGAACATTCCAAAAGTAAACCCTGGAAAGCAAGGGAAACAGAGAGTACCAGTTCATTTTCCCAAAGGTAGATAGACTTCACTCCCCAGAACCACAAGGGGTGGGGTACACAGCAGAAGGGGTAAAATCCCCAGTTCCAGACCCATTAATAGAATCCTAATAGTAGGAAATATGTATATTTTTGCATACTTTTAAGAGGTGTTTAAGACTTGTTTATAACACATTTAGAATTTCTATTCTCTGGGAAGTCTGCAACTACTAATAACAACAGATAAAACATACTCAAATTTTAGTAAAAATCCAGCGTAACCAACAGCATGGTGGGTTTTTTATTACTGTTTTCAAGAAAACAGCCATTAAATTTAAATCCCCAGAGGAGTTTTGCAAAACATGTCAATAAGGCACTCAAGATAACTACTCCAGTAATAAGATTACAGAAAATATTTCCCCTAAACTGAGAGGTTTTGTCACTTCTATAGTATTTTGAGACCACAGCTTTTAAAAATCACAACTCAACATCTGCTGTAGCACTGAAATGCTCAAGTCTCAGATGTCCTGCAATATTATGAAAAAGAGGAGCACAGAATGTTAGATAAGCAACATTCACCCTTGGGCAAACATGCTACCACTGAAAAGCACGAAGGCCAATCACCAAGTCATGTCCTCACATCCTGTTTATTATTTACCGACACCGAAACTTGGCAAAACTGGCTCAGAGAAATATTGGGTCTGTAACTCATTTCTCAGTTGTCTTGTGGTTCCCTGGATCTCTCTGGTCATAACAGTCTGCCTTCATCGTGGCTATGAACCCTGCCTGTGAGGCAGACTAGGCTACATATGTTATCTTCATACTCCGAGATGACAGAATGGTAAGCATATTATGCAGAAAAAAAAATATTAAAAAATCAGAGGGAAGAAGAAAAGAACACCTGTGTTAGATCATTTGATATAAGATGTGGTTTCTTCAGAGACATGTTGCCACTTTTTCTCAGCTTTGCTTCCAGAAGCCAAAAGAGGTCAGGTCTGCATGTCTTAGTGGGCCAGAGGGAGAGATTCTGGGCTCAGAATTTCTTGGGAATGGGAAGAAATTAGGAAGACTAAATTCATCACATAGCATCAGAATGATGGCATTTAAATTAATTAATAATTAAGGACCAGAAGTTCAGAGGAGCGAAACAGCCTACACCAATTTACAGGACGTGCATACAGACTGACAGACAGACAGACAGACACACACACAAGACTACCATGGCACACTGTAAGGAATGAAAAGTAAACCCGGTAATTGTCCACTTGCTGAAGTTATGGATCCGTAGCCTTGGCCAAGGCTGAGCTCCCAGAGAGATACAATATTCAGCTATTTGTAGACTCTTTTGCCATAACAACAGAGAAGGAAAATTCCATTTAATGAGTTAGGCCATTGCGTATTCATGATCTACAAGACTAATTGGCTACATGCATTTGTAAGACAGAAAATTACTATCTATCCTGCATCCAAGTATAATTAAGAAGAAATGTAAGTACGCAGAACGCAGCTTTGGTATTGAAATTTGTTCAAAAAGTGGAATATGTCATCATTTCTGCAATTATTCCCCTGGGATCTCTAAGTGCCTGAGTTTCACCTCTCTCAGAATTTAAATATGCAGAAACCAGACATGATATCTAATAACAGTCATAATTATAATAACTTTGATGATTTTTTTTTCAGGCATGTAGCAGCAGAAGTAGTTCAGTATCTTATTTTTATTCCTATTCTTTCATCTGCTTCCATAGGTACACATGAGTTCCAGCTCTCAGGGAACTACAATTCTGGCAAAGCATCTGGAACTGAGGCAACTCAGCCCTGGCATCTCAATTTGGAAACGTTTCCTATAGAAGCATTAGTTTTTACTTTATGGATGACATTGTGAAAATATTTATGAACAATAGCAAAAAAACCTTGTCCAGCAGCCTCCCCCATGCCAAAGTGGACTGGTCACATAATTTATACAAGGGCAATTTGCTTTCACCAAAAACCATGCAACAATTGCTGCTGGTCTCATCACTTCCTGCACTGCAACAGTTACCAGGAAGTTTGTAAATCTCAGAGTTAATAATCAAATCATTTAGGAACTTTTACTTCATTTTCATTTATCCTACAGGAAATTCTGACATGATAATTCTTTAACTCAGTTTTTCCTTTACCGGAAACCATGAAAAGCAGTTTTTCCAGCTGGCTGATTTTATAAAACGAATGAACAGCAAGAAATGTCCAAAATCCTTCTTGGCTGCAGTCAAATTAAGTTTCTCTTTTAAACCAAAACTGACTGAATCACATAAAACACAAGACCGATTTTTAAACTCTGCAACAGTTTGGGTGCCAAGGACTGTCCCTTTTTACATGCTTTGATAGAATATTGCTATGTAATGTCAACAGTGGTGCCTGCTGTGATTACACTCAGGTAATGTATACCCCGCCCCCCAATTTTTTTTTTCCATCAATGAAGACTATGATTGCACAGTTTGGATTTGTTACTTACTACAGCCAGAGCATGTGGCACATGATCTTTTTCAATGTTTCCTTATTGCTCTTTTACTTGTATTTTATCAGCTTGATTAGTGAATCATCTGATTGGCTAAAAAGATATAAATTAATAACCACTGTATTTCTATATTTCTCCCATAGAAGAAAGCACACTGACCATGCAGCATCTCCACTGGTTTAGAGACAGTGGCCAAAGCCCTCTTCAGACTAAGTTCAATTCATAGTGGAATCGGTAAGCATGTCTCCATTTCTCTTGAAGGAGGCTGGCTTGGATTCTGACCCAAATCACCATGGAACATACTTAGTACAAGGCTTGGAAGCCACATAAAAATCTGCTTTCCTGTATTTGTTATTTAAATACGTCATAAAGCAAGCAATGAAAAATATACACCATCACAATTTATGTGTGCATGTTTTAGCAGATTATTCTGATGTATAGAGTATTTCTGGTAAACATATTTGACCTTTATTAAGTATAACAAAGTTTAAGCAAAAGCAATGTAGATAGTGTTTCTTCTACATCAGTTTTGGTTTACTTCTCTCCTGATTTTTCAGTTGCGGTCTAATTATTTTGAATAAATTTTAGTAATTATGCAGACTATGCATTCTTGACTATAAAGGAGAAATGAACTGCTGGACCTACTTTTTATAAATCATGTGAATCCATCTGTAAATAGAAGCCAAATTTCTTGAAAATTATAATTAAGCATTCTCTAGGTCTTCTGTTTACATATTGTAGGTATGTTCTCCACCTGACAAAGAAGTCAAAGTGCGCGACTACCTCCCTCTAAAACAGACAAAGTTTCTAGAAACTTATGACATGGTCCTGTTTTCATGATACCAGAACACATTTCTTTTCAAAATCTCCTTTGTACTGCTTTGTTCTCCTATGCAGCACTGCTCCTCCAAAATTTAGAATGTATACATCTCTCCCTTTCTAAAGGTAATATCGGAGACAAAGCATGGACTTGTCTCAGAGCTTTTTGACAAAGTTGTTAGGGATTTA
Organism: Ploceus nigricollis; assembly: GCA_013399945.1. Lineage (NCBI taxonomy): Eukaryota > Metazoa > Chordata > Aves > Passeriformes > Ploceidae > Ploceus > Ploceus nigricollis. The sequence continues at coordinate 158,881 of VXBC01006749.1, forward strand.
AATGTGGCTATTGGAAAGCAGTAACATTAAAATAGTTCATCTCCTGTGCATGACAATTTTTATGCCGGGATAAATATGCTTTTCTAGCACACAGCACAGACAGCTGCCACTTCACTAAGGCTCATGTTACAACGGCTGTCCGATTCCAGATGGGTACATGCCTCTTTTTTGTTATGTTCAGTGCATAACCCCTGCACAAAACTACAGCAACAGAGTGACATAAATATTTAGAGTTCCATATCTTTTGCATCATACAATAATCAGTCAGATTAATCTTTACAAGCATATGTCTGGCTCATTTTACCTCAGGACAGAAACTTAGAACCTGAGCACTTCAGTGCTGCAGAGTAAGCAGCTGAATTCATGGATTTCATGTATCCCTACTTCTTCCTCCCAAACCTAGACAATGCTGTCTCAGTCCTACAATGCCACTGAATCTGCAACAAAACCAAAATTCTCAGTGTTTTTCCTGTACTTACACCGCTCAGGTTTTTTTCAGCCTTGGAAACAGCATTGGGTGGTTGTATTCACATACAGGAAAGTATTCAGCTCTTAACTAATGAACTCTGGAAACCCACATGAAAAGCAGACAACGCTCAGCAAGGTGTCTCATTTCACCGTCAACCAATACAGCTGACTTTGTTAAATCATCATTATTGAACTGCCCTTCTTTAAACAAAGCTGCAGAATTTTTTTTTAAGATTGCATAAAAAGTATGATTTATGAAATAATACCTAGGAAAATGGCTTTTAAAATTTTTTTAGGCACCCTTGCTTCAGCCACACTGTTCTTTCCCCGGCACCATTCAAAATTCAGAATGGATTCAGGCAACAGATGCCCACAGAAAAAACTCTTTCAACCATTTTCCAGGCTGGCTTGAGGCAGTGCAAGCTGGAAGGAAGGATTAGGTATAAATTAAAAGACAGCCAGCTCTAATAGTACACAATCAGCATAACAAAAAAGTGCCTTAGACCTTCGGCAGCAGGCACTGCAGCTCATTAACAGCAAGTGAACACCTTCTCTTTGGTCCCCTTATGAATTTGTTGGCAAAGTTATGGGGGAGGGAAAAGGTAGGGAGAGAAGGAGCTGAGAGATAGAAGTAGACTGCTTCTGTTTTCTTGGCCCACTGCTCACGCTTCAGGGTAAATAGATCCTTTCTATTACTGTGCACCTGCATCTGACTGCTTCATTTTGATTTGGTATCCTGCTGGGAAAATGTAGCTTCTCCCAGCACATACAAACCCTGCCATGCAGCTTAGATGAAAATTATATTCAGAGATGTGAGCGGTGACCTAAAAATGACAACTGGTCCTCAAAATATCTGATTCCTTTTAAATTCTGTAGGCTTGCATTTTGCTTGTCTCTCCTTTTCATTGCCTAGAAAAGGCGTAATAGAAGTAGAATGTTGACAACTCTGTCATATTACATTTCTAAATTTCATTGACTGTGTACAATATTACAAAAGGAAAATAAGTTTTCTGAAATGGGAGATACATATGGCCCCTGAAAGCAGTCTCTCTTGTTGGATCCTTCTGTTGCAAACCTCAGCTTAAGCAGAAAAAGGATGAGGTGTCAGAAACTGGCTTTTTTCTGGATCTGGCACACCATTGCTAAGACGCTGTTTTGTTGAGCCCTCTGAAACACTGTTTCCACACATGCAAAATCCAATTCTGACTGTTACACATAGGAATGACCACAGAGCTGGGGAAGTTGCTATAGCAATATAAAATACTCCGTGCAAAACTGGTATTTGAGACTATCAGGTAGCATGAGCACTCAAGCAACCGCCTTAATGTAATACTGGCAAAAGCCTCTCCCTCCTTCTCTTTTTCAAATGATCAACAAACCCCATAAAACTGTTGCAAATATCTACAGAAAAATTCTAAGTAAAAATATAATCTCAAAATATGAACAACAAACATATGAGAAGGTAAAATATATTTAAGGTCTTTCTTACATACCCCTAACATTTCACAAATAAAACAAAAAACCTAGACAATGAGTCTACCCTTAAGAAAACTTGACATTAAAAATATAAGTATTGGAAAGCATACTGTCAATGCTGATTTTATAGAATGGAAGATGGCCTTTAGGAGAATCTTTTCATTTTCAACTTCCAGCCAACTTGGCAATCAGATGGATTATGGTGGCATGAGTAAACAAATATATGGGTTCTTTAAATTTTATTGTGCTTTTTTCTAATAACAAGCCAAGCCTGCAGTGAAACGAGGCAACCGAGCTTAAAAGAATGATGGTCTTTGTTAGGAAAGGCCATCCTTATGCTTCTTCTGTGCGATTACTTAGAATTATTTAGATTGGGTGTTTTTGCTGGAAGCAGTTCCTTAAGACATACTGTGTATTTCCAAGTGATTTAAGCACAATATGAAGTGGTAGTTGCTAAGGCAACAATATGCAATTCCTGTTTCCGTGATCTCTCTTAACAGCTGCATAAGCCCAGGCAAGTATCAGTTATATGAGAATTTATAAATCAGCTTGGCAAATACCCTATCAAATAACTTCTCCAGAAATTGCTTTAGGAGCTCACAATACCAAACTGTTTACTCAGACTAAAGTCTTGTCTACACTACGGAAATAGAAGTGCTCAGCAGTGGCTCTGTCAGGAGGGTGCTGATGTAGCACAGACTGATGCAAGGCTGTGTTCAGCACCAGCAGCTGTGGAAGAGAATTGCCAGGAATAATAAGGAATAATAATTGCCAGGAATAATAAAAGGCCCCAGCGTAAGCACCACTTCAGTAAATCGCAGGCCGAACCACAGGTTGCTTCCTCACAGACAAAACAAAGCAGGAAAAATTTAGGAACAGATGAAAATACTGGATTTGAGAACACAGATGACAAAGTGAACACAGCACTGAGACAAATCAACAGTCAGTTTTGTCTCCCCTGACATGATGCTGGGATCCCTCCAGTAAGATTGGGTGCTCCAAGAATTCATCTGTAGTCTGATATTTATTTTAATCAAATACCCCAGAAAGATTGCAAAAATAGGTCTGACTTCTCTCCAAAATATCACTACAATTTTTCTGCTCATCCTACAACTGAGGCCAATGTTCTCTGTTCATCTCATCTGAGAAGAAAGGGAGAGCAGATGGGATAAAACAGAAAAAAACAAAGGTCCAAAATGACCCTGTTTGCAAAGCCAAACCCAACTCTTCCCCAAAATCTACTAAAAGCTCTCTTAATACATTTAACAACATACAAAATATGTGCCCTTTCATTGAGAGTTAATTAACTTAGAATACAAAATGGTGGCACTAACTGAGAGTTAAAAAAGGGCATAAATATGTATCAGCCTTCTTTTCAAAAGAACACAAAAACTCCTCCTGCCTACACAAGTCACAGGCTACTAAAAAAAGCATCTGAACACCATCAGAACCCACTAATGTTAATGAGGATAGGATAATGATATTATTTTCTTTTATTTTGAAGGTAGACACTATATGATCAAAAATTACACACTTCAGGGGGTTTCTTCAGTCTAAGGCAAGGTAAGACCCTAGAACTGCTGACACTTCTAGCGGCATAATGCTGAATGACAAATAACATCAAGGGCTCACAGAAGGACCAAAGTGAATGAGTCATTAAATAATCATAAATGTAGTGCGACTTTATGTTGTTTAGAATTTAATAGCAACTACTGTCAAACTAGTTGGGATGCATTTTACTATTTTTAAACTGTATGCCAATTATTTGCATCTAAAAAAGGTAAGCAAAAGAAACAACTCTTCATTAGCATACTAGAATGAAAATTCTGACCAATTCTTTATTATCCATTCAAGGAAATGAAAATAAATCAGTTCAAGAAAATTGAAAAATAAATCACTTCTGTTCTAAAACAAAAATAAATAAATTACTACTATGGACTAAGTACCTTTCTAATGTCTTCTCCATAACTTACTCAGTTCTCAAGGCTAAGCACAAAGCGCAGGAAGCTCACCTGGGTGCTGCTGTGTACGCTCATTACCTTTTGCATGATACCAGAAGAAATATTAAAGAAAGATTAAAGAAGAAAGATTAAAGGCTTGACTCCTCAGTAAATTCTCTTAAACATCTACTCCACTCTGCACCATCTTCTCTTTAAAAAACCCCTTACATAGCTCAAGACAGTAAGAAGTACTTAAAAACTGGAAAACACTATGAGTTTCTACAATCGTTCAAATTAAGCAGCAACATCCTTTGCTGTATTTGGATTTTAACACAACAGAAAGAGGAACTAGCTGTACAATTTAATTGCAAGGAAAATCAATTATTGAGATAGGTCAACAAGAAACATGCTAGAATTTCTAAACCCGGGTGTTATGATCACATTATCAACTTTTTTAATTAAAAAAAATTACCAATAATGTCAAATGTTTTGTCTATAGCTCCGTGCATATCACATCAGTAATCAGACTATTGTGATCTCACCTAGCAGGTTTCCCATTCCACACCAAGTGTACTGGCTATTTTACCAATTAAGCCAATAGAATGGTTTGGACATACACACTAAACAATACAATACCTAGACAGGCCTGAAACTTCTTATGGTATAAAGTCTTTGCTAACAGGAGATAACTAGGAAAAAGAATGATCAGCAATTGTGTGACACATCTTTTTAGCCCTCTGCGTGGGTATGACAAGAGGGGTGGTTTAAGTGTACACGAAAATGGGGATTCAGAGGGAGATGTACAGACTGTTCAGCAGTCTTGAACACTCAAGGAAGGAGTGGCCCTGCCTATCTTTATGATTTTTGCAGACCATCCACAAAGGAGGTTGACAGCTGTGAAACAGGGCCTCAAGAATAGAGGATCTTCTTATGCCTGTGTGAAAAAAGCCTGCAAATACAAACAGAAATGTGCCATGTAAACATAACAATTCTCCAAGGAAAAAAATATTTTGAATTTCTATTTATGCTCCTTCCCTTTTGTAAGTAATCTCCCATTAATCACAGTCAAAATGCAACAGAAAATCAGAGGCACAGGAAACAAATCACCATTCATTAAAAGAAATGTATTAATGAATGTGTCACACTAGGCAGAAATCACTGTTGTATTCCCACAATTGCTGTAAATGCTATATTCTAATGTTCTCAAAGCCTAACTTATGAAGGTATCAAAATTATGTAGAAATACTTGTGAGAAAAGTTCACACATTTGTTTTTGCTGTTGCCTTTGCTCAATCTTGGATCATATCAGAAGATCAGTAGTATGCAGCATTTAATTGTCCTGTCCTGCCCTGCCCTTTTTCTTCTTCGCAATTTCCACCTTTCAGAGTATTATTTTACCCACACTGGACTGGAATGAAGAAACTGAGTAAGACTAAACAATGCTCCAAGTCCTCAGAAGAAGTGTAGACTAAGAATTCAAGAGCAGAAAGATTTCTCCTGCCCTTTCCTCCTGTCTACATCTTACTGATTTGCCCAAAATATAGTTTTATTAGGCTTTTCTACCATGCCTGGCCTAAGACAATTGTTCTTTTTATTTTCCCTGAAATTTGTTCTGCTCCTGAAGGGACTCTATGAACTGTCTCACATCTGCAAGAAGAAATGCAAACCATTGTTTCCATTTCCTCTATGTCGAGATGCTCCAAACATGGAGAAGGAAAACAGATGCCCCCATGAAAAAAATGAAACTTATTATTTTCCACTTTTAAGATCTACTCTCCTTTCACCTCTTGACAAGAGAAAATAATTATATTTACATTTTACACTGTTTCGTGAAATTAAGAAGACAAAGTTGCCTGGCAACTGTAGCTGGGTTCCTCAACTATACTGATGAAGAGGTCTGTGCTGATGGAAGTTTCATATTGCACAAGCAAAACAATATGGTCAAGAGCGACAGTATGGGGTCTGGAGTATTATTATAGCATACTACAATGAGAAAGAAATGAGAATGAAGCTAGATGTCCAAAAATAAGAAGGCTCCTGGTTAAAAAAAAAATTAGTATTGTTCCTTTCTTCTAAATAATATGGTAGAAATGGCAGCACAATTCACCACACTAAAAAATGACATAACTTCACATAAACTGATCACTTTGATCAGTTCTAGCTAACATAACATTTTTGCCAGTATCTCCTGCATCCAAGTGACTCTCCACATATTTGCACTTTCATCCTACTATTTTTCCTAGCTAATATGTCAAAAACTACACAAACACCTCAGGGTCACACAGGTTTCTCAAGCTCTAGAAACTTGACAGGGATTCCAGTAAAGATGGGGATTGGTGATTGAAAACTGGTAGAAACTGCGGGAAAAATAGTGGCAACAGAACTCAGCAACCCAGAGGCATTGCACTGGTTTTGCAGAATGAAAGGGCAATTTTTGTCCAAACAAAGAGAAACTCCACTCAACCTTCAAATCAACATTTTAACTGAGAATATCAGCAGCTTCACCATTAACATGAAGTTGGGCATGCCCTTATATTGCTTTTTAGTTTTCAAGATCATAAATTAAAACAACTTACAGATATGTCTGCCAAAAACCCCTGCCATTTTATATAGTGGATTTTGCTATTCCATCATGTTTGAATGTCAGTAGAGAGAACAGAGCTTTTGCTATATTTTTTAAGGAATACTGTTAAACTCTGAAGAATGCTTCTGATAAAGGAAATATTTGCCCTTTCATTTGTTCTGTGTAATCAAGGACAGAATTTCTTCAGGTAGTATGAGATAACTGGTCACATTTGTATTTGAAGCACTTTGAAAATACATCTTTCAACTTCTGTCATAAAAATTCTGACCACGTAATAAATTTGCCCAACATTTTTCGAAATAAATTTCTTTAAGCTGCAATGCAGTGAGATAAGCCAGAGTGTGTACCACAAGTGACCTGATGGGGCTTCTAAAGGCAAAAAAAATATGGCTCCTAAAAACAAGAATTCATTCTAGGTTTGTCCCAGGTTATTTCCTTTTATGAAGGCCAGATGGCAAGGCAGGAAATAGAAAGGCTCGCGACTGCTAGCACCCAGAAGTCCTCACTCAAGAGAAGCCTGATGCTGCCGAAGCCCAGCATTTATCAATGACATTAACAAATGGGATTGATTAAAAGAAAACAAGGACTTCACACAGAGGCAACGAAGATGAGGGGTCTTGGTAAGTCATGCAATAATTTTTCTCTCATATAAGGAGTCCATTGCTAAGAAAGGGCCTAATTCACAGGTTTACCTTTATTGGTTATAATTACGCACAGTTGATATTCCCTCCGCTCCAGGGCTGAAGAGGTAATGCCTCACTTTCTAGGAAATTATTCATGACCCAGCTTCAGTGAAGAAGAGGTTAGCCTCTCAGAGAGGTTGAGATGAGTTATATGATCCAAACTCAAGAGAGCATGAAATAAATGCAGAACCTGGGAGAGAGGATATGCCACTTCATTTACACAAAGAGAAAGGAGATTGAATGAGGAAAGAAGTCGGCAACAGAAAATCTGTTTATGAAGGAAGCAGATCAAGTAGAACAGAGTATCTGGAAGGGCTTTTAGCAAAACACAGATCAAATAGCATTATCTGCTCATACTTCAGGCTTCGCATGCATCAAGTATAAATTATTGCATGGAAGAGAACATGCTTTCAGAATCTGTTTATTGAAGAGAGTCAGGCAAAGAGTTTGCTGCACAGCTCTCAGAAAGAATCAGCTTTAGGCCTTGTCACATCAATGATTTATAGGGTGACACTAGGGAAATCAATTAAGCTCTCTACGCGCCCCAGTTTTCCCATCTGTAAAATAGGGGCAAGCTGTTATTCAAAGAGAGTGCTTTTCCATTTTATAGCCTTCCTTCTTGTGTTTGGGTGTCTGTTATTTTGTTAATTTTTACACTACTCAAAGTGTTAGTCTTATGTGGATGTGTTTTTATTTTAGTATTAGAATATACCTATTCTTGCTTCATTTTAACTGTTTTGGTTTTATATAAATTCATCCTATAATTTTAGCAGCAAGATCAAAAAATATGGCATACAATATGAAAGAAACACATACTTTTCCTAGAACACAGATTTTTCAGGAAACTACTAAAGAAATCTCATGGTAGGCATGATTAGAAAATCCAAAGATAAGGAAGTCAGACAAATGTGGGAAACTGCTCTTTATTTTCACTTCAAATTGTTTAACAGTTCTGCAGCATTTCAGCACTTCAACATTTAGTAATTCTTTGAAAAAAACCGCATAGAAAAAAATAATTGACAAAATACAGTCTAATCCTCAAGCATCTTGGAAAAAAAACCCGACATGGTTGTCCTTGGGCTTCTTGTTTCATAAATTTACTTTCTTTGTTCTCTGGTATCCACAAAGTAAAAAATTCACCATTCAGAAGGAACATCTAAATAAATACCTTGTTGAGGTTTTAGATTGGAAAAAGAAACTCAGTCCAGGGCATTGGTAGCCTTTCTATTCCTACAGATAGACTTAAAATACACTGGTCACAGTTGCCTTCGTTTTTATATTATTCTACATTGCTTAAAAATGGGCTAAAGAATAGAAAAAAAGCAAAGTAGTTCAGAAGCACAGAGATCTAATTATTTATGAATATCTGTCAGGAGGGCTTATATCTATACAATGCTTTTGCCTCTACTAGGAAATTCACCCTTTTGCCTGTTAAGGTAATAATACATTCAACTTGTAAAGTGGGAAGAAAACAACTAAGAAAATGTTTTAAAATATAGTTTCTGTTTCAGTGTGAAATGCTGCAGACTCCTCTTAGGAGGAAGCCAGCGCAAATGTGATTGGCAGATACAGTAACAAGGATTTTTTTCTGTCCCTGCCACCTGAGCCCTGTGTTACACTGTGACTTGCATGAAGGATAACCATATAACTGTGAGGCCATCAAAGTCTGACTCCAGCCCTGCGTGATTTTGAAATTCTCCAGCAGACAGCAAAATTTCAACAACCAGGTTCTTCAATTATATGAGGACTGGGAGATTAATTTAATGTGTTTAGATACTTGTGTTGCCATTGCAAATATAATCTTCTTACTCAAGACACACCAGCTGCCTTGGGCATTAGAAAGAAAATTATTATTCCGCTATGCACAGAATGGTGCACAGGACATTGGCTGAAAATAAAGAGAAATGATGGTAAAGCAAACACCAGTTTGTGGTTACATTGAATCCTCGGCAAATGGCAAATGACTGTGAACTAGCAAATCCTTTTATCATTGCAGTTTTTACAGTAATCTCAAATATCTCCTTTATCTGCGTGGTTTTTGGCTTGTTTAACACAGAGACTGATGATCAGTGAAGCAAAAGATTTAGTCTAAAGGTGTCAGCTAATATCTACCACAGAGCTGCCATTACTCTTCAAACTGGCTTTAAAGATAAAAGCTGGCTGCTCACTGGGTGGCCACAACAATATTATTCAAGAAAATATCTTGAGGTGTTCATATTGGCAACTGGGTTACAATATACCATGCACGTGTCCAGAAATGTTATCTAAAGTCACTCAGAGGTTAACAGTAAATATGTATGCTTTGTGTACAAGATACTATTCCAGGAGAATGCCGTGGCTGGGTGGTCTGATTTAAGCAAATCAAGTTGAGTCATATCATGGAGCTGTCTATTTTTATTGTTTTGTTTTGTCCTTAACAGATAACCCTTTTAGCTTTGTTGAATATAAGGTACTTTCTGGTTTTAATCTCATGGCATTATATTTTTGAAGAAAACATGGCTCTGATCTTTGTAAACTTCCATTTAGTTGATTTAGTCCCCATTCTTCCACAGGCTGCTCTTTACACAAACTGCACTTTCTCCTCTTTGGACAAAGCACTCTGAATGCTGCTGCAGCTCATTCGGACAGTGCAATTTTATATCCAAAAGCAACAGTGTAAATTACAGACAAACAAAGCCAGTCTTGAGCACAATCTGGAGACATGAAGTACGTTGCTGGCAGGATGACACTACATGGCCTTCAGTGGCTCCTGATTACAAGGGACAGTGTTTTGCATTTCTGACTGCTCCAGCTGAGCACTCACATGCTGGAAGTCACCATTCTCACATGAAATTCTGAAAATACTGTATTATTGTTTATGTGTGTGTTACTGAAGTACCAGACCACATAGTAACACTGATTTTACATTAGCCACTTAAGTTTGAATAACATTTTTGTTGTTTAGATTAAGATGGGATAAGATATCTCAAATAACAACAGTCAATGTTTTCACAAAACCAGTCTGAATCAAGATCAAAGCAGCATCTACTTGTTTCCACTGCACTCATGGCTTGAAACTGATTTCTATTTCTTGTGCATTTGCTTGAGTCAGTTAAAAATAAATGATCAGTTTAAACAAACAATTGGAAAAAAAAAACAGATAGAAAGGTGAACTCTATTCAAAACTTCAATGTATTCCCAAGAGAATTTCAGCGAATGAACAGCAAAACACCATAATTTAAATAATTTTTAATTTTATGACAGACTGATGTAGCCTTTCTGAGAATTATTTTCTTTAAAGAACATAATTGTTGCAAAGATGTACAGCACACAAGGGAAAATGGATGGTGAGGACAAAATTCTCACTAGGAAATACTAAAATTAAAGTAGGAAAACTGTTGTGTCTATCAATACTTTGCATTGCATACACCTGATATTTAGATTACGTAAAAACTACTCATCAGTTTAATCAAAAGGAATCTGTTTAAAAATAGAAGGACATTGTATACAATTATTTAATTATTTAAATCATGTAGGGATTCCTCAGTACAAGTGTACTGGAGCTGCACATAAGCCGTACATATGGATGCAATGCAATAAATCAGACACAAAAATGTAACTCTTGAAAGTAGACAGACTGCTTCTTTACAAAATGTAATACCACATATTTCCCTGCTTTCCTAGAATTCCACTGACAACTTTAAGCTTTTAGAGTAATGGGTTTCACCCTGTGAACACATGCCACAGAAGGCTGAGGAAGGCACTGCACAGAGCTCACTATATAGGCTGGAAACCTAAACATTTGGTTGCATCATATAAAAGAAGCACACGTACAGCAGATCCATCTGACATTTTCACACTTATTTTAGAAAATCTCTTCAACTTCCCCATGATTTCAGCCTACATTTAGTTCATTACTAAGTCCTGCAATTGCAGAACTAAAATTAATCAGAATCCCATTTACTTTCTGAAGAGCACTCAAAAGTCTATGATTTTAAATTAATTTATGCAAAGAGAAAAGCTCTTGTCTTTGTAAGTATAATTCTAAGCCATATAAATCGAAAGTAAAGCTTTAAACCCGTAATGACCCCTTTTCCATCCAGTCTTAAATGGAGTAATTAAGCAATAACTTCCATTCCATCTAAGTACATGCAGCAGTGATGGGTGTCTGCTTGCTGACTAAAGCCTGAAGCATTTAATTGACCTGTGGGAGCTGATTATTGCAAGTATAGTAATATGGCATAGAAGCTATCTACTTTTTGCTAGAAGAAATCTTTCAAAGTAATTAATAATTTTGGCAATTTAAAAAGATTATGCATAACTATTCACTCTGAAGAAACTTAAGCTGTAGTCAGCAAGCCTGCTACAGATTTTTAAAGATAATAATATCTGTAGGTGTACTCATTTGGGTTGTAAATTTGACTCTTCAGAGTAATAGAACAAAAATGAGTCATTGGCCAAGGGCTCAGTTCAGAACCCAGGAATTATCTCTGGATTTGCCTGGAGAGACTGACAATAAGGAATCCCTCACTGACTTTGCCTCAATCTGATGTTTGCTATTTATATCCTTGTAGCAGTGCTTAGAAAAGTCCTAGGTAAACGAAATTCATACAATTGAAAACAGAATACATGCTGTTTCAGATACCCTTCACAGCTGCACACAAGAACTGGCCAGTATTAGAACAGGCAGTCTTCTTGAAGCACGTGCTCCAAAGTCACGAGACCACTGAGCCTACAGAGAGATTACAGTCCCCACAAATAATGCAACACAATGCACTTTCCTTGGCCAACCTGCACGGCACATTCAAAGAGGATATAAACTGCTGGGGGAAAAAACTGAAAAAAACTCTCCTACTAGAAAGTGACAGTGTGAGACAAGAGGGAATTTAGAAGACATTTGTTTGCAAGTTCTCCTCTGTCTAAAGAAGAGCAAAAGAAATTCACTATAAGTATTGTGTCCATTGCTTACTGTTAATAGATATTGCCTCTGGAGTACTGGGATCAAAAAACAGATGAATATTTTCTTAGCATCTCAATGCCCAGGTGGTATCTTTAATGCCTCCTCAGCTAGACTTTTTAAAACAAAGAAAAATTACAAAATGTAAATCAGTCACAATCATGGAGTGCTTAGCCTATAACAGCTGAAAAAGACCCAAAGGTCATTGAAAACCCAGTTCAGCATTCCTCAAGGGATTGTCTATCCCTTGGTGGACCTTCAGATGGGTGTTGATCATAGTAAGCAGCTACTTAAGAGATAACACTGACCACACAGACCTGGTGGAATGCAGACTGTCAGAACTCATGCCTTACAAAAATGACCATGCTCAATTCAAAAAAAGAAAGCTTAACAGCCAATTGTTTTCTTTTGATTAAAGACTGGGATGTGGGGAGGAGGGGTATGGTGGATTTATTTGTTGTTGTTTTGCTGTTTGCTTTTTTTTAAACATCTGTCAAAATTTAGGGGACAAGAGAAGAGTCATAAGTACAATAAATACTCCTTGGTAAAATACTTTATACAGTATAGCATAAATTACCATTGAATAAGATTTTGCATATATATATATATTTGGGACAAGAATCATTTCACATCCTGGTAATGAAATGGGAATTGTTTCAAGAGACGAGCTGCAATATCTCAATTTGTTGGAAGCATCAGATGGAAAACTTCAGCTATCAGTTACATATCCATCTTTATTTAATATATTCATACATGATCTGGAAAAGGGAGTAAGTAATAAAGATTTGAAATCCATGGAGGAGATTAAAATGGAGAGGATATGCAAACACTGGTAAGAGAAAACAAATTGAACTATGTATAGAAAAACAAGATTCCCATTCTGAAAATGTCAACTGATCTATTTGGAAATACATAATCTGAAACACAGATGCTCCCTGGGAAACTTGGAAAGCAACAATGCTGAAAAAGATTGTTGGGAGGACAGAACACTGGACATGAATTTGTAAAATGACACAGTAGTGGAAAATAACACAGACCTACATTATATTAGAATAAATACACATAGTATTGATATCATAAGTGTGGCACTAAGCCATTGAGCCTAAACATTCCTTCAGGGCCTTGGAAATAAAGAGTTATATTTTTTTACACTGAAAACCATAAGTACTATCTCACTCCCCTTCGTTTTTGAAAGTTTTACTAAATTAAACCTACATCAAACTAGAAATCACTGCAATTTTCTAAGGCTGGTTTTGCCAATATTGAAGAGAGCAAAATGCATAAATGGCCAATCAGATGTGGACAATGTTCTGCTTTGTGGTCACTGGGCCTGGGCTAAGGCTTTCCCTTCGAGAAGTTAAATTACAGAAAGATTTGGGAATTCTGAGAAAAAAAATTGACATTAGAAATCTGGAGCTGGCAAGTAAAGAGGTGAGATCACAAGGCTGAGAAAGACAAGGAGAAAAGAGTAACATGAAGTAATGAGGCTGTGCAACACCACTGGAAGACATGGTCGGATAAAACCACTTGACAAGGAACCTCAGTGTATGGGTCAGTTAAAACTACACCAATCAAAATATTAGGAAATAAAGTCCTGTGCCATGTGAACCTTTATTATTGCATGATACATCACATAAATAGAATTCTTTTCAATATGTAGATTTTTTAGTCTTGTTCAGTTTGAATATGAATGACATTTTAAAAACATAAGTATTTCTCAGTATGCATTTGAAATTTTTCTTAAAATTTCTGCTGCTTTGGTTATCCTTTGAAGTATGTTCCTGCTGCAACATGTACTGCCTTTGAATGTCAGGTATCAATGCCCTTCAGAAAGAATATAGAGTTTTGCCTTGAAATTGGATTGTCATATTTTAAAGGAAAATCTGTTTATTTTCTCTCCTCCGTCCCATCAACTTCAAATGTTGCTCAACAGCTGAAGCCTGTCTACCATTATTTCCACTTGTATTAGTAGTTTGCTTGTTTTATTTTTTTTTTTAATCAAAGTAACTTTTTCACAATTAAGGAATCCTAGATGCAGCTGTTTCATTCCCATTTGGGTTTGTGTAATAATGGAGTGAATTTTGCAGTTTGTTATCTAATCTCTATAGCACCACTTAAGTACAAATGATCAGGAAAAGGCCTCAGAATTCTGTCCATAAGAAAACTGGCCAAGACTGTTTCACCTAGCACTAATTTTTACCCCCTTAACTCAACTGCAAGAGTTTACGACAAAAATAATCAAATAAACTGAGTACATTTCTCAGAAATCCACTTAGGTGAGAAATGGATGCTTAATCCCAACACATTTTGACCTCCCTTGATCAAGTTCACAATTTATGTGGAGTGGGAACTGTCAAAACCACCCCCATGCTAATTATGTAAAAATAATAAGCGATATCTTTTTCACCTTAAATATAGAAAGAACTTTAGCAAGGATAAAGAAGCAACGAGATGGGAAGTCAGCATGTTCTCATCTTTACTGACTGACCCTTTAACACCAGTGCTTCTCTTTTGACTGTATCCTTCACAGAAACCATCACAAACGAGGCTAGTTCTGTGTTTGCATTACACATGCAGTTTTTCAGGCAGTTCATATTCTCTAATGTGTTATGAATGTACTGTTGGATGACAGGAGCTTTATAAGATGTCAATCAAGCAAACTACTCCAACTTTTAGATCATATATTCATTCAGCTGCTCAGATCATAATGAGAAGTAATGAAGGAAGTATATATTCTGGTATTTCTAATGCTAATTTGCTCATTGGCAGCTGCAAAAGTCAACTTTCTAGATTTTGGGGACAAAGTGAAGATTCAGTCTAGTATTATTTTGTATTCTCTGACATGAGCCAGCTCCCAGACAACAAGAGGTTTAAGCTGTCTAGCGGCTAGAATTCAGTTTGGATTCACTGAAACCTTACTGGAAATATTTGCAAGAGTCACCTTCGGCACAAATACTCTGTCCCAGCTGACAACCCAGCTGTATCCCCGAGATATACATCTGTATACTTTAGGGAGTAACTAACAGTAATCTTTAGTTGGCAAAAGACTGCAGCCACTCTTGGAAAGCTACTTAAGCTACAATTGCCTGTGTTTACTCTTGCCAACTCGGCACTCACAAACTGTCCTCTAGCCCAGATGACAAATAAATAAAGGAATATTTTGGAACTTGTGGCTGGCTTGCAATTCAAATATCTAAAAAAGCATTAGCACTAGCACCAATACTACGTTGCCATTCATCTCATTTTACAGATGGAGAGGCTGTGACTAAGCTGAGAATAAATATCTAAAATTTAAGAAAGCCCAGATACAGCTTCCCAGGCTTTTGACACCACAGGTGTGCTAAGCACAGGCAATCTCTGCATCCAAGGACACTTACTCTCTAGTGAATGTGCCCAACAGAATTGTACAGTAGTTTGCTATCCTGAAATATTGAACAATTTCTTTGTCTCACTACCCAAAACCTGTGTCCCAACAAGTCTTTTTAGAGATGAACAATGAAGTTATGAAGTTATTTTCTGCCTTTTAAAATAGTCCTTTTAGACTATTTAATCTCAAACTAGAGTGACTAGAAATATTTTTAGAATATGCAAATTGTACTAAAAAATCCACTTACTTTGAAGGCACTGGAAAAAAATCCCACTTTGAAGTAGAAAGAGACATGGTAACAAAAATACCCCCAAATCTTAGCAGTGCTTGATTTCTCTCTTAATTACATTTCTGAGTGATCAAACCAACATATAACTTCAGGGAGTCTATCTGAAAGCGAAGATCACTTAGCCTCAGCAATAAACCCAAAAGAAATCTTTTCTATTTCTTTATTCATACCCTCACATTTCAGTTCAATTTGTGTCTAAACAAGACATGTCCCTGTCAGTTTATGTTCACAGTTCACCCTCATCTTTAACCTTAAATCCAAGCAGAGCTGATAACCTCTCTTTCAAGTCAACATGTATTTTGTTGGATTGATCCAACCCGTCTGCCTTTAATAGAACTCAGCAGCAGCTGGTTTCAAACTGCTTGAAACCTTGGAGATCAAAGTTTGATGAATCCCTGTCATTCTCCCCAAGAATTAAGATCTGTGAAGAATGTATGTACCTCCTCAGGCTCAGATTTCAGAAATACAGCAACTGAAATGAAGAGAAGTTGTTTATTAGAGAACCATGCCAAGCATATTCACACTGCTGGAGTAGATATTTTCAATTAAAACAAACAGATACTTTCAACAAAGATGTACAGGCATCCTCACAACAAATGAATTTGCTGGAGTTTGAAAGGCAACTGGATTCTTCAGAGGTAATATTGATGGAAATTGCTCACTACTAATAGTTAACATACAGAGCATGTGGCTGTGCAGAATAATGTGATATCCTGGATTAGATTCAGATTTTACACATACATGTGAATTGCTCTTTTCCCTTTCCAAACTACCATGCAGTATGTGGAAAACTGACATACTGGCATAAACCACACGCAATAATTTGGGGTTTCTCTTGTCAGCCAGATGCTATTTATCATGCTATCTTTCAGCAGTGCTCAATATACCACAGAGTTTTATTAATAATCATTAGGTTGCCCTTCATCATCCTATAGGAAACACCTACTACCTGCTTTGATTGCAACCTACCTAACCAAAAAGCATGACTGGCCAGGACCTGAAGAAGTCTGATGAAATAAAGAGTGAAGCAAGACCCCATCAAAATTATTTCAAGAAAAAAAATCATAAATCTATCTCTGCAATTTCTCATTTTTCCTATTGGATGCTTTGAAATCAGGGTAGAAATCTGCATTTGTGTGTTCAACTAGTAAAGGTGTTTCATACTTGTTTTTGCTTTTAAATGAAAAGATACTTTCAACCCCAAAGACATTTTCTCCCTCTACCTTTTACTGTATGATGACAACAAATGCAGTTCTTATACATTTACTGACGTCCTAGGTGATATATTACATAACCTAATTAAGATACATAGAAAGCAATGTCAGATTTGCATTTTTCAAATGCCAGATTTATAAATAGCCATTTTTACAAATGCAAAATATTTTTCTTTGCATCTACATTCTTCTCTGAACTGACACGTATGTGGGGTGTGTGTACCACTTATCATTCATAATTTGAATTTGCTCCACCAGATATATATACACACACACACAAACACACACAAATGCACACACAGACATGCACTCTAAATCCCACCCTGAAGGTGTAATTCTTCCATCATCAGCATTTATTTATCATATAGTCCTGGAAGACCAATCTCTCTTCAAGATAATTCACATACCATATGCAATCTACAGTGACAGAAAAAAAACCCCAACACCCTAAGAAAACAAACAAAAAGGCAGTAAAAGCACATTATTCTTTAAGGATCAAAAGCTGCAAGAAAGAAGAAAAACTGCATCCAGATTTTGTGTGAGCTTTACTCAGGGTCCTTCTCCCCCTCCTGCATCCTGTGCAAATTCAGTCACCTTAACACAGGAATGGAGCTGCTACATCAGACTTAACAGCGTGTGTGAAACACAAGTTCCTTCTTCCAGCCCAGGGGGTTTTTACAAAAAGCCTGTACACACACGTCAGTGGACCTCTCGTCCCCCAGCTATTTCTCCTCCATGCAACAAACACAACTAGTAAGTTAGAGCCAGGAAATTGAACATCTGCAAGAACACCCATCATTCATAAACACAGCGCCTGATGTGTTGGCTGCGCTGTCCACAGATCAGTCAACAATCAGTGATAAAGTGGATTTAGGTAGAAATTTAACTTTTTTCATTAAAGAAATAGAGCATATGCTGTGGGACACCAGGTCCTGGTATTCTTTACATGATATCTTATCAATTATATTGTTTATTTCTGCTTGGTTTATTGCTGGTTTAATTTTTTGTGCTGCTAGCAAGCTATGTTTTGACTAACTTTTTAAATTGGCTTCCTTACTAAGGATCCTTAATAGATAAAAAAAGCAGCAAGAGCAAATCTTACCTTGGCAGCAAACAATTTAGAGCTCTGGATTCTCTACTCAGACACAAACAATGAAATCCTCATTCAGAATATCAGATAATTCTGAATATCAAAAGTTACCACTTGTACTTTTTTTTTGTCTGGTGTTATTTGATACTCTTCAAATTTGCACTTTCATTATAAGAGCGCAAAGTTTAATGTTAATGAATGCAGAAAAGAGGAATTATTAGTATATGTCAAATTTACTTAGCTACTTTTTAGAGTGATACACATTTAACTGCAAAATGCACTCTTCCTCAGTGTTCTCACCTCCATTTATTTAAGGTTACATTTATTTAAGTCCTAGAATTAATAAACAAAACATTACATTTGTTGAATTATTTTTTATAATGCACTTCCCGTACTGATGATGTCTAAGTTGTACAAATGGCAAACAGAAGAAAACAAATCTTTGGCAGCTCTGAAACTGCTATACTAATGGAGTATCCAGTCAGATTGTGATAAGAGAACCTCCGATGTTAAACTCTGAACTTGGATCTCCAACTTCAAGTCCAACTTCATCATGCAGCAAATGAAGAGGCAAATTGAAACAAACTTTTTTTTTGATATGCTGAACACATAAGCTCAATATCTTTGCAAATCAGACTCTACAGTCATACTGTATACTGTCAGACAAATTTTAAGGTAATTCTTTCCATTCCACTTTCTAAATAAAATGTTACTTTCCTATACTAAGCAGATAACTACCATACAGCAGGGCATGTTACAGATAACACTCTTAGGAAGACTCCGTTTATCAACGCCAGTAAAATCAACACTACACATTTCTAAATCAATCTGTGCTGAAGAACAAACTCATTCAGCACTTTGTTATTTTTAGGACAAAAATTTTACGACAAAAAATTTATGACAAAAATCACAAAACAGTGGTCAACAAACAACATGGTTGTAATAGAGCAGTATATTTTGAAACTTCAAATTCCGCCATGCTGTCCTCGTTTGCAAACCCAAGAATATGTTGGTAAATCCCTGAAGCCACAGGTTATTGAAATCTAGAGAAGTGTATTGGGTCTGGCTGAGCTGGAGTTCATTTTCCCTCAGCAGCCCTCACAGTGTTGTGCTTTGCATTGGTAGCTGGAAAGGTGCTGATGACACTCCTGGGTTTTGGCTACTTCTGGGCAGGGCTGGCACAGCATCAGTCTCTCTAAGCTTCCCTCCACATCAAGGAGCTGGGAGTGGGCAAGATCCATCCACTGCAAGAAGTCACTTGTTATGGACTATCTGAGACTCAACATATCACAGTATTCCACATGCAAAAAACACAGACATATTGGTGGTGGGGGGATGCAGAGCAGTTTAACACTTAGTGAGGCACAGCA
The DNA here is from genome assembly GCA_013399945.1 of Ploceus nigricollis. NCBI lineage: Eukaryota > Metazoa > Chordata > Aves > Passeriformes > Ploceidae > Ploceus > Ploceus nigricollis. The sequence continues at coordinate 178,298 of VXBC01006749.1, forward strand.
GTGCTTTGAAGAGCCAGCATTCAGGATGCAAGCTTCCTAAAGGGCCAGTGGCAGGAGGATAAGTCGGAGTCTGAATGAATCAAAATGTCTAAAGAAGATGGTTTAGTGACAAACTTATGATCTTAGAAGATGCTTGAATGCATTTATGTCTTTATGTTTCAGAACATTTTTATAGTAGAAGACCTTAAAACTGAAAGGATTATACTGTTAAAACTGGGCATGTGCATACAGACAAATTCTGTGCAAATGTAAATTACAGTATTTTTTTAAAAGCATATACCCAAAGTATTTTTCATTACATTAAGCTACAACAGTAGAAAACAGCAGCACTGGATTCCCACTGCTGAGTCTCAGCTTGAAGTAGGACTGCATGACAGCATAGACATTACAATTAATATCACCAGAAAAATAAAACAGGTAAAATAGGCAACAGAGTAAAACTGAACACTTTAGAACTGAGAATCCTGTGACTGGATTCCCCACCTCCCCATCTCACACACAATTGCCAAGATTCTCTGTAGCTTTGCGCACATGTGCAAAAAAGTTTTTATCATCCAGGGAAAACCACTATGTAAACCTGCGTAGAGAGAGGAAATAATAATGGCCCACACCTAGCAATGCCATAAAGTTTCATGCCATTACACTTCGGAACATTTTAGTAAATGAGAAAAGATGGGCAAGAACCACCCATCACGTGAGAAGTCAGAAGGTTTGAGAAACCCAGCCAGTGTGTGAGTGCCTGAGAAGGGAAGGCACCTCTGCCAGGCAGCCCCAGACCTGCAGCTCCCTGGCTTTGCTGCCTGAATGTCGCCTGTTTGATGGTCCCCCCGCTCCCGTGTGATGCAGGGGTAGCATATCGGATCACTGCAGATGCTGGGAGCTGAAGGCAACAGAAAGAAAAGCTTTGACGTTCTGTCATGGAGATGACAGGACAAAATGGCCTGCAATAAACAACAGTTTGAGCAGGATAATTTGATGCATTGAGTTCTTAAGCTTTTCCAGACGCTGAACTTAGCTTGGGATGTGAGATAAGAGGACAGCAATTACTTCACTGAATAGAGTGTGGTTGTGTGAAACCAAGAAAAAGGAACCTTTCAGTGAATGCAGAAGAAATAATCCACGTGCTCTCTTTTATTTTATTTTTTAAGCCCTTTTTCCAGCAATCAGCTTTTAAGAGGATTCATGTTCAGGTCATATACTCTGCAGACTGAACAATCAATGTTTCTAATCAATTTTTAGTAATTTTATTTTACCATTGTTGCATTGCCACTGCAAAACAAAACAAAAAATTAGAGCCCAAGAAAAACCAGCAAGCCTACACAAAAACGTCTTTTCATCCTCCATCTTCCAGCAGATACACAAAAGTAGCTTTCTAACTGCTGCATATGTTTTTAAATCTGTGTAAAGCCCCCGTTTCATACATCATTGTGGCAGCTCAGCATCTCTGCGCTCACGAAAGAATACATGACCAGCGTTATGTTTCTCAGGAAATTGGCCCCTATTATTGGCACATAGGCAGACTTGCAAGAAAACCATGCTGCTGGAGTACTTTCCATAAATAACAAGTTGTTAACCCATGCCCGTTGGGTCCGGTCCATCCTTTCTAAGCAGTTATTTAATGATATTCCACATGCAGGGGAGCTGTGGGTAAACATGCACAGAAACTGTCTCTCTGCAATCCAAATGACAGAAGAATTGTGAGCCCCAGATTTACATCACACTTGAAAAAATAATGAGCACTACCAGTAATTTTAGAGCTGAAAAAAGATTTTTTTTTGCAAGTCTAATGGGATTGCATACGCTCCTGCAAATAAATGCCCAATAAGAAAGGATCATCTATTGAATATTTGGACGGGCCTTTGTGTACTGCACTTGATATCTAGAATGTTTACTGATGTTTGAATTTTCTCTTGTGATACAGAAAGTTAATTTCCTTCTCATTTAACATACTGATTTTAATAATACTGCTCATACCATAGTGTGCATTTAATCTCAAAGACTCTTCATATATCCTAAGAGAAAATGAAAATCATGCAGTGCAAACCAGTGTTATCACACCTATCCTCTAAAGAAGCATATAAAATGTTTAAACTTATATTGTCATAAAGCAAGACAAAAAAGGAGACAAACCACAGTCACTTTAACGAATTCAGCAAAATACAACTGACACCAGCTGTTGCCTAAGTGACCAGACTTGGAACATATAAAATTCCTTGCAGGAAGTTTTGCAGGACCAGGTAAATGACAATTTAAATCTCTCTTCCATATTATAAACACCTAGCAGTACAGTCACAAGAAACAGCTCTGTCTGCAGAACATTGTGATTAGTATATTGGCTTTCATTAGAGGTCACACTAGCTAAACACTTGCCTATGTTTAGAAAGTTGGAAATTGGTAAAATCAAAATTCACAACTGCATCTTGAATACATAGACTCCTACCATTGTGATTATTAAATATTTGGCAATAAACATTAAACTTAATTGACAGGACAATATAATATATTGATTGGCAATATGTTTTCAACATATATTTATAATTACTAATAACCCACAACTCCTAGTCCCAGTTCTCCTGAAGAAAGACCCCCTTCTTATTCACTCTTTGCTGAAGAAGCTTGCCAGAATTTTCAAATTTTAGCACTTGCTTTAAGGTCAAAGCCAGTATCCTAAGGGAAATAAAATATTTCAGAGCACTCTGAGAAAAATGGTATTTGAAAATAAATTTTACACTTCATTTGTCAGGAACATCTTGAGGTGTTGTCAATACAAGAAGAATAATTTTCTAGAGATGTTCCTTTCATCACCTTAGTTCCAAATTTCCAGGGATGGAGAAATTACTCATAAGATTAATATTCTAGCTAAGGCTATGTCCCTTCTTACTTATCACTGAAGGAGAAGAATAGAGTCTGCCTTCTATATGGAATATATACATTCCCATATTTCCCTTTCAGCAACTGCTTGCAAATAAAGTTTTAGTGTGATTCTGCGAAACGGTCAACCATTTAAAATTTTTTAATGTTTTGCCTGTACTTTTTATAAATAGTTGAAAAATAAACAAAAACCTTCATATATACTACAGGCTGTATATATATATATAATAGATAAAGAGATAAGAAACATGGCTACAGCACCCCCCTCAGAGACCTAATATTTTACTTGAGTGGTCCAATGCCAACCTTAAAAATTTTTATAGTATATTCAAACTTAGGAATTGAGAAATATTTTAGAGCTTTCTTAAGTGACAAATATTCTTAAACAACTGCTTCAATTTTTTTTTTTAATACGAAGAACAGCTGGATATAAACAGATTGAAGGAGATGTTACGTTTACCACTTCATAAAATACATGGCTCTCAGAGACTGCTTGGTTACCTAAAACTGCTTAATCGTACTAGGAAGCCAAAATCAAATATTCAAAAGTTACTTAATTCACACCATGAATACTACTTCAGGGTTGAATTAGAATGACAGAGTAATTTAGGATTTTCTGCTGAGGATTTTCTCTTCCCTAGGTCAAAACAGCAGCAGAGATAAATGGTGCTGAGTGCTATTAAGATTTTTATTTGCTAAGTATTAAAGACATTATTTAGATATCACTGAAGTTTCACAGATGAATAAAAACACCATCTCATTTTCTACCAACTCAGCAGTCAAATGTTTTCTTCCTTCTGAATGACTGATTCCCTGTCAAATGCCCTTGTGACTCACTTTTATTTTTGTCAGGAAATAAATACCATTTATGAACTTACTTTTAAAGAACTCATTTGTGACTGAACTTTGCATTCTCTTTAATTTATAAAATACTACTTTATACATATGCAAATAAATTCCGCAAAAAGCAGGCTTTAGATACCTATAAGAGAGGTTTCTGCTCTGAGGCAGTGAGCTAAGGCACTTCTGTAAGGTTTGGCTATCATTTCCCTGTGGTTAGAGCAGTGCTTTTTCAGTACTTCACAAGTCCTTGTGAAAAACTTGTGAACACAGAGATGGCTGATGCCAATTAGAAATAGGTAGGAGGCCACATGCAGAAGGAGGATGATAAAAACTTAATAGAAATAATTCGTTGTTCAGTGAGTACTGTGCATGTTTTGCAGCACATATGATAACATGAGATCATGTAAATGTAATTCAAATGTACAAGGGAGTAGGAGTAAAAGCTGTCAGACAGCCATGAACTCGGTCTTGCTGATTCAGGAAATCAGATCTTGTACAATGTACAAAACCCAGTAGAGGCAAAGAACTTGCTGCACCAGTGAACACCAGAGTCAGGCATGTGGTGTCAGGGCCCTTTTTACACATCTCTCATAAAATGGAGATTCACTAAACCTTGAAGGCTACTCATTCAAGTGGAAGCTTGGTGAAACAGTGTGAAGTTGGAAAAGCTGGCCAGCCAAGCTTGCCTGAAGAGGAAGAAGTCTGGGGTATTGGACTACACTTAAAAGGAGAAAAAAGCCTACGTGCTACAGCTGGATCTTCTACCTCAAGGCACCCAAAAGACTTAGAAAGAACGCACGTGAACTAAAAGAAACAAATGAAGTTTATGCAAGGAAGCGGAAGAATGGGTCATACTTTCATGGCAAAGGCATATCTGTAAGATCAGATCAAACACAGACAAAATCAACAGGTAAAAATTGGATGAGATAAGGACATACTCCATGACAGGAAGAGCAATGAATACACAGGGGAAGAAACTCTGAGTTCAATAATGTGATTCTTCACCCAAGAGTGGTAGAGGAAATGAAGCTGTGAAATAGAGACAGCCATTTATTACTTCGCCTGGACTTGTATACTACTGACATAAAGAGTCTGGCATTTGGAACCTTTACAATGTCCATGTGCTTGTTAGATTAAAAGATTGACCAGCCCTGAAGAAACAAGTTTTAATAAGAAGCAGTCACAAAGTTGTGCAACCTGAGTGTTTCTGAGCAAGTAATTTAATGCATGACGACACATGTGACATAGTTTCAGTAAGAAATGTATTTTGTGTTTATAAATGATGTCTACACAGATGTACTGGGGAAGCAAAAGAGAAAAGGCATGTTTCTCTTGGCCAAATTAGAGAAATTCCTTGTATTTGGCATTTTTTTCCTACAAGCTCTCTGTGTACAATTCCAGACCTCCATTTAAGAATATTATTTCTATTACTCTTTCTTACTAGAAATCACATGTAATCTCCTTTTACCTTCACTTGCTGATATTTTTGCATCCATTCTCTGCTTAAAGCTCTGCCACTCCAAAAACATATTATCTGTTTTCTTCCTTCTCCCAAAATCATTGTTTTGTTTCTTCTCTTCTAGGGAACCATAATTTAAAAAAAATACTGAAGTAATGAAGAGAACTGAGTGTGGGAGTTGCTCTACCAGAAGATGTAAACAAGGCACAATCTGGGTGAAAGTGGACCAAATGACACATCAGGGAAAAACACAAGCTTTCCTCCAAGCACTCATCTTCAAGTCATGAAGGTGTTAATAACTGCTATCAATCAGGTCTTTCCTCCACAGGCAACTACAGAGGTGAGATGTTTATCTGCTAATTAGGTATCAGTACTTCAATACGTTCTACCTTTTCCCTTCTGATGCTGACTGAAATAACAACATTCTGTCCTCCAAAGCATAAGAAATCCCTTAAAATGATCAGATACCACATTCAAAATTTGTTTGCGATATACAAAGGTCTGAGCAGAGAAATGTCATCACATCACATGTACAGGATATGAATGCTTGCCCAGCTATGACCCCTATCAATATCATAAACACACTGGCAAGACCCTTACTTTAACCATTCCTTTTTCACTAGATTGGTTGCTAGTAATTGTAGTTGCTTGTTTTGTAATTTGTAACTGTTTTTGTAATAACTTGCTGCTCTCCTTTGCTTAACCTGCCAGCTTTACATAAATCATTTTTCCTAGGATCATGATACTTTTTTTCCCACATCCAGTGAGACATTAGCTATGCTGGCACCTGAAGTGTTCCACAATAGACTTAAATGAGAATGGAAGACATATCTTGCTCAGAGGTTTGCACTGCTCTTTGATGTCTCTGAATAAATCTATAATGGCTGTAACCCTATGATAAAAACAGCTCATGAGCAATTAAAATTTAATTTTATTTCATTTTCACTCACAGGGAGTATTCACCCAATTTCTGTAGTATAAGCACCTGGTACAGCTGTATGATGAGATGGGAGAGTTAAGCATAGCAAAGCAAAAAAATTTCCTCCCATAGTTACCTGCTAGAGGCAGATCTACTGTCAGCACCATTACACAAAAAACTTTTTGCCTGCTTACCGTGTTTTCTGCACCTGCTTTTTTGCCACAATAGCATAGGGAGATGGAAACAACTTTCTTCATAAGGTGCCTTTCTCCATAAGTTGTAGAAAAATTCTGTTCACTTCCATCACAGAATACTGTATTTTAGTTGGTTTTGTTTGTTTTTAGAATTAAAAGTACAGAAAATGCTGCTTTTTGATAAGTACAAGGCTTTTCCTTTATATTTTTAACTTCCATTAATATTCCACTAAAACATCTGTTTGTGCATGCTTTAATCAAAAATGGTATCACGGTTTTCCAAGCACTGGAGGAGATTTTTATACTCTCTGTATAAATTATCTGTATAATAAGGATTCTGTGACCACTGATTGGCCTTGCTGCAATTGAAATGATAATATTTATTTTAAATTCAGTTCTTACTCTTCAGAAGACACTTGCTGCCGATAAGGCATAGCAATTTATACCGATGTTATAGAAATTTCTAATTTAAAAAACCCACCAAACAAGCACTTGGTGTCTCAAACATTGTATTTCTTCCACAAGCAGCTCTTCTTGTCCTAGCTCGTTAATGCTATGTTAATGCAGTAGTGTGTTTTTCCCCATCAACAGTAAAATAAATCTCCATGAACTACTTACTATGTTTTAATTGCTTATGTATGTGTTTAATTTAATTTATATCACCATTTACCTCCTTGCTGAAACCACACAAGGTTTTCAAAGTTGTAGCCACCTAATACCAATCTAATGATCAAACTGCTTGATCAGGTTTTTATATTTAAAGGATTAAAGATAACAGCCATAATGTCCTATTAGATACAGTGGCATCATTTCAAGGCTGTCCTATCAACTTTATCCTGACAGCTTTTCTATTTCCCACAGCTGCCTTGCTCATTTATTCCTTAGTGCACAGAAATAAAAGTATAAATCCAGGTAATGAAAACAGTCAAGCTGCTCATAAAATGTCATATTACTCTGAGACTGCACATCACTTCCCAAATAGTATCCTGTCAGTCACATGCTCATTCTTTAAGCGATGGAAGCACTGGCCTGAAACAAGCTTGGAAAAAAAATCCACTCTAAAACAAACAAACACAAAGCCATCACCAGTAAAATTTAGAAATTTTTCCCTTAATCCCATACTTTCAAGGCATTCAATACTATTTAAAAAATAATTTAAAAAATAGCCATATCCAAAATGGAGGGGAGTAAAGGTGACAAGACGTCACTGTTCTCATTGTGTCACTGACAAATCAATAACCGAGATGTGTGGACATGGGGATACAGCTCTTTTTTTTAGGACTATGATGGATGGAGTATGTGACACTAACAAATGTCAGTGCATTACTTCAATAGAAATTTATGCTGTCAGCAGCAGAGTTTTAAAGGGCTGGGTTTGGTTTGGGTTTTTTTTTTTTTAATCTTCAGGAAAGTGGAGTTAACAAGTTTGTATACTGCTGTGACTAATCTGTAAGCTTGTGATTAATGTCCCTATTTAATATCTGTGATACTTCTGAAAAGATTTAACTCATCATGCTTATTCCAAACTTGCAGATTTACTGTTGAATATGGCCCCTAAAAGATTAACTTGTATCTCTCCAAAAGACATAAATCTGGTGACACATAAAGACACTTAGAGAACTTGCAAAATTCATGAAGAATTGCTGAAAGCACTGACTGGCCAGTATAACCTACTTCCTTTTTTCCTTAGAGAAACATGCTCACCTTTAAGTAGGATTGGGGAATCGTGCACCTACTGGAAAGTGAGTAACTCAGGAACTCAAAAGTTACCTCTCTGCCCCCTTACACAGTCATAGTTTTACACTGACTGGCATTGTACAGATTTTGGCTTGCTGGTTTATTTTACAAATTGAACACATTAATGAATGTAAAAGCACCTCAATGTGTGGACCAGTTTTTCCAATTAACCTCACACAACTGAGATTCACTTTTGTAATTACACACGTGAAACAAAAAATAAAGACTGAAAATAATGCAAATCATCATTTGAGAACACCGAGAAGCTTCAGAGACATAAATGGAATGATGATCCTATTTTGTCCAGTGTATAAATCTGCAAAAATATTCCTATGGTCACTGTTGTCTATGAAGCTCTGAGGTTCCCAGCGTATGTACACACACATATTACAGGAAAAATTAACACAGTTGTTCTTAACTTCAAATCTTTCTAAATTCTTGCTTATGTAAATCACATATACACATGTGTATATTGTGTGATGTAAATCACACAATATACACATATACCATGTATATTCTAATAATTGCACATTATTAGAATATACACAATATAGTGTCCTTTTTATGGTAAGGAAATCTATACTTCTGTAATGTCTTCTTTTGCAGACTTGATTTCTCACCATTAACACTGCATTAATTAACACTTCTCACATTTATGCAATTAAAACCAATGCTGTTAAGCCAGTAGACTCTTCTGCAGCACAGCAGCCATGCTGGCCATCCTGGAAAATCATTGGCAAATACTCTAAATTCCACCTCAGTGCTCTGACATGACACAATTTTACTGCAGAACAAGAGGAAACAGGCCATAAAAAGCACGCTTATGGCTGAGGCAACGAAATATGCCACTGCCATTGAAGAAAAACAACTTTAATGGTAAACTCAGTATATGGAAACATGGAAACTGTGATCCTGTGAGGCTGTAGATGTAGTCACAAGAGATACTGCATTCCTGGAGCCAGCTGCTTCTTCAGACAGAGCCAGGGAGCTCACCTTGCCAGCTAAAGAAAAGTCACCGACACAGTTACTTAAAGAACCAAGAAGTAGTCTTAAAAATGAAGAGCTGTTGCAGAAGATGGATATAAGTATGTATCTTTCATTCATCAAATCCCAACATCCCCCTCCACTAAAGCTTTAGAAACACCAAAACACAGACTCAGAACTTATTCCCAAGGATCTTTTACATGCTTAACTGCTTGTTAAAAGCTTGTCTTCACCACAGATCAGAAAGGATGAATGAATGAAAACACTTTTCAGGGTGTTACAGATGTTAGAATTCTCCTCCGTTATTTTCAGTTTAATTCAACATTTCCAAGCGGTGCCTGTGGACTACCAAGGACCTGCAAGGCATCACTTAGCAGCCGTGTGAACAGAAGTATTTAAGAGTCGTCTCTCTGCATGTGGTACAAAGGAGGCCCAAATATGAAAAAAAATTTTTTTCCTTAAGGTCCGATTCTTATCAGGAGTCCTTAGAGTGGGCTTTGTACCCTGTTTCGCACAGGATTAAGATGACACTTAAATGTTCTGCAGGATTAAAAAAGAAAAGAGAAATACTGTTTTGAGAAACCCTTATGACTAAAATTATCATTGTGAAATGTAATTCAGGGGCTTCACAGCAGCTGAGTTACATAATGGTCACCAAATTATTTTATTTATGAACACAAAAAAATAGGTTTTGGCAGATGACCTTGGCCGGTTTTTCTTCATTAATCAAACCTTATTGCTTCAACTACAAAGAACAGAGCAGTTTGTCATTCAAGCAAGTGTAAAATATATACACATATACATTAAGAATATAATAGGTATACCTGATAACCTTCCAGATTATCCATATTTTACAATAATTACTGTTACATGAAAGAGTCCTTTGACCAGCAACATAAAAACAAACCCTGGGATTAAAATTTACCATTGCAAACAAATTATGAAGATAGGTTTTTTTCTCTTTTCCCTTTTTTCTACAAACCCTAGATCTACTATAAAAACCACTGAGACCTGGACAAGCCTGAGAAGTGGGCCCATGAGAATCTCAGGATGTTTAAGAAAATCAAGTGCAGTGCAGCTCAGTTGGCACAGCCCCTGCTATCAGCACAAGCTGGAGGATGAACATATGAAGAGCAGCCCTGCTGAGAAGGATTTGGGGGTGCTGCTGGATGAGAAGCTCAACATGATTCAGCAATGTGCACTTGCAGCCCAGAAAGCCAAACCATTCTGTGATTCTGTGGTTCAAACAGCTATATATAAATATTTTGCAAATAGAGTGAGAGAGCATGGATCCACTACCAGCGGTTTCCCAATACATGAGGCAATTTACAGAAGATCAGAGGGCTACGACAAGGGCTTTATTTTGGACAGTATTTAAATAAAAAAGAACAAACTCACAGTTGGAAGAAAACCAGGTAGAAATAGGAGTAAACCTACTCCACTGCACTCTCCCTCAATCTGCTGCAAATTAACCCAATTAGTTTAAGAATATTTTCTCCCTCAATTCAAACACCTCCCTAGATCAAAATCAAAAACATTTATTAACTGATGCTTCCAACTGTGACAGAAATTACAGTCATTTTTGTAGTAGAGATGGTGTAAAAATGCAATCTAAAAATATGATTAAAAGCTCAAAAGATGAGTAACCCAAGTTCATCTTGGAAATGGCTGTTTGGATACTGCTAAAGAAATGCATTTGGAGTTAATTAGTTTGCTTTTTATCTGTTCCTCAATTAAGAACTTCCTACTCTCCCTTAATCATGAAACAGCTATTAAATTTAACAGACCTGTCTAGATGACCTTACACAAGAAGAATAAATTAATTGAACAGATTTTCTTAAAAATATGAGAATCATTTTATGAAAATAATGGTACTACCAATGTTCTGATCCTTTTAGATTTTGAATCATATCAAATCAATCCCATATATAACATCTTAAATTCCTCCTGTAACTCTCATAAAATAAGTATTTTGGAACACTGGTTATTCAGGTATTTCCTGAGAGTAGATTAATTCTTTTTACCCTTTACAACTAAACAAACAAACAAAACAACAACAATAAAAAAACCAACCAACCCAAAAAAAATCAAAAAGGTGTCAACAAGTGAGAAAGCACACACTGGTAAATCATGTAGTACTTCAGTCATTAACACTACATTGCAAAGAATTAGAATAATGTGAAAAAACCCTCTGGAAGATGTGAATAGAACACATTTCTATATACAAAACAAGGACTCATGCCCTCAGTGTATTTCCTTTAAATCCTGCTGGAATCCTGTGTTGGAATGTGGGGGGGTTTGTCCAAGAAAACTCTTAATGTATCAGAGCAATTCTTCTAGTGTTTTTTTCCCTTCAGAAAGTAATTTCAAGTTCTGTGCTGCACTTTTCCCACGTGTGAATATGGCAATAAAGAACTAGAGAGAGCTACAAAGCTGTACATGGATGTTCACAGATACCTGCTGCTTTCTGAGGCATTCTAGAAACACTTCTTTTTCAAAGGGCAGACAAACCACAACACTAATCTGCTCTGCAGTCTTCGTTCACCCCACAATTAATTCACTCAACTAGCAGCTGAAATGCCCTATTTAAAGTATACAGGTTAAAAAAATCAATTTTTTTAAAGAAAGAGGTCATAATTTCTCAGATCTTAAAAAAAAAAGCCGAAAACCAACCCATACCCACACAATGTTGTTATGTTCTAGGTTTGCCAAAAACAACGAAAATACACTGTCATAAACATAGAACCACATTCCCACTCATGCTATGAGGATGGTGGTAATGGGGGAAAAAAAAGCATGGACATCCTAAACAAAGTCCAAAGCTACTTCACCGAGCAGAATCTTAGACGCAGAAGCCTACCTCAGGAGACTCAAACTTACTGAGACATATCAGAATGGAGATGTGAGAAAAATTATTTTACACGTATTTAGTAAACTAAACACAGACCTTAAGATGTCCATTAGCCACCTCAACTATTTTAAAATTTGCTCAGAACGAAGCTTTGTCCATCATTTTCCTGGGGTGACTTCATACAGCAGCAGAAAGGCTAGTTCTCACTGGTTTAATACAGCAACAAAATTAACTTCCAAGCACACTGCTTAATAAAATGATACTTTGCACCCCAAAGAAAGAAGTCTTCTAGGGGCATCATGAACCAAATTTGATAGTGCTGTAAAATAAAATTATCTTTACATATCCCCTAGAAGAAAAAGGGTACTAAACACAGATGAGAAAGGAACGCCCTTCTAAGACTGGGTGAAACAATAAAAGAATGTGTCAAGATTTTTAATCTAGATGCCTGACCTCAAGGCTAACTGAGAGTTCCTGCTGTCTGCCGTACTGTCAGCCCCATATTACACAGACAACAAAAATAACAATCAAAAGACAACAATGGTAAAAAGGCAAGTTATTCTGACTTGCAAATTTCACCAATTAAACAACTGCCCCTGTTGATGCTGCAAGTGAAAAAAAAAAATAGCATTCTTCACCTCAGAAAGAAAGAATGATTTCGTGAATCTGCAAATGCAGCTGTGCCAGGCATAAGAGTTATACAGCATTTGCCCAAAGGTTACAAAAGAAGATCTTCAATAGTTCCTTGGCTTGTTTTACAGCAGTTCAGTACTGTTGACTATCGAAATAATTCCTGAAAGTATACAATAAAAATGAGATGCGACTATCTTAATAAATTCCCTTTTCCTGAACCTAACTTCAGTGCAGAAGCCTGACTTTGACTCTTCCAGCCCCAATTCTCTCACCAACTCAATCAATCCTTTTTATTTAGAAAAATTATTTTTATGATATGATTGTTTCAGTCCCTTGCACTTGGTGTATCTACCACTGTCATGTTCTGCATGTTGACATCTATTGACAAAGAACTTGGAAGAACTGAGTATCAAAGATGATAACTTTTTGTAGTCAGGGCAAGACCTTAAGATAAAGAACGTGTAAATCCAACTCAGCTCTCATGGTTCAAGTCATTTTGGGCAGCAGAACAGCACCGAGTAACCAATGGCTGTCTGAAGTCTAAGCCAATATAACTTGTAAGAAACATGATTGGAAGGACATTAATACCATCCCACCACCATACCATCAATAACCACCTTCATGCAAAATCCCACTATGTAGGGTATTACGGCTATCATTTTAAACAAACACACAATGCCCTATATACACCTAGACTGAAGTCCCAATAGTTCTACAGAATTCACCTCATTGTTTTACTGTTAGTAGAAAAAGCCCTGACTAAGTTAACAGGGAAGAAAAGCTGATGAATTTGCTTCGTTCCTGGGCCTTGCAAGAACTGGATGGATAAAAAAAGTAAGCCTCCTTTCTTTTTTTTAGATGGATGCAGACAGCAACAAATACAGTCTGTTAATACAGGAAGCAAAGCAGCAAGGATGGCAACAAATTCGCTCAAGTCTTCTTAGAGAGACCAATGCTGGAGAGACACAAGTGAGGTTGCAGGCTCCTTGAAGCCCAGCAGTACATTTTTGAAAGCAATCTTCTGGTACAGGATTTTGTTTCCATTGCCTCACTTCTTTCTTCCTCTTCTCTCTTATCCTCTACTACAGCAGGGTAAGAAGAAGTTGAAGAGGAAGTTTTCAAGGTGAGGTAGATGAAAGAGATGGGAATCGTAAGGGAAGCCTCCAGCAGACAGAATTGTGGGATTCTCACTCTCACTGCTCTTCTGCAAGGAGTGCAGGCCACCAAAAGATTGAGCTATGTTAGCATTATCACACTTCTGTGGAAGTGATTTGTGGAAAAAATAAGGGGGAAAGCATGTAAATCTGTAATATAGATTCAAGAACAGGTCCCTCCTCCAACCCTTTTTAAATATTTTGCATGTGATCTGCTAAAAAGTCTCTTTTGAAACCCAAGTAAAGCACTGATTGTCCTAAATAATCACCATAAACATTCACCTTTACAGCTTCAGAAGTTGGCAAGTGTAAAAGAATACACCTAAGATAAAACATGTGGTTTCCACTCCAAAGAAAGAGAAAAGATAAATCAAGCCAAGCTGTTTCCATATTTTTCAATATGATTTAAATAACAGACCTGTTTTCTAGGCCAGTACATACCCTCCAATGCACACGATGGTACCATTTCCAGACTGGGGGAAGACTATTTAAAAACGGCATCCACTACCACTCAACCCCCATTTGAAAGTTTCTTTCTTCCTTGACCCAATGCCAACACGATAATTTCACATAAAACGGGAGTGTAGGAGGGTATTATTGGCACTAAAGCATGGGAATAACCTGCGGGAGGAAAAGCATTTCTCTTATTCCTTCCTTAAGCATAACTTCTGCAAATAAAATAGGGGGAGTTTGGACAGAAGAAATGCCTGTTTTAGTACAAAAAGGCAGAAGATAAAGAGGTTAGATGGGAAATAAAATATAAGAGGAGTTGACAAGAGATTACTTGGACACTGAATTCAAAGCAAGAAGTTTATCCTAAGGAAAACTTAATTTTTTCCTTCCTTACCTGCAACAGAGAAATTAGAAGGCCCACAAGGATTTACAGAACACGTGCTGTATGTGCATGGTGAAGAGGAGAGAAATGTCTGGCTGCAGGAGGCGGCCAGGAATGACAAATAAGGATTACTTACATTATATTCTAACTACCTGCATCTATTACTTCAATAGACATCATGACAAGGCTGCTGTCAGCACAACAGTGTTGGGATTCTTCCTTGGCACAGACAGACCCCACTCCATGGGGGAAACAGACATTTTTACAGAAGTCTGGAAGGAGGCTGCTAAAACCAAAGGAAGCATTTTTAGTACCTCTTAGGTTTTAGAATACCACTTGTGCATTTATACCACCCCTTCCCATTCCAAGCATTTTGCTGGGAGGAAAGTGCCCTGCACAGAAATATGGGGAGGCTTCCTTGCCCATATTATGAGTTTTTTTCCATTTAACGGAGCATCTGGTCTAATGTGTGTGTTTTAATTAAATGCAATCATTTGTAGCTCAGAAAAACATATACAAAAGGCCATACTGAATCAACATAACTGCAGCCAGTGACATCTAGATTCCATAGTAAAACAATAAATACTCCACAACAGTATAGTTCTAAGATTAAAAAGGGGAGGAAGCAATTTCAATGAATTATGATCTGTGGTTCCTGCAGCTATTTACAAAAGAAAAAATCCTTTGATCTTTGCTATAAAGAACAAACAATACTTCTGCTGCAGTGCAAAGAAAGCCTGGATTTCTACTGAGTTGAGGCTGTATTCATTTGTTAAAAAAGGAAAAAGGTGACTGCACAGAAACCAGTGCCATGAATCATTCCAATAATTCAGAACTATGCCACCCAGCTGCACATATCTCTTAGAGCTGTATGCAAAACATTACTGTACACAAGCAGGCAGATTAGCTCAAATAATGGTCTAGCCTAGCAAGACAGACCTCTTTTTGTTGGCTTGAATAAGCTCATACAACTTCAAATATGCAAATCTGAGCCTAGCTTAATTGTACTTGATTACAGGAGATGCTGTGTATGACAAGAGATAGAGTCGCTTCCAGTCAGGAAAAAAGTGCCAGTTACATCTATAAATCACAGTACTAATCAAATAAACATAATCCAAATATCCCTTTGAGAAAATACCAAATTAACATGCTTCCTTTGGTTAATGCTTATGTTTCCACTTGCTTCTAAATGCTTCCCTCTGGTTATGCCACCTTCTGAACTGCCTGACCCACTGCCCAGCCTCAGCCTTGCACTAGTTCTGTACTGCTCTCTTCCACCTTGTCAGCCACAAGTGTAGCAGTTCTTCCTTGCACTACTAGAAAAAGCAATTGAAAGAAAAAATAAAGCTACAAAACATTCTGAAGTTGATTGTGTTTGTTGCAATTTGGTACTTCATAAGGAGGTAGCAATATAGGAATCAGAGAACCCTCCCTGTTCCCTGAAAATTCAGGTGTGTCATCTTAAGGTAGACAGTAGCTCAGGAAATCCAAGATGACTCAGAAAATAAAGTTTGGGGGGGAAAGGGTGT
The DNA here is from genome assembly GCA_013399945.1 of Ploceus nigricollis. Lineage (NCBI taxonomy): Eukaryota > Metazoa > Chordata > Aves > Passeriformes > Ploceidae > Ploceus > Ploceus nigricollis. The sequence continues at coordinate 194,307 of VXBC01006749.1, forward strand.
AAATAACCTATCCTTTTGTAGATTTTAAAATAGCAGTGGTATAGCCTTAATGATCTGAGGGTACAAAACCAGCAAACTTCATAGGGTGAACTATCTTTTTAAAAATAAATTACTATCAGCTGATACAGTTGGGAGTAACAGAAGAGCTTCCAACAGCCTGAGAATTTTTTTAACAGTAGCAATTTGTCTAATAAAGGACATTATCTCTGATAGATAGACTATCTCTACAAACTCTGAAGTCATCTTTACCCATAGAGTCTTTTAAAATGGCACAAGGCATGTGGCCTGACCAGGATGAGGCTTATTTAACACCAGTGCTACAGACAAGAACTTCACTGGCTTTGATTGACTTCCCCTATTCTGCATCCAAGATTCTCCTCCTGTAGAAACGAAGGGAAATTGTGGGACTACTGCATGTGTTTTCTACAGTGATCTGCAACTCCACAGTGGCATTTAGCTGAGGTTTTCAGACAACTGTGACCAAACTCAGAACTATTGCTTTGACCTGCATATTTGACATTTGATCGATGACTTCAATGAACTTCCTCTTCCATGACACTGCGTTTGGGAAAACAACGTGCTCAAATATTCTCTGCCTGAGGTTTATGAAAGGACAGTGAACTACCTTGGGCTTTTCTGAGGCAGCAGATGTCCAACTACTCATTAAAACATACAACAGCTAAACTTGGACAAGAAGGTACAGAAGAGGAAAATAGATTTTCATGAAGTTTTATCTAAAAAACAAAAACCCCAAGCAGTATCTGTAAAGGTACTATCTCATTCAAGAGTCCTTCTGGTTAAAGCAAGATTTTAGTTTATATTAATTCTAATCCAAAGTTTCTCTCATTCTGATGCAGAAATAAAATCAGTAATTTATTGTGCATCCACAAAACAGCTCTATATTTAATTTGACCTTGCAAATATAAAACCAAAACATTTTAACCTTGTGTACTACAGCTAACTGGAAGTGAATTTTACTTCAGAAGATACAAATTTAAATAGATTAACTGCCTCATCAAGCAGGAATAAATAATAAACCCCCCCCACGCAAAATAAAGTTAGTAGTGAGATTCATCTATAAAACCAAATGTACAAAGTTGATGGCTGTGAAAAAAATACTATAAACATTTGAAAATCACTGGTATGGCTTTAAGTTAATGAAATACAAGCAGGAAGCTCCCCTTTAACTATCTAAGAGCAGCGTGTCAGGGCAGTGTTAACTGTTCTCTTCTGCTTTGAGAGGTTTGATGCACGCAAACATGGAGATGATTTGAAACAACTGAAATATGACTATAAAAAACAGGTAGACAGTGATTCAAACCTTCTTGGGATTTAGGATTAGGCAGAGGCAGCCAACTAATTACACATTCTGTTTGTTTTAGCTGAGAGAACAACGAAGGTTTTACAGTTGCTACACTCATCGCACATTTTTCACTGTTATATGGTAAACAATATTTATGTCTTTCCTTCAAGTGAAGCAGACAGTGAGTCTGGTAGGACTGTTTTTTCTTTCTTTAAGCATTTGTTTCTTCACTTGCTGTTTTTCTCATATATAAGTCTCTTGAGGTATATCTGAAGGCACATTCACCTTGGTATTCATAAACAGTGTTTATATGAGGCACACCATTTACAAGGGCATTTCCTCATTCCCATCACTTTTTGAGGAGAGGGGCCATTGACTACAATTTTTTTTTTTTTAATGTTTAACTGACTGCATTTGCAACATTACTCCTTTCATCATTAGCACTTTTTTCTAGGTTTCCTGTACCTGGAATATTTCAGTGAGAGCAGAGAGAGCATATGACATATACAGGCACAAGTTCTACTCTGTAGAGTGCTTTAAAGGAAAAACTTTAAAGTAAAAGAAAGCAATACCCTTTTGTGTTTTTTTGAAAATAGGAGATGCAATTGTATTCAAGGAGCAATTTTTTTCTGGACCCCGGAGGGAAACTTTTCCATGGTCAGGATGTGTGCAGCATGCTGTGAAAAAATAGCTGAGCTCTGCCCCATGGTGCATGAATGTGGGGTTCTCATCATCTGAAGGGTTGAAAGATTTACTCATTATCTCTATCTCTCTTTTAATTCTATCTTATAAAAATAGCTATTTTTCCTAGCTGATCACTGTCAGAGCTTCTTATGGATATCCAGAAAGAGCCCTGCACCATCTCCACCTCTCTCTCACCCTCCCTGCTCCACTGGGAACTGCACCTATTGTAGATACACAACTGGGCACGCAGAGCAAGAAAATCATATCTGAGAAGACATCCTCTTATCCTTCTAAACAATCTGCTCCCTCACCATTTCCTGTATTAAATTCTTACAATATTTTTATATTTACAGAAAAAAGAAAGGATTTCTTTCACTTGTGTAAGAAAAACAATGATACCAAACAGATATTTTCAAGATGAAAATGTACTCACAAAATTTCCAGAAATAAAATTCTAAGTAACTAATAAAAGTCATGTAGATAATTATGCTGCATCTTCTAATTTCATAAGACAGCTTATGTTCAGTTTTTAAGATACAGTTTGCTGTCATTTGGTACATAAATCCAAGCAATTGGGATTCATGGCTTCATACACTGCTCTCATTATGCGTGTTCACTGCAAATGCTTGCAGTGTGGATATCACTTTCTTAAAATAGAGTGTTTGAAAATAATTTAGTCTTTTACATGAGGTCACCTTTTCTCAAGGCACAGTGTAATTTTTAATTAATGCTGGAGATCCTGTATCTCTGGAAGATTATGATTATGCAGACTTTATAAAAACGCTTAAATTAAAAAATGAAGCAGGTGCTTCAAGTTTCTGCAGAGACATGTGCAGATCTTTGGTTACAATTTTTAAGTGCCTATTCATTAGGCCCCTCGTAGGACAAAGCTGTGCATGGAGCCAGCTGGCTTTCAGGTACTTCTGTTGCTGTCCAATTTAACTGTGCAAGTGGTGCAGCATAATAATTCACAGGCTGAGACCACGAGTACAGTTACACCTTAACACAACTGAAGATGATGAAAATGCTTGACAGTGGAAAAAGCAGCAGTAAGACAGTCACATAAACACTATTTCACTAGGAATTCTGGGGGGAAAAAAATCCTCCCTAAATGAGTCTTGTTTATATGGAAGAAAACAGGAAGGTTGCATTTGAAAAATTATCCAGTAATTTCAAAACTCACTATGATGAAATTAAAATGAAAAAAATACCTAAAAACCACTGCTCACAACATACCACCAGCAAAGTGTTTAAAATACAAAACCAAACAGAATTCCACCTTAATTCCTCCCCCTGTTCCCTGACCATTAAAATACCTTTAAAGTCTTCAGATGTAAAATAATTACTTGATTGTGGATACAAATTACTGTGATTGTTAAAAAGATTTGTTGTTATATAGCATGTTTGCATACAGACTTGCATTTGTGGCATAGCACAGCATAAGCAGCAATAAATCTGCAATATTTATATACACACAGTTAGGTGTAAGCCCAAATTTACACCCCCAGAGACAAGGGATATCACTCCTAACAGGGCCTCACTTGGAATTGATCCAGCTTTTGAACTGTAGATTAAATACTATTTTTATTTTCTTGGGAAAATAAGGTAAAATTTATCATATTCAGGCAAGAACAGAATGGCAGGGTTCACAAGACAGATGGTGCCTGAGTACTACAGCAGTTGTCACTTTGTTGTTCGCTGCTGAGGAAATACAGCAGAACAATAACTTTGGACTGGTATTTGACTTAGACACACAAATACATGCCAGCCAAGTCTTCTCTATACACTCATATATCCTCACATGTCTGTTATTTTTCCTATGAGATGCAAATTCCTTTTGCCCCCCACAAATAAGCTGCTAGCAATTTTTGATTCTGGATGATTTATAGGCTTTAGCTTAGAATCAAAAGCTATCTTACTTTCCAGAATAAAATATGCTGATACCTCATTTCAAGTATATCAGTGGAACTGGGATTGTGAAAGAGAAGATTGTTCCTCAAAAATCACAACTGCCACGAAAATACACACACAGATACTGGCAATTAACTTTCTCCTCTCATAGGCTCTGTATTTTATTTTTTGTGAAATTATGTTCTCAGAATCACGTAAAGAAAAAAAAAAAACCAAGGTCCAGCAGAGCTCTTTCTAAAGATAGTTTGGAGAGCACTCTCCACAGAAATGACGCATATGTATGTGATACAGTGGCATATTATGTACCACTAAAGACAAAATAGCTTTCTCAGCAATTACATTATCCTATTTCAATATGAATAACTGCATTACTGTGATTTAGATATGAGGCATTAAAAAGGTTTTACAGTAAATAGTTTCGCTTGCCATACTTCCCCAAAGTGTTTCAACGTACAGACCCAACTTCGTACCAGACACTCTGAGGCTGCACAGCGCGCACAGCTGCCAGCCATTTCTCCTATGCTACATGTCCTCAGAATGCAATCCATACAGAGCTTCCCCCTCCTTAAAACTACACACATCCCAAGAAAGGGAAGTACTCAAAGACAGTATTTATAAAGGAGTTGGTTTAAAAGCACCAAAAACCTGCATGCAGTTTCAGGGAAGCAAGAATCCTTTGTAATAAAGTAGAAAATCTTTGCATGTATGCTTTCCCACATTATTATATCAAATTCATTCAAATGCTGTTGGTTTTTAAATACAAAAATACAGACATTTTCAAAGTAAGTACCTCAGATATCTGTTTTCCAAATCCAAACATCCTAAAATAAATTTACATTAGCTTCTGATACAAAACTGTTAATAACCAGAGCAAGCGCAAAATCAGATATCAGTATATTAAATATTCCTGGAAAGGAGTTCATTAAAAGTCATCCCATTTGCTGATTTGTTACTGGAACGCTTTATAAAGAATGGAATATGCATATAGAAGCAGGTAAAACTTAACAGATCTTAGAGTATTTATTTACTCTTTACATTTCTTTCAACACAGGGAGTGACAATAAAACTAAGAAAGAACATAACAAAAATTCAACCCAAAAATACAACCCAAAATTAAAATTCCTCCATCCTCCCTGTTGAAACTGAAACAAAAAGCACAGTGGCCATAAGAGCACAGGCAGCATCACTACAGCAACGCAAAGCCTATTTCTACAGAATTAATTGACTGCACGGACTTCAGGAAGCTAATTCATTAAACCTGCCTGGACTAAGATAAGATTGACTGGAGCTGTTCAGCTGAAAAGGCAGGTCTTGCATTTCAGAAAATATGGTAATACAATGTTTCTGCATATTGAGCTGCTTACTGAAAGTTGAAAACACCAGTAATCTGTATGACAGGTTGTTGTGGGCTGCTTTCCTAAGGTGGCATATACAAACTTGGAAGGAGATGAAAGGAGATCTACCACTAAAATGTTTCACTTGTTAGGGATTTCTATCAACCATCCTGCAGGCCCTGGTCTCACCCTTTGACATGACAGTGTTTGAATGAAAATATCAATGTTTTTTCCATTCTCAGGAAGACATTGCCATATATATTTTACCTTTCCCTCCATGTTTTGAAGTATAATGCAGAACATCTCGTATTCTGTAACACAGAATATCTTGCTCATATCTGACAAAGCTCAGAGGATCCTTTTCAGAATGCTGAAAATTGTCTTTTTTCAGACTTTTGTTATCAAGAGTGTGTTGGGTGGCTCCAGCTTCCACAAGTATGGTGTGCTGCTGTGCTGTGTGTGTATGGTGATGTGCTGTGTGTATGTGTGCTGTGTATGTACAGTGATGCTGCTATTCCAAGCTGGAAGATGGGTAATGAGAACACCAGGGAGCAGTATACATAGTGATGGCCTCTTCTGAGTTTGAGGATCCAGGCTTTTTTGAACAGCTTAGGGAAGATACTGACTATGTCTGTTGGCAAGATTTTAACTTTTTACTTCCATAATGTCTCTGAGGTGAACTTTAATTACAATGATTCAGGCAAAATAAGGTGGGAGTTCTGTATCTGTGAGGCCACAGCAAAATTACTCAAGATCACTTGCTGATTTATTAGAGAACTGTAATTCAACACTGGGCACAGTTTGGTCAGAAGTGTGGTCATGAAGATTTTTTTAACATACGCCTTGTCAAGCAAATGAAGATGGTGCTTTTGCAATAATGATTAAGCAGGTTTTCTTTATCCTAATTTTCAGCATCCATACTTAATTTAACACAGATTAATGGTGAATTATGGTTCTCTCAACCCCATATGTGTATTCTAAAAAGCCGTGAGACTGTAAAAAACCAGACAGGACTTGTTCTTAAAATAAATGTACATGAATACATGAACGCGTTAGAGGGAGACAACAGAAAAAGTTGTCTGCAAAACTCTTTTTGCAGAAAAATGGAAATGAGCAAATGTGCGACAGGATGCTCTCAGCATCTGCATAGTGCTAGACCTTAGAAGGCTTTATATCTTTATTAAACACAGTGACTGAATTTTCTAAAATCTTGCCCAAAAACTGTTTCTTACAGTTATAGTATGTCAAACAACATTTTAATATGCCATTAACTTGAACCCTAAGAACAGTTTTAAATTAAAAGAATTCATGCCAGATATCTCAAAAGAAACCTCATCTGCTCTACAGAGAGATATCACCAAGCCTGGCAGAAATAAAATTAGAACAGGAAATTTTGCTTTAGCTGGTGTTATGGATGAATGTTGCTCCACCTTCCTGCTAAGTTATAGATGGAATTCTTCCATACCTGAAGGTATTATTTTCACATGGAAAGCAAAGGGAAAAGCGTGTGTGCGTGCATATATATATCAGAGTACCTGCAAGCTCTGCGAATGATACTGCAAGAGGAGAAGTGAGAGAAAATGGGACTAAAAAATTAAAGCATGAAACAAAACCCCCCACAATAATTTAATTCATAGCTGTCAATGAAAAAATGGTGGCTGTGATACTTCCATAGCATTTGACTGGAGAGGAAGAGAGGTACACCTCAGAAAGCCACCCCAGTGGGACCAGCAAATGTGTGATTTGGGGATACAGCAACTGTGCTCACTTGATTTCTTATTCAGAGTATAAAGCATTGCTGTCCATCCACCATTCCATGGAGTGTTAGATCCATAGGTGCAAGGGAATTCACAGCAGCTTCTCACCCTGTGGTCTTTGAAACTTTAAATGGTTAAAGATTAAGCAGTTTCTGAAAGCTAACAACTAGCTCATTGCTTCAATGTCATAGATTATATAACACAGGCCAAATCTTCCCATTAAGTTAAATTGCACTCTATGACAGAATGAAAGCAACCTAATGAGAAGGTGCATAGATAATTGCTTTATTTGTAAATTAGAAAACTGAATAAAATCTGGAACACTAAACAACTGCATGTTGGCTGTTTAGTTCCATATTGGGAGATTTAATTTTGCTAATCCACCAACACAATACCCTAAATATGCTATTGTCAAACTCTCTCAGAAGCTTTCAAATATGGTCAATTACTGACTTTTATATATTGCATCTATAATTCAGGTTACTATTTTTTCCCTTTGGATGTGAATTTAAATATGACAATTTTGAGATGTTCTGCACATATAGAATTTAAAACCTGATGATATTCTGTTCCAGAGCATGGTGCTAATAACAGCAAGGGTGCAGGCTCAATCCCCGTACAGGCCATTCACTTAAGAGTTGGACTCTATGGTCCTTGTGGGTCCCTTCCAACTCAGAATATTCTGTGATTCTTGGAGCTCATGCCATGTTTATAAAGAAACAGGGAACTGCAGTGTATCAAAAAAGCACCAGAAAAAAATTTTAAGATTTACTTAAAACACCTGAGCTGCAATTCAAACGCTTTAGACAAGTCCATTGCTCTTAACCAAACATATTAGTAAAAAAACCCCCCATAAGGCAGTGACTCAGTGACTATAAACAGATGACAGAAAGCAAAATGAAATAAAGTTAAAACAAGGAGTAAAATCAAAATATGGGCATTCTTAAGTAGAGATTTATTTAGAGATCTATGTAACTCAATCTGCATGAGAGGCTTGTTGCACTCTTTTGTATGACTGGAACTTATAGGAATTAAATATACAAACACATACAATCATGCACTTTTCAACATACATCATTAAAAAAATCCTGTCTAAACTCTCATCGTTCGGAATATGATTAATGCAGCCTATCAGAAGCCAGATGGTGCAAAACCAGAGCCATCAATCAAAATGAAAAGACCACTGTGTGCTATCCCGAGTGATGTGCTCTCAAATGGAATTTCTGGTCACAGATCCTAACGCACAATGTGCAGTGCCATAAACATCATGGCACTGCCCCTAAGGAACAGCCACAAACACAGCAGGCTTTGTTAGGCAAAAAAAAATATGCAGAATTAGTACTTGCTGCTGTACGCTCTGACTGGGAAAGGCTCTGCAAGCCAAATATATGTACTTTAAATAAAAAATTAAAAGCAATGCCTTTAATGAGTTTAATGTTTGCACTGATGACAGTACCTGTCAAACTGTGCACTTGCCATTTGATTTAATATGGGATCGTGCCATACATAAACAAAGCAGCTGCCACTGTCTGTCTGACACGTGAATTGGTATTTAATATCTGTTCCCACACAGGACTTACAAATGGTTCATGTTTTTAGCTTTATATTACACATTTTCTGCAAATGTTATACAGAAAACAAGGTTGGGGTTTGCAATAGAAAACAGTGATGGCTTACATCTTGTAAGGTTTTGTACCAAGCAGGCCTAGTACTTATAAAATCAGCCTGCAAAAAATAAAAGGCATGAAGAAGCATAGTTCACCATACCATACACATACTTCATAAATGATGCTATCAATATTAAAGGAGATGCAAAAATGAGCAGCGGTAATAACACATAGGTGTTTTTACCTGGAACTAGCAAGACAGTATGAAATAAAGGATTTGTTAGCATAACTGCTTGTATTTGCAGCATGAAGTGTTTTATCACAACACTTCTCTCATGTGTGTTACATAACAGAATATATAAAATTTTATAGAAATACATTTTATAAAAAAAAATAAATATCACATTCTGTTTTAAAGACCTGCATAAACTACCTGCATATCCATCTCTTTTTCTATAAGGCTTGAAGACTAGGTATGACTGTCATGATTGCATGAGAAACGGGTGGAAGAAAAATTAAACATGACCTAGAAGAGCATTTATATAAACTAAATGTCATCTTTCAAGATCAGCTTACTTGCTTTCAGTAGTATTACAAAATTCCACATATATCACGAAGAAACTGTAATGCTTTTGTTCCTTTAAGGAGATACACCCCCCACCTACTCATTTGTATTCTGATGATCATGAGATACCAAACCTTAAATTCATCATTAGCCCCACAACTACCTTATACTTCACATAATGCAAATCAAAGAGGCAGTTTCTAGAACCACAGGAAGAATCTACAGTGCCTTGGAAAGATGTTTTTTTTGGATACTGGAATCTCATCAAAATTTGAACTTATAAAAAAATTCTAGAGAAGGTGGTGCAAGCCTCTCATACTGGAGCCTTTCCCTCAAAAAATGCATGGAAGGATGTACAGTTTCTTCTATCCCTCTTTGGATGGGTACAGTTTTTTGGATTAAAAGTCTCCTATGTTCTTAAAATACCAGAAGAAAAAAATTATGAAGAAAATTAAGATGTCGTATTAAAAGAATGAAAAAAGCTTTGTTAAGGTACACTTATAATAAAATCCAGGTTTGTTCCTCTCTTCCTACTGACAGCACCACTCCTTCCTCCTGATGCACGAAAGCTCAAGTACAGCTGAAATTGAATTGTGTGTTTAAGATCCTTCTTTCATCCCGAACTGGAAACCAAACCTCTGTGGCATGTTCACACTGCAGGCTGAACTCAAAGTCTGCTGACTCAGAGTCTCCATCCTTGCCCAAGGTTTGAAAGTCTTTCAAGCCTACCGTAATTCACTCAAGTAGTTAATGTTCGTATCTGGGACATTTAACTTAATGTTGCCAATTTTGCTGTAAACATGCATACAGTGTCATCAGAAAACTGACATCATCCAGCTCATCCCACAGTTCTCAGAAAGAATAAGCAACTGGTAGAAGCCACAGGATGCTTGTCTAATTACGTCTAAATACAACCACTCTGTCCCCTAAGATCGTGAGAGTTTCCCTCTAACACAGGCACGTTGAGTGCAAAACCACTGACAGCATGTTTGAGAGAACCCTGAATTTCACACACAGCTAGGACAATCACCTAGATTATGCATGGAAAATCTATGTGGTTTGCTGGCAGATTCTGAGACTCCTCTTCCAGCTGCTCTTCAAAGCAGAGCTCTTGAGCTCATGCTGACAGTGGCCAAACTGCACTGCGTGGAGAGACAGCAGGAGAATTAGTTTCCTGTGTAGACCAATCTAACACCCAAATTATATCTGTTGTTTTACATGGCCACTTTACTGAGACTTCTCTTTTCAACTGCGTAACTAACCTCTCTCCATGCTTTTAAGTGGAATATAGAGCAGAGAGGAAATTATAACAAAATAAAAACTAATGGAGTATTTCTAGTTCCGAGACTTTAAATAACAGCAGAAGATGGAATAAGTAGCCATCGCTGACTTATTCCAAATGGGGAACAATGTGATCCTATCCTTGTATGATTTATGCAAAATATACCAGATTATTTCTGGATGATACTTGGAATCAATCTCAAATCAAAGGTTTTGTTACTTATGGGGTTTTGTGCATGTGTGTATGTGCATATATGCAAGTCTGTGCAGAAGATTATACCTTATTATCAGACAAAAAGCCAAAAATTCCACACCTCCTTCACAACTTTATGTCAAAGGGTTGATAAAACACTATTTTAAATTGGAATAACACAGAAGAAAAATAAATGGAATATCCTCACTCCATGGAAGAAAGTAAAAATCTTACCCAAGATTTGGAGTACCAGATGACTACTCAAAATATTCCAGTAAAAAAAGTACGGATGCCTGATGCCTAAAATGTAAAATACTATGTCAAATTAATTACAGCACACAGTTTTCCAGTGAGAAGATGGGGATCAGAACATAAAGACAGTTATCCAATCTACTAGTGAAGTTCCCAAAACTTGGGAACTCTGGGTAAATGCTTAGCTAAAAGCAGGCAATTCCAAGAGCTTGGTCATATGAATACTTACATCAATAGCAAAGTTTGAATAATGGGGAGCTTTACTACCACCTCTGTGGATGCGTTTGCACAACACTGTGCTCATGCACCTGCTACACTTGGTGCACTGATGCCTTCCCCTCCCACAGCCACTTTAATGCCATGGCAAAGTACAGCTAAGTGGCTCCATAAAGAGAAAAATAATCAAGAAAAACAGAAGGGCAGGTGAACAAAATAGAGTGAGAATGCAATGTTAGTACATGAAGAAGATATTAAATAAAGGATAGTTAGATAGAAAGAAACTGAAAGAAAAAAGGTGGAGTACATAAAGCAAAAACCCTTTTATTTTTTGAGGGGAGAAAAGGCAATAGAACAAAAAAAGAGGGAGGGGTTGGAAATGGGAAAAGATGGAAGATAACTAGGAAATCCAATCCATTACAAACTGCAAAGCCAGAGAGGCAGAGGTCAAATGTGATCTTAAGGAATAGAGAAGGAAAGATGCCTGAACTCGAAATGCCCATGGCTAGTTAGATGTGATTTTGCTGCTAACACAAGATTGAAGGGAGCTTTAAAAAACTGTAACAGGGTCAAGCCTGTTTATTTTTTGTGATGCCAAGGTTTTCCAGCAACTAACTTGAAAAACCCTAAAACTTTCTTTTTTGTATTTTTTGTCTCAGTATCAGATCAATCAATGATGGACAAGGTACATAAATGATACAAGACATGGAGCAAAAGGTAATGTCTTTCTCCGGAAAATAACAAGAGGATTAATGTGCATCAAAGAATTTGTTTCCCTTGAGCTGATACGGCATGTATTTAATGTCACTGTAAAACTTGTCTCTCATTTTATGTTTCAATATTTTTTTTGGAGGTAGAATATCCTATTTCAGGCAATCTACTATACCAGGTAGCATTTGCACGCTGTACCAAGGAGAAAAACTGTGAAGTAAATAACCACTATTTTCACAACTGTTTAACTGGAAAAGTGTATATGTGTTTTTACATGGGGTGAGGGATAAATGTGGATTTCATGAGTTCATTTATTAAAACTGTTCTCAAGATCACTAATGAAGATATTTCAATAATACATTGGTACCTGTGAAACCTTGTTCCACATCTAAGCACATACATCAACATATAGCACATGTACACCTTTGTATACAGATGCAAACATGATTTAACAGACTGTTGTTAAACAATTTTTTGAAAGGCCATTTAAAAAGATAGAAAAAATACCTCTCTATCCTAAAACAGGAAAAGCCTCCATTCTGGAATAGAGGTAACAATCCCAAACAATTCAGTTAGCATCAGACAAGGTTAGATGCTTTAAATGTCCAACTACAGCAAAAGTTACTAGCATTAAATATGGTTTTAACCAAAATATTAATCATATCTACTAATATATATACTTGTCTGTATATATTCTAGGTTTTGTCTAAAACAAAACCAACCAATAAAGCATCGGTTTTAGAGCAACAAATTCAGGAATTGAGTTCTTTGTTCCTTGATTTTCTGGATGTAATATGCACTTCAAATAAGACTGCAATTCTTTAATCATAACATTTCAGCTACAGAATTAAGACAGAGCAAATATGTATTTTTCTATAGCATATACAATGGAGAGGTAAGCCCTTTTGTTGCAGTGCTTGCCTTGTTTCTTTGCCTATTCTATACAAACCCTGAAACAACTCCTGGTATATGAACAGCCCTTTCTAAACTATCTCTGTATTAGCTTGCTCTGTGTTACAGATGGCACAAACTTCAATGTAGCTTAGAGTTAGGTCAAGAATAAGCAGGAGCTTTTGAGGCCACTAGATTTTCTTCACTATCATCAAGTAATGTTCAAGTGTGCCATTAGCACGAGGCCACTGCATGGCTCTTCCAAATAGAAATTGCTTTTCTCTTTCAGTAGTCTTCTTTGAAGCCTTGCTTCATATCAAGAGCACAAAACAGCTTTATGTAACCTCCTCCAAAAAGCAGCTCTGAACATGAGAGAAGAGAACAGAGAAGAATGGATGTAGGTTACAATAAGAGTATTTCCATAAAAAGCGGTCATATCTGACATCTGAGATTTTAAATGAAACCCAAAATCTATTTCAAGGCAGGAGATAGCAAAAGGCTCTGGCCCTTTTCAGCAATAACCTAAAAAACCTTTTCGTCTTACAAAACAACAATTCAGAGCACCTCCTTTAGAAAATTCAGATCATGGCTTATATCACAGGCATTGCAACCCCACAGTTGCCTTACAATTTAGTACAATGCTGTTCCTGGAATAAATGGAAAGCAGGTTAAAGGGATTTTTGTTATTTTCCAGCATCATATACCCAAGTAATTACCAAAAAAATCTGAAGGCTGAGAGAGTACCACAAAACTGCTTTATTTTTTTCTGGTCAAAAGTAAAACCTACACATTCACAGTACTTCCACCACACATCTTACAAAACACAGTTAATAACTGAGAAACATTACTGCCCTTATGAAAAACAATAAGAATTGCTTGTGGTTTTCAGCAGTTCTGTAATTTCCCATTTCCAGCCTCCAAAAATCATCCGAATTTGGTTTACATAAACATGCTAGCTGCTATGCCTCACATGTAAAACAAACCACTTCTAATGCCAGTAGCTTTTAAAGATGACAGCAGCAAACACATAAGATGTCCCAGTCTGAGAGATGTGGAACTATTAACAGAAGGATGTTAATCTCACCTGCCACATGTTTAGTGTTCCAACTACATTTTAGTCCTTCACCAGCTACTCTCATAGCAACACTTGCAACTCTAAAAGTGTCCAACATGTCAATTTACATGTCCTCTTATGAAACACATTGTCCCACAGTGCAGACACATCTTGAAAAAAATAGTTTTAGGACCTAATTAACAAGAGTAGTGAGGTGATGTCTGCCATTAGAAAGTTAGCCAATATAAGGTGTTTTAGTTAGAGTGGTTTCTTTCAATAGACATCAGAATTTCTTTTTTTCAAATTGGCTCATTTGTGAAGGAGTCCCTGTACATGGGAGAAAAATGAAAGGAAGCAGCTTATCAGTAGGAAAACTGGTCCCAGCTTAAGTGACTGACTTCCCATCTCCCCCTGTTTCTGCTGTTGAGCTAAAGAGTCCTCATCTTGGTGAAGACAGTCTTGCTGGTTCTCAGTGCCACCACCACACCCTCCATTCCCCTGCCACAGCCTATTGTTCCCAGAGGCCACCAGAACAGCAGAGGTGGAAGGAATGCAGGACTTAGGAGGTTTTTTTTTTTTTTATCAGAAGCCAGCTGACTCCAAACCCTCACCCTTCACCTGGCACTTTACACTTGCTTTCCAATATTTCATGTTTCACACAGATGCCCATGATGATTCCTAGACAATGCCACAGCCTTGGGCATTGCTATGGTTAATATGTTGTGTTATTGTCAACGAAAATCACTTAGAGCATATAGATATGCCTCCTAAGGCAGTGCCAAAAGACATCCAACCTGTTTCACAGTGGTCCCTGCCTGCTTCACTATGAAAATAGTTTCACCCCCTCATTACTTACAGCCTCTTTCAATGTGTGGTAGCTTAATTTTCAAAAAATTTCTGACACGAAGTGTCAACTGTCCAGGAGAGCTAAAGAATTCAGCAGAAGAAACCTCAGTTTAAGCAAACTGACACTAGATTATTTATTTTCCATTAAAAATAGGGTCTGTGTACTATTGAAAAAATTGCTTGAAAATATCATGGATGTCTAAGTGGCAGCAGCCATTAATATCTTAAGAATAGCCTTACCATCTTGTTATTAATGTTCTTTGAGTGAGTAATGCACATATCTACCCTTATCAAAGACAACAGGACATAACTCCCTGCCTCCCAAAATTGCTTATGAGGCTAAGAGCTGACAAAAAAAAAAAAAAAAAAAAACCCAACCAAAACAATAATTAAAAAAAAAAAAAAGGCAAAAAACCCAAAAACAAAAAAAAATCTTATTTGTCATTTAATTGTGTATCACAATACAATGGTCCATATAACTTGCCAAACACACAGGCATTGTCTAGGAGATTTGCTCTTTTGAGTGTTTTAACATTTCCAGAACACATAAATAAAGAACATTAGAAGCATGAGGCTTAAAGATTTTGCAATTATTTTAGGAGAATTGCATCAATTACAGCACATTTTGAAATAGCAACTAATTTTTTTAATCCTGAGCACACCTTCAGTTTGGGAGAAAATCTCTCAAAAAACTCTTCAAATCACATGAGGGTTGACTGTATTTCTTACTGGGCTGGACACAGTATATGCAAAAATAAATCTCTAAAGCTATAAGACATGACCTTATTTTTTCATAGATCATGCCCTGTTGTACAGCAAGAGATTCAGGCTGCAAAAGGCAGAAGCAAATATGTAGCTGAGCACATCTCTCAGAGGATTTCTCACTGTAACAGCCCCATGCTGCCAGAGGCATGTATGGACATCCCCTAAGCTATCCCTGGGTATCCTCCCAAGAAAGCAAAGCAGGAAACTGTGTAGTAGTTGTGATATACTGTGCTTACAATATGTAAAAACGTTCTTCTGCAGAACAAAAATTGAGGATTATAGTTTTAAACAACCACTCCAGGGCTAGACTGAATACTTAAACTCATCTGACAAAAAGAAAAGGAACTAGGGCTCTGCACTTCTGAATTTGGCCATTAGGTGCATTCTGGATCCTGAAACTCCTATTAAGCTTATAGAACCTGTTGTTTTGACCAGGTAAACGATTATAATAACTACTTTACCAGCTTAAAAAAACTGGGTCGCAAATTTTAAAGAGCAAGGGTTATTTCGGAGAGAGCTACAATTCAATTATTTCTGAGCTACTTCAGACAGAATAAAATTCTTACAGTGTGAAAAGTAAAACCTCACAGTGTACACACAAAAAACATTCAGCAGAAATTACTTGAGTGCAAACATAATCTTTTATTAAATGAGCTTGCAGAAAACTGGCCAGAATATAACTCCTCAATTATCTTCTCTGACATTTTAAAAAACACTAAAGCTGTTGTTGGTACAGCTTTATGAGGATGTCAATTTTATCATCTTTTTCTGATAGTCCTAGAAAAAGATTAACTGTATATAAAACTGGAAGTGCTATTCTATGGCTAACTAGATTACACAACAATCAGAACCTGACTCTCAAGAAAGCCAGACCATACCTATTTTTACTCTACATAAACATGAAAAAGCAAGTATTTCAGAACAAGGAATGGCTTAATCTACAAACAGAGTGCTATGTATTTTTACACATGCTAACTGAAATAAGTTTGAACAAATGGCAATCACACACCTGGAACAAGATTGCTCAGCATTTCCTAAGTACTTATTTAATTCTGAAAAGAATGAATCTTAGAAGATACTTATTTTAAGAACAACCAAAAAAAACATGATAAAAGGGATCTTTGTATGTGCCTGACATCAAGAATTCAATATATTTGCTAGGCATTCAAGACTGATGCTAAAATGAGCTTTATCTGTGGCACAGTATCTGAAAGACCCACAGGTTCTGAAGTCAGAGGCTCTGTAAAGCACTATAGCAACACCAGGTTAAAGAACGCAGCATCAAATCTGCCTGGATGGGAGAAGTATATAACCAATGGGCAATTTTTGAGATTTGCTGTTGAATGGTTTCATCTGAACAATGAGAAGGACAATTAGATAGTAATTTTTACTTGTTTAGGAATTAAAGAATACAGGAGCTCAGCGAATTCTCCTCTGCTATCAGCAGAGTATCTCCTGCTTTTCCATCCCTTCTGCAGGAGGAATTTAAAAGCTCTGCCTCCTCTGCTGCTGAATTAAGGCCTCATTGGATAAAAGATAAGACTTAACACCTTGAAGTAGAAGGGAAAGTAAATCCTTGTTTCCACCTCTATTAAACACTGGGTTTTCATCTGGGAATGAAGAACCACAAGCATTTAACTGTCTTTCAGGATGCTCTAAGTTACACTAGATGGGCAAATATATATTGAGGTAACATTTTCAGGGGAACAATTACTGTTTCCAAGAGCTATTGGCCTCCTGACCATGCATAAATAGTAACAAGGTTAATAGAGTTAGTATAGCTACTTCATCAAAACATTACTTTCTGGTTTAGTGAGTGAAACACCAGCATGGATAAATTAACACTTTCTGATTTTTCTGATTGATTTTTCTCCTTGCTATGAGATATCCCATCCTAAAAAGATGAAGTACTATCAAATCTTTGTAGCAAGTCCCATTTCAGCCACTGTAGTTCATGAGATTTTCACATCTGTTTAAACTACTACTACTAAGCACCAACTCATCCTTAAGTTTTTCTTCTATTTATTTTAGAAAGGTTCTCAGAGAAAAATCTTTTAATCAACAAAGTAATAATCCTGGAAGCCACTAATTCCAACCACTCATGCCATGATCCTGCATCAGCAATGCTTTCACAAAGTCATTGTGAAATCTCCTTTTTACACTGCCTGAAAATAATCTACAAAATTGCAAATATGTGCCCCCGCCCTGCCCTCAAATCCTTTGGCCATGTAAATCAAACAAAACAGAACTAGAGCACAGCTAATACACACCTCCACTAGAAATAACTGAATTCCCAACTAATGTTAGATTTAATACAAAAATTAAAAGCCCTCCCCTAGACTGCAACGCTTGTGAAATTGGAAGCTGAGGTGGAAATTAAAAGCACAGAGCAAGAAATCTGCAGCGAGCTTGTTGCAGCCTACAAATAGGAAGTAGTCAGGGGAAGGAAAACCTTCACTGTCAAATGGAAAATAAGGAAAGGCCATAACTTTAATACAAACTTTCACTTGTCCTTTCCCCTGCACTTGTACTCTCAGATATATACACAGAATGTGCTTGGAAGCAACAAAAGAGTGAAGGTACAAAAATCACCCATCAAACAATTGTGCTGCTTTTAATAATATATTAAAGGTCCTAAAACAAAGATCAAAAGCAAATATATTTAAGCATTTATATTCCATTCCACATTGTGTGATGACTAATTTGTAAAAAGTGCAGAAGTCCTCACAACTGCAGCCAAAATCATTTGAGAATACTTTGATATAATGCCACAAAGGATATGAGCAGGAAGACAGCAGGAGTTACAAATGGTCAAGTTCCATTAAAAGTGCTAATAAAAGAATAATGGAATTTCCTTGTACTATGAATAAAAAGTGGTTTTTACAGGAGAATTAAGACATGGAGAGGAATATCAAAGTTTCTTGTTCATCAGTTGCACCTCCTTATTAGATCTTAATTGACTTACTATTACATTTACATTAAAATGCTTCAATTCAAAGGAGTAACAATTCCATTCAAAATCTTACACTAGTTTTCTTTATTCCTCATGTTTCTCCATTAAGACCATTTTCACAGGCCATTAATATCAGCTTTACCAATCTTTGTAAACAATGTTCTACTATTTATAAAAGAGGTACTAAGCAGGGATGAATTTAACCTAAAATTAGGTACAATTATTAAAGCTATAGAATATAACTGCTGTTTTACAATGTTTTTTTAAAGTGAATTTACTAGCAGCTGGTAACTACAGAACTCTCAGAGCAACAATGTGCCTGATAAATTTAATCCATTAATTTACACACTGTATTTCTCATATATGTGTAGTTACACATATATTGCATATATGTGCACGTGTTCATACAAAGAGATAGATGCACATACATATTTCTGCCACCTTTTCCTCCCAAACATAAAATACAGCTGTTTTTTCCAATGTATTTGGTACATGGCCAGGAAAAGAAGAGATAGAGTTCAGAACTTTCCTTTGCAATGTCTAAACAACAACAACAACAGAAATATTTCAAATCTTTCTTTGTTTTAATGGATACTTGCAAAATCACTCACACTTCTCAAAACAGAAGCAGCAAAAACAGATACCTCATACTGCTGACATATTTTAAAAGGGTTTTGTGCACTCATTAAAAGACTATGCCCAGAGAGGCATCAAAGATAGGAGGAACTCCATGAAAATATTTAAAAACCTACTTAACATTAACATTCCTTCAATCTGCTGCTTAATGCTCTCTTTTGCATAATGTCTAGAAGAACGCCATGACATAGCTATAGCACAGAAATACTGTGATCACTGTCTCTTGGTTCTCCAAAATCTTCTTGTAACAACTTTATTTTTTTTTATTTCACATTGAAAATAGAAAGGACCTTCTTTTTTTTCCCAGATGTTACAAACAAGTTATAATGATGTGTGTTTCTACTTCTTCCCCCAGACAACCACCAGGCTGTTCACACAGCAGCCTCTTCGAATGATGCTTTTGCGATCAATAGACAATTCATTAGTATCATGTATCTCAGGGCCTAATTGACACAACAGGCTAAGCAACATACTCTAGGGTAACACAGTTCCTAAACACAGAGGAAAAAAAGAGGGGAATCCAATACCACATGTGGTCACTTTGCAGGATTTAGTGCCAATCTATAAATTATACTTCTATGAGGTTAATGCGAGTCATTGGTTTCACGAATCAGAAAATGCACCTTTGCAAGCTTGGCTTAAAGAAATATTTATGTGACAGCAGAATTTAAGTAACATACTCAGTGCTTTCAATTTTATAATTTCTCCCCAGTTTTGCATTAAACATGAAATATAGTTACCATGTTTGGAATACCAAATGTTTGGAATTTTTCTTAACAATTAACATAGATAGTATATTTTTTTCTTACCTTATGATCATATGGATTGTATGAATGAAACAGCTGGGACAGATCCTTTGTTCTCTGTTTTTTCTGTAAAGGATTATTAATAAATAAGCCATATTAGAAAAGTTAAGGGAGAAAGAGAGGAGCTACTGATTAAAAAGCTGTATGCAGGTACAAACACATTCTCTCCCCACTTTGTTAATGAAACTGTAGGTATGAAGAGCGGTGTATGCAGATTAAGGATATGAAACATTACAGGAAATAATTAACATATATATTAACAATATTAAGGAAAATATCCTTAGTAAATAATAAACACTAATCTGTGCAACATCAGTGGAATGTGTAAACAATTCAGATTACATTTAATTTTTGCACAATATATCATATATAATATTTTAGAATACAGATAACAAAACTGAGAGATCAGGCTACAATCTTGCAAAGACTTGTCTACTATTCTAGCATGTACATGCAATATTGCCTTATAGAAGATTAGGTGTAAAGGAAGTCAGTTTGAAGAAGAATCACTTATTATTTGTCGATTTCTTTTGATGCTAATACTCTCATTGCTTTGATTGTAGAAAACTAATAGGTGATATCTCATTGCCAAGGCAAAGGAAAAAAAAAATTCTTCTGTTCAGAGTATAGTTCAAAGACAAAACCTGCTTGATCCAGCTCCTACTGAATTTAGCCAAAGAGCTTTCAGCTGATGTTAAATAGAATTTATCAGCTATATCCTATGGAGGGTGGGCAGGGAGAGGAGAAAAACACCCTTTGTCTTTAATGCAGGGATGAGTCACAAATCAGTTCAAAGTTTTATTATGTCAAAATTGGTGTTTACTTATCTCATAGCTGGGGAAGGCAAAGCACTGCATGTTGGAAAATGTGTAAAGGGGAGACAACTGCAAGAACTCCTTGCTTGTAGTCTGTACCAGTGTCTGATTTAGACATTGTTACTGTGAAAGTAGTTTTCCAGCTAAGCTGGGAAGATCTGTTTATGTTTCCGGCATGCTGGGAACTAAATAGACTGCTGCATGACTGCAGAATTTATTTTAACTTCTGGAAACTATAGGGCAATTTAGTAATTTTTGATCATGCAACATGAACTATGTATTTTCTTTCTTTACATAGTTTTTATTTTCAGTGAAATGTTAAGCAACTTACAATGACTTCTTTTCTGGTAGTAGAGCTGTAGACAGTCAAAGTACTTAAAACACTAGAAAAATTATTTGGAGAAATGTACTAATAAATTAAAAAGAGATACAAAAATTATTACTAAAAAGATTGCTTGAAAAAACTTAATTTAATGTAGCATCATGCAAGAAGAAGACAAAAACACTTGAGTTTGGATTATGGAAACCTCACTATAATCTTTCTAGGAAGAAAACCCTACAAAATCCAGAAAAAGTCCAAGTCTTGCTCATCGTTACTGAAGACTATTTCTCTTGTATTCATTTTGACTTCAATTACTTTAATAACACTCAGTAAAATGATACGACAGAAAACCACCCATCTTTCACCCTCAGACTCCCACCAAAATGCTGGTTACACGTTCAGCTAGACGAAGAGTGAGGATGGCTTCCCTTATACACTGACACAATCTTCAAGTTTTTGTTTTTATAGAAAATTATGGTTTCTTTCCTACCTTTCCACAAAAGTTTTATTTTTTCGTACAAAACCAAAACTCTCCTGACTGGGGAAATGCTAGAAATTCCTAACAGAGAAAAACGTGAAATTAAATTTCTCAAGATGCAGTTGAAGAAATGTCCCAAAATTCCCAGGATGCCCCATATGCTTAGCTGAGCTAAATCTAAACAGCATTTGACTGTTTTGTATGGAATCTGAATACACAGAGATGAAAATGTCATAAGCACAGAATTAAGGTTGCATAGTGATAACTTCTGTCTTTCTACAACAAAAAGTGCTCTTTAACTCAGATCTCTAAAACCCAAAAATATGTCGTATTTCAAAACACAGACACAGGACAAGGAATTCATACTGCTCCAATGGTAATCCCTTCAACTCCTACAGCTGGCATGGGTCACACGGTACGAATAATAAGTTTTTGAAATAAAGAAGCAGCAAAAAGGCCTCTCCATGTCTAGATGTTACAGTGGAAAATAAGGAGTCCAAAAGCTCCTTCTCCTTTATCACCTCCAATGGACTATTTCAGTCCCTAAACTACCTATTTAACACATCCACCCAGAATTTCTTCCATTAACACACCTTCATACCCCTAATTATGTTCCCTCAGCTTAGTCCAACATCCCTCTCAAGTACCTCTTAACCAATAACAAAAACTTTTATTTCTCCACTCTTTTTCTTCAGTGTTCTGATTCTCCAGTCCTTTGTTCTGTACCAATAATGTTGCCAAAATCACATCGGAAAAAGCCACTCAAAAACCCTCTCTGAACTTAGGCAACTGTACTATCTTATCATATTGTTCCACGTGCAGCAGCACTATTGCTTTCAAACATGCTCACAGACCTACAGAGGGTATATTCTAATTTTTTCTGAAAAAAATTATATTTTCTTTCCAAATTAGCATGAAAAGACCTTCCAGAAGTCTGATAGCAACGTCAGACTCATAGCTTATTCCTGTACTTCTCTCAGGTTTGCCATACAGTGATAGATAGTCCTTAGTTTGCAGCACTTAAAGAAACAAGTTCAAGGAGATGAGATAGAGAGAAATTCAGATCCTATACTGATGTGAGCCACTAAAAAAATATATGCATATGACTGTAAAAACAAATTTTCAGTTTTCTGTTTTAAAAAGTTGAAAAAATACCACATTATATAGGAGATAAAAAGGAGACACTTTTTATATCTTTATCAGGAAAAGTATGTGAACATCTGACAAAGAATGAATTAAAATGCTGCTGCAGGACTGAGTTAAATACTGTAAAACCATATATGCTTGTACACATAAGTATGCCAGGATGGAAGGATTTCCTTAAATAAATCAGTATTTTTTCTAAGTGAGTTATTTCAAGATTGTTACTAAAATACACCTAAGTAATTAACTTCTTCTGAAAAGACAGCTAGTGTCCAAGTTACTTATAAAAATAAGAACCAGAAACCAACATCAACTAATGACATTTCTTAGGACGAACACACAGACAATGTTAGTAGAGAGGAAACAACACATTACCACAATTTCATTATTTCCCCCATCCTGCAAGCAGATATGCAATGCAAGTAACACACACTTTGCTCTATTTATTTACTTTCTCTCTCTCATTTTGCTGCGTCTCAGATTTTTGAATACTGGGATTTATAAAAGGGATATTGGTTATCCAGTATATGCACATTATATGTTTAAGGTATAGTAACAATAAAGGTTCCTTTGACAAGAGTCTGGGACTATACACCAATAAAGCTCAGTTAGTGACCTCGGTGTTTTTACTCTTTTACTCGTGCATTGATTTTTAGCAATAATAAAACTTTTTCTAATGCTTTACATGGACTACACTGTGGCTTATTATTCTACTTTTAGTCATGAAATATCACTTAAAGAACAACAGAATGTAAAAAACTCAACCAACCAACAAAAAAACCCAACAAACCCTGTAGTACAGAAGGAATCTAAAACCATTTAAAATATTTTCTGCACAAGTAAACCAGCATAGAATTTTGTGCTGACTATCTTAGAATTTTTTTTTTTGCAAATAATGGTGTGAAAATAGGGTAAAAGTACCCCTATACCTAGGTGTATCCTAATAATAAATTTTTATAATCGGAATATACTTTAGAAATCAGAATATACTTTTATAAATGGAATAGTTATAACAAGTGCTAAACATTGTAGGTTCACACATGTATATTGCACTTATCTCGTGATCCTCTTTTCATATTCAGGTGATAATTACCTGTCTTTCAGATGATTTTAATGTAGCCCAAAACTTGTTTGTTTTCTTTTCAAGCATGGTGTCATAGGTCTCCAATGTTTATTGTGAAGGAGAACTACAATATCACTGAGGTATTTATATTATAGATTACTCAGAAGCTACTTAAATGGAATATTCTCAGATTTTCATCTAGGAATAAAAGGGACAAAATTACTCCCAGTATGAAGGCATTACTGCTTTCCTTTAGATTTGACTTCAGTTTTATAAAGCCTATTTTCACCTTCAAAGTTCTTAATAATTCCAGCCTAATACCGTGACAGATCTGCAGATTCCAGCAGTTCCACTGAAAGTCTCAGTATCAGTATATTGCCAGCAAAGTTCTCTTGTCTTTGTTTTCTTGCTCACATGATTTAAAATCATTTCAATATACAGGGCTGCCTTCAGTAATAAGAACATGTATCTGTTTCTGTTCAAATACTCTTCTTTTCCTTCATGAGTACAGTGAATAATAACATGTGTCAAGGCAATAAGATTATTTCAGTTCTGTTCCCTCACTTACCAATCATCTCCCCCATTTCTCTTTTACACACTGCTGATCAGAATTAAAAAACAATTTTATTTTGCCACAGGAACCTTATTTAATTTAGAGTTTATAAAGCATCCCACCCCCATCCTTGAGCATGCTAACAACCAATAGCAGTATCAAGTTTTTCTTTCAAACAAGTCTGGTAAACCACTTTACATTTTTCTGTAGTATCTAATGAATTACTTCATTTAAAATCATATTAAACTTAATGAATCAAGAAAAAATGTAACTACAATTTTGATACACTTTGGGAGCTTTGAAAGTATTTTCACAGTTTCCCTTCCCAGTATAACTGAAAGCACAGAGGCTGCAGAAAAACAGACACTCACAAAACCATTAGATTGGATCTTTCTTTTCTGAAACAGCACTTTCTAACACATTTTGTGTTATGGCATTCTCTGACTTCAGAAACATCCATTTTCTGATCAGTAAAAAAGCTGTATCTTTCCTTTCCCTTGTGTTACATCTGTGATCTCAAAACTCAAAGGCCTTGGGTAGTTCCAAACTCAGAACTCTCATAAATTAGAATGAAGCAGGTAGCACCCTACCCAAAGACACCCCCTGAACAAACTTCAATCTCCACAGAATTACTTGGCAAAACACCAGAGAGGGAGATAGCAACTACTCCAACCAAGGTACATTTAAAAGCCTTGCTTGGAGATTCAATCCATAAAGTATTAAATTTGTGTACCTATAACCACAACAGAGATATGAGACAAGCCACTGGAACCACTATGTTATCAAAGTTTGCAGATTGCTTTTTGGTCTGCAAAACAGCTTTTAAAAAACTGATCAGAAACCACTGAACCATTCTCTTTGACCTCTGTTATTCAATGCATCACCCTCTTAGAAATGATCCTGAAAAAAACATTGTGCCCCAGCCAGATTTCTTGATAAAATCATACCTGGTGTTCATTCTGCACTTGCATCCATGCCCTGTAAGCTCTGAAAGAACAGAAGTGACAATACAGGCCTGACAAGTTCTCTGCTTCCTATCACTAACTTACCTCTACTGACATGATCCCATCTATAATAAAGCATAGAAAATAATTTCGGGAGTAGCTAGTCTTTTTGACCTAACCTACCTGAATTACTGTGTTAAAATAGACTCACTGTTCTACTTCAGCTACTAACCTACACATATATTCAGCTTGCTTTAAGAAATAACTTTCTAATAATTTTTGATTCATGCATGGAAAATATCATTTAGTGTATAGTGTGTTATTCAGCAGTTCACGTCAATGTTACAGGATAGTGGACTTTTTCCCAGCTCCAACAGCAGAACTGTAGATTCATAATTCATATTTCATATACTTTTCTACACACAATGATTCTTTAAAAAAAATATAGCATGGTTCTATGACTCCATGGAATGTGTTTATTGTCAAAAAGAGCAAGATATATAAAACTTCACACAGCTTTACTGATCATTAATACCAGAAAATGATTGCAAACATTAAAGGAATACTGTCTTCAGGATTATAGCAACACAAATCATTATGGTTTAGTCTCTTTTACATTTTATGTAGAGATTCTGATTTATGGAAAATTACAGACATTTTCAAAAAACAGCTAGGATCTTCATAAGAACAGCTGTCAACCTATCTGAAAAGAATTTGTTGAAGGATACATTTTCAATTAAATCATGTGCATTGCAATTTCCTCGTTCTCACCTCCCATACATTAGCTATGTAATACAGACACCTCAAACCTATATATTTCACAAATGTTGTTGAATTTTATTCCTTCCGGTAAATTTGAGATATTTTAATTTATCTTATGATTAATGCTTGTTATTCCTGTCACTTTTTATTACAGAGATAGGCAATCACCAATTGTATGAAATTTAACAAGGGCAAAGTGCTGAATTCTGCACCTGTGATGGGGCACACCTGGATGTGTGGACTGAAGAATGAGATGTTGGAGAGCAGCACCACAAAATGGACCTGGGGGCCCTGGTCGATGGCAAGGTGAATCTGAGTCAGCAGTGCCCTGGCAGCCAGGAGGGCCACTCGCATCCTGGGGGGACAAAAGGCACTGCATCACCAGGTGGGCAAGGGAGAGGGGATTGTCCTGCTCTGCCCTGGGCTGGGGCAGCCTCACCTCGAGTGCTGGGGGCAGTTTTGGCTGCCACAATATGAAAAAGACATTAAACTCTTAGAGAATGTCCAAAGGAGAGCCATGAGGATGGTGAAGGCCCTTGAGGGGAAGCCGTGTGAGGAGCAGCTGAGGGCACTTGGTCTGTTCAGCCTGGAGGAGACTGAGGGGACACCTCACTGCAGTTACAACTTCCTTGTGAGGGGAAGAGGAGGGGCAGGCACTGATCTCTCTCTGTGGTGACCAGTGACAAGACTTGAGGAAATGACACCGAGTCAGGGGAGGTTTAGGTTGGATATCAGGAAAAGATTCTTCACTCAGAGAGTGGATGGGCACTGGAAAGAGCTCCCCAGGGAAGTGGTCACAGCACCAAGTCTGACAAAGATCAAGATGCATTTGGACAATGCTCTCAGGCACTGGGTGTGATCCTTGTCATGTCCTGCACAGGGCCAGGAGTTGGACTCAACCTTCCAACTCAGGATATTCTACAATTCTATGAGTCTATAAATTATGCAAAATTCATTCTGAAGACTTTTACAAGGCAATAATTAATTTCAGAAAAAGCCTTCAGCACTTGTTCATTTTGAGGGTCCACAAATTTGGTATAGTTTGTAAAATGCTCTGTTTCACTTCTGATAGATTTTTATATCTGAAATTCATGCAGAAATTTCACAGTCTATATGAGGGGGGTATTTCCGAAGGATGCCACTACAACTGATCAGGAAAACTGCTTAGGTCAAAACAATTTGCAGACCAAATATCTAGCTGAATCTTGGCTTGGGGTATCAGCCATATTTCAAATCAGATTGACACTAAACCAGAAATAAAGTGATTGGTCACATGGGATAGACTGTTTTTGAATATGTATAGTTATCGCAGTCAGTTACACAACAATATAAACCAGAATGAACTGCAAACTACATCTTAGTAATGAAATGTAATTTTAAAATATCTATGTATCTGTATCTACAGATATGTTAAGCCCAGGACATACATAAGCCCAGGACAGACCTGTCTGCAGGGCACTCTTTTCCTTTTTATGATCTGGTGAGGTTATCTGTGTGCTGTACCACACACAAGCAGCCTTGAAAGCACCAAGTTTTCCAGCCTTCCAAGAAGAACAGGAAGAGAAGTGCTGAAGAGGGAACAGTGTGGTACAAACTGTGAGGAGCAGTGCTCAAGTGCTTGCTGTATGAGAGAGACCACCTACAACACACAAATTCACTAGACACACAAAAACTGCTCTCACTGTTTTATCTTCATCTAGTATTCAGTCCTCCACTCTACTTCCAGGTTTTCAGGAATTCCAGGTTCCAAGAGTTTTAGCCCAATGACCAGAGTTGCAGGTGCAGCAATGAAAACAGTGGAAGATACAAGTTCCAGAGCACTCAGCGACCTGATCGATTGTGACGGCTTTGAGGGAGCGCACTTGGGTTATCAAAGACAGATGAAGTTCGAGAAAGGGTCATCAAGAACCCACCTCAGGATATTTCAGTGTCCTTTCATTCCAAAGCATGTTGTATGGGCCATCATAAATGCTACATTATTTGCAAATGATGGACAAGCTTAGTTGCCGCCATGATACAAATTAATTTGCTGTCTGTGTTAAGTCACAAAAAATTACACCTAAACCACATTATCATTTAAAGAAGTCTGGAATTTTGAAAATTTTCTGTTCTGATGCCTATATCCAGTTTCAGGGAATAAGTTATTACTAATTACTACAGCTGCTGGCACTGTTTTTAGTTCTGAGCAGTCTGGATTATAAAGTGAATTAAAATTCCAAATTGAAAAATAGCATTTTGTTTCAGTTTTGCATAAGTTACCTAAATGTAATTTAAGCAAAAATTACAAAAAGGCACAGTTAAGACTTCTTCCATGGTTCTTCCACTTCATTATGAGCCAATGAACAGGACAGAAGAATAAAGAGTAGATTGGAGATACAATTATTTTCTCTCTTAAAATCAAAGGCTATTCTACCTTATCTCTCCGAGTATCTTCCTTTCCTTCTATTCAGCACAGGAGTATGTGGTGTTCAAAACTCCTGATGCTATTTCAACTTCCTTGCAACTAAAAATCTCACAATTCCATCAGGGTTTTCAGACAGACTCACAGAGGAAGGAGGATGGGTAATGAATGCTCATGGCCACTACAAATCTTGGAGGACTGCACTTTCCAAAACTATTTTTTTATACAACATATGTTCTGCACATGGCTGCAAGCATCAGTACACAAAGTTGCATGATGTTAACAGCAGATTCATTATTCTTGCAAATTCTGTAACTACTTCTGGCCTGACAATGAAGTTTAGGAAGAATTCTACCTCTTCCTCCATATGCATATTCTCCATATTTTATTTTCCAATTATTTTTCTTAACAACATGGCCTAGATTGAACACATAGTTGTGCTTTACTTTAAGACGCTCTAATTTTCAACTTGGATTTGTATAAAGTTTATGAGGAAGCTGCTGGTAATTTTCATTCCAACCAGTTTCTGCTGGAAAAAAAAATAAATTAAAAAGTAGAACACCAACTAAGCTGGTTTCCTAAGTGTATTTCCAATCTAGCTTTGAATTTTGACTTGTTTTCTCAAGCAACACGGTTGTGCTCCTTGAAAGCACAAGACTTCTATTCTACACCAGTGTAAGATTTAAGAGCCACAGCTCCAGGCTAGAGTAAAAATACTTTTGTCCTTTCTCAGGGATCTGACTCTGCACTGTCCAGCTGTTACCGTGCAATTTAACTCATTCCCCAGATTCAGCTATGAACTGAATTTTCAGCAGCTCCATAGGCAGATCATTTATAGCTCTCAAAAAGGGTTCGACCTATTTTAAAACCTAGCAGCTCAACTGTCTCCCACAACAACAAAAACAGATTTTCATTTCAGCGCCTGGTCAGATAACTTAAGGTGGTTTGAGCTTGACCTGATTCTAGCTCTAAAATTAAATGGTCTTTAAACACTTGTAAAATTCTGTTTAGTAGTTTTTTTCTAACCAAAAAACCCCTATTCACAGGTAATTATGCTCCTTTGAATTCATTGCAAAAACCCACAGGTCTGGCTACAGGCTGTACAGTTCTGTGTACAGGCTACAGTGGGCACTGGGGTAGATTTAAAGATACAGCATAAAAGCAGTCAAAAGTTTTGACCATCTTTAAAACAGAGGAAAGGAAGAACCAGGCTTTCATAGGTCAACCAGTTTATAGAGTTACTGAAGAACAAAACCAGGGAGAAAATAATCCAAAATTATTTCTAAGTACCTAGAAGGTAACAAAAGGAACCAACATTGATATGGCACTAACCAACAGACACACCAATCAAAATAAAACCCATCAAAGAATAACTGGGTTTGTAGATGAGAGAATTCATAGCTATCAATGGTTTGTAGGGCTTTCTGCAGTACTTCACATGTTGTTCTCATAAAAATCATAAGGGAACATGATGTAAATAAAACTACTAGAAAGCAACTTGCTGGAAAATGTTAACTTGGAATACTACAACAGTTCAGTGAAAAATATGAAGAATTATATATAGTTTTTTTCTTCATGCTCTACATTCCCTCCAGCCTTCACATTTTTAACTCCCTGGTCCCAAAGTTGCCATGAAAATATTCACTCAGGTTTTTATTCTAGCAGAATAGCAAACAGCAAATAAAAGTGTACTGCTGAAAAACAAATTGTAGTACAGAGGTTCAGCAGTCAAACTCAGACATTAATCAGTGTTGGCTTCTCTTACACACGAAGAACATTCTGCATGTTACACCATGCATTATTGCATGTGCTGGGGAGGGGAGATGTGTGTCAGGGGCCAAGAACCTTTGGTACACCAGAAGCAGTTATCACAGCTGCATCCAATTCCTGGGGCATGTAATGCCATTTAGTCACAGCACGTAACAGGGAAGCTCATAGTGACGATAGACTGGAATAACAGTACTGCTGAATAAGTGGCACTGTTTCTTTTTCTACTTACTTTTCTTTCCTCTTCTCCCACCTTATGATCTCCACAGCATTCCTCTTTAATTTTAGAAGAACATCCTTACATAATCCCATTGCATGATCTTTGGATTGGCTACCATTACTCTGACACAGAATGTATTATTGATTCTGCTATATCTGTGAGAATTAGGGACGAGATGGTACCTTCCTTTCCGGGCATTGAAATCACATTAACTAATCAAGTCTATGCAAAGCTGCACTCTGTCAACCTTCAAGTGCTTAACAGTGCCATTGGTTCTGTCATGTATCACAGAGTACATGAAACCTTATCAAGTTATTTCTAAATCTGTATCGTACAGCAGATGAATTCTTGCCTTGCTTTAGCTCTGACCCTGGCCTCCCCAAGCACCTTGTGCCCCATCAATCCCCACTAAAGGCTGAAACTTATGCTCAAGGGCAAGAGTGCTCCTCAATTGTCATCCTTCCTCGCTGTCTGCTTAGCAGGTAGCTCACCAGCCTTTTCTTTGATGGGACACCTACAAGGTCCACTTGTGCTCCTTTCCTTTAGAGCTCTGAACATGGCTAAAGGTGCCCCTTGCACAAGCAATGCTATTCCATTTGCTGTTCAGCTACCTGAAGTTAAAAAATGCTGAAGCAGATGACAGCTAATATTGCCTGACACAGGAGTGGTTATTTTTTAGTGAGGCTGGGACAGTTTGGCAACATTTGGATAATCATGTCTTTTAAATAGGTAAGAGCACATGAGTTTCCACAGAAGATTCAGCTGTTTGTGTGCAGAGATTCAGAACTACAAAACCTATATCCACCCATCCAGAAAAGGAGGAATTAAACATCACACTGTATCTACTGGCACTCAAGAATGCCTGTTTCTAGTGCCTTGCAGAATTCTAATCAAAGAGAGATATGGTGGATCTGCAGCCACTCGATTATGAAAGGATGTCATGAAACTTCTTGGACACCTCCTAGAGGGAAGTAAAAGTAAAGCAGTCTAAGAAAAATAAGTAGCCATTATAGAAGGCCACAAAATTTCTGCTCTCACAAACATGATCAAATACAACTTGTCTGGCAGACAGCAGTGAGGTGTACATAGTATTATGCTATCCTTATGGAAAAAAAATCTCTTAGTGCATTATGTACTGCTCCTGTAATTGGGAGAACAGATCTAAGTGATGGTTTGATTAAATGGAGTGGGATACAAGGTCTGACCACTGATATTTATTTCTCCTACTAATGGTAAGTGTGCTAACAGTGTGTTAGTTTTCTAACTCTTGAGGGCGACCGAGCAGCTGCAGCAGCTGCCTCTGGCCAGCTCTGTATACTCAGCATGATGCCACACCACATTCATTCCATGGTATGGAATACCCCTTTGGCCAGCTTGGGGCAACTGTCCCAGCTGTGCAGCCTCCCAGCATCTTGTGCCCCTCCAGCCTTCTTGCTGGCAGGGCATGAGAAGCTGAGAAGTCCTTGACTTTCTATAAACACTACTTAACAACACCTAGAAACATCATGCAGTGGTATCAACATGATTCTCATATTAAATCCAAAACACAGCATCATATCAGCTACCAGGAAGAAAATTAACTCTATTCCAGCCAAAACCAGGACAGTTATGAAGTTTGTAAATTGGTTATTCACCTCAGTATAGTAAGCATAGTGCTTAATACAACTAACACAGAGTGAAAAAATTAATAAAACACTTCAGAGGAATTAAAGGAAACATTCAATAGTTGGCTGACAAAATTTTCTAGCTCGAAGCAATGTAATTATCTGGTGATACAAAAAAAGAGAGAAGGAAAGAGAAAGTGAATATATAATTGAAACCAAATTTCTTAGACTATTGAAAATATATACAGAAAAATTAGAATCCACACTGCAGTTGATAGCAGTGTAATCATGAAGCTGCAGTCACATTACTGCTCTCAAAATAGCTGCCATCTCCTATTCTCAGTAGAGATGAACCTAATTGTACCTTGTTAAGATCCTTATTTTCAAAATGGCTATTTCCTCATGTAATTTCCAAGTGACAGAAGTCAAGTTGATCATGAGATGATAATCTCCCCTAATGTTTCAGAAATTGGGATGGACCAAATCATGAGGACAGAGAAAAGAATCTTGCAAGTCCCCACATGAGTAATAGCTGCCTTGAAAAAATAAAGACCAGAGAAGTTATCAGAAATGTAAGGTATTACATGCTCTTGATTTTAGAGAAAAAAAGTAACTTTCACACTTAGAATTATTCTGATCCTTTGCAATGCAGCTAAATATGAGTTCCCTACCAGAGAGATCTGAGTCATGTTCTCTTACATTGCTTATTATTAGTTTAACTAGAATTTATAATTTGAATTATGCAGTTGTCAGCACTATGACTTTTACAAGCAAACACAGCAAGGAAATAGAGAAATTCAGATACATAATAACAGTAATAGCAGCAGTAACAATGCACAAAGTAGCATTTCATTGTTAACAAGTTTCAGAGTGAGAATTTTCTACCCACTGGACAAAAGGAGCATCCAGACTCATCTCTGAAACAGTGCATTTAGCAGAAGGTGGATAAAATGGGGGCTAAGGAAAGGAAAAAAAATTGAGTAGCATTTAAGTTCTGGACAACATCTTGGCTCATTTTCCAGACACATGACTCAGCATTACCATAATTGTTTATTGAAAAAAAAATCATGCCTGGGTTTGTTTTAACTTTTCTCTAGACTGGAGAGAGTATTTATGGTAAGCATAATCTAATTGATGGTTATGAAATGATGAGACCATTCAGACAGATGTCTGATTTTCCATGGACATTTTTTCTCCAGGAGAAATAAGAAAGGCCTGCAGCCTTAGCTGTCTTTTCTGAATTTATGGTGGCAGAACTGTCCATCTGGATTAGTGTCATCTGCCCTTTCAGCAAAATATTGGTGCCTGTAAGGCTTTCAGTGATAAATTATCTATGTGAAGGGATGATTCCATGTTGACCTACTCATTGTTTTTTCTATTCAGATAGTCTCAAATGAGGATTTGCTCCCAAAAGGTAATTATATTTAAGATCATCATCAAAACCATCCACTAAAAATATAAAAGTGATAAATATTACTATGCTTCATACTCTACAGATTGTTTCTAGAAGTGGTAAAGTCTTCCAAAAAAAGCTAATCAAAAAGGAACTGAATGACAAGTATGTTATTATTGCAGCTGTGATACTTGGGCAGAAGCACCAAAGCCATCTTGGATGAAAGTTGCTGAAGAGGAACTCACTGAAGTGGAGCAGTTTGCAACTAGCAATGGATTTGTCCATTGCAGAAGTATATAAAAACTGAAATAACATAGCAAATATATTCAGCCTTCAGAAAAAATAACAAAGAAGAAAAGAAGAATAAGAGTTGTTGAATAACTTGCTCACTGAATCAACATCTCTTTTTAAACAGTACAGACAAAATTCTTTTCCCATAAAGAAATGCTACCAACAGATCCACTGCAGAGGATACTGTTATGAACAGGCCATTGAAGCACCAAGCTCCCAAGCTCAGACTGGTGATCCAATGCACACTGAGGCACTTGCACAGACCAGCTGTACAGCAGTGCATGTGCTATTTCTTACCCAATGCAAATGCAATAAAATGCATTCATTAACATGGATAATATTTCATTAATAGATGAAAGGGTCAGAGTGCATAATGTGGATGGTTGTGTGCTATTTCCTTTTCCTAGCAGAGAAACATAAGTTACTGTAAGCAAGGAATAACAAATGAAATGCCTGTCCATTTCTGGTAATGCAGGAAAGACCATCAGCTGCTGTCTAGAAGTAATGTGAATATAAAACATAGGAGATTAGCACAAGCTCATCCTGCTCTGTTTGACTAGTTGCTCTCCATTTCTACTAAGAGATAAAAGAACAAAGGACCTCATAACACAGGATTTTTGCAGGACTACAGGGGAAAAAAAAAGAAGAAAGAGAAACAAAATCTATTAATTACAGATTTTCATCAGCCCTGGATTAGAGGCCCCATCTTCTTTGAAGGTTCTATTTCACTGAAAGCAATAAGAACTAGTGCTACAAATAAGAAGAAAGAATGTAAAACTGGGTTAAATTGACAATTACTATTTTCCAAGTAATACTTCTAACTACAGAACAGCTAATGTTCTTTTAATAATTTATCTCTTCGCAGATTGTCTTCCCATAAGCACCCAGTTAAACAGAAGTGGGTAAATTAACTTAAGCTCTCTGTACCCCCCATGAAAATAGTATGCTTAAGAACTTGTGCATAGGAATACAAACCTGAAACACAAACCAATGTTTTGGTTTTTAAACTTCCTACCTTCCAAAGACTGCATTTCTGAACTTTCTTTCATGTACAAAAATACCTAAAACGCATTCAAGACTAAGACAAATATTGCAACCCTGTGAGTTGGTTGCACTAAGGAGACCACTTCAACAGCAGGTATTTATATTTGAAAAATTACAATTTCCCATTATGCAATAGTCTATAATAAATGAATAAACTGCTCAAGCTGCACTACACTAAACAGCAAACTGAAGAAGCCAGATATAATCTCATTTTATGTCTCCAGCAGCTGACACATCCTATGCAATTCATGGTATATACTGAGAGTAAACAGAGATACTTTGTTTAGCTTTCAGACACATAAGCAAAGGAATACAAGTTCCAATATATTGTTTTGACTTTGTGTTGGTGTACCAGGATACATAAATTGAAAGAAATAGGTTTTTCATTTAAATTGATTTACATTGCTGGCTGACTTTCATCCTTACATTGAAAGGAAATATAAATGCTATTTATGCCCATAAAAATGATACAGTAATGAGTTGAATTACTACAGGCATCAATCTTGTATACTTTCCTGTTTTGAGATTCAGATTACAAAAATAACAAATTCAATTTCTTAAAAAATAAATCAAACCATGCCTTCTGATATGATTGCCATCACTATTGCTTATAAATAGCTATTTATATTTAGCAAAATACAATCAATAGCTAAGTACCTTCTTTATAAAAAAAGTTTGGAATTTAAGATGGGAATATTGGAAGTTAGANTTAGATGCAATTTTATTAATTATAATTTTATTAACTGCAGGCTGAAGGAAGTAAATGAGCAGTGCATAAGGAGAGTCTCAAGAAGAAGTGGCCTGTGAATTTAATATTTGACGAATAAATCAGAGACTATCACTGTTATTAATACTTTGCATAATTATTCACAATAAACTTGAGAATGCTGGAGTCACAGAAGTCTTAAAATGGAAAAAACTATTATGTGTAAACAATCAGCTACTACTATTGGTAGTCATTCACCCCAAACTTGATAGAAAGCATGCAAGATCTTCAGTATAACCACTGTATTACCCTTCCTCACAATCTGAACAGTCATTTCTATATGAAAACACATTCAGTGGTCTAGCCTAGCATCATTTCCCTTACTGGATTGAAAAAATCCTTCATTTGAATATGGTACAGTTCTGCAGAAAATACACATTTTTGTGTACATGCTTTATGCATTAAAGGCATCTGAAAGTGGATCTTACCACTGCAGCTGGAACTTGAGGCATTTTTGCAGCTGGGGTTCCTGGACGTGGGTAGAATTGATTAATAAACAAGCTTGGAAACCTGTACAATTCTACAAGTTTCATAGTTTCTTGAAAATCTTCATCTGTCTCTCCTGGAAAACCACAAATGATGTCTGTAGCAATTGTTATTCCAGGCACTCTGTAAAGGAAGTAGAAAGAAACACTTAACTGAGGACATGTAGAAATCTTGCTCCCTTAAAAGCTAGTGTACATAGACATATAACCTTCAACTTTATCTACAGAAACTGAGACCTACAAGGATCTTGGGGGAAAAAAGATTTTAACACCATCGCTTGGTAATGAGAAATGCAACTGGTGCTCAGCCAAGAGCACAAGTAAGAGAAGATACCACAGCAAATACTGGATTAGGATTGTGACAGAAGAGTGAAAACAGGTGGATCAACTCTTCCTTCAATCAAAATTAGAGGTAATCAGCACACCTTGTTATTTTTGGAATTCTGATTGCTTAATCCATAAAATGTAAACCTTTTGAGACTCGGTCACTAGAAAATGTCAACTATTTAATGTTTTATAAGGCTGCTATCGAAGTAGAACAGGGTATCTGAAAGAGGGGACTGGCACGTCATATCACCTAGCAAATTTGAACAAAACTGGCTTAGGAGCCAAAAATACATCTTTAGTCACAAGTTAATTTTTAACTCAGTATTCTAAAACATCAGGCTATGCCTTGCTTTAAAAGGAAAACAAAATACTTAAGTTCACAAATGCACCGGCAGTGAGTTCTCTTGTTATTTAAGCAAGGTCAACATTTCCTAACTGCTCCCCTTGGACTGAATATGCAGATCTCTCACACACATCAGGTTAAGGCAGCACAGCTGACAGAGACAGCCCACAGACACAGAAGGATGCACAGAAGAGGGTGAGGTTAGGGGCCTTCAGTTGAAATTGTGCCACTGTCACCATCTTGGACATGGTGGGAACATGCCACGAACACTTTCCCCAGTAGATACTGGAGCAGCTGTCAGGGCCGGCACCCAGACTGAGCTTTGTGTACAGTGGGAATAATGATAGGCATCCTCTGGAGAGTGGCAGAAACACATAGTGCTCAGTGCTCCCTCTTGACACAGATGAGACTGCTTCCACAATGCAGAATTCACCCCACACTGCGAGTAACAATGACAAACTGGAGAAAACACAGGAGAAAAGTAAGAACTCTATACAAATATTGGTGGTATCTAACTTGGAACTGGCCCTGTTTCAAGTAGGGGGAGTAGATGAGATGTCTTCCAGAGGTCCCTTCCAATCTAAATAATACTACATCTCTTTTGTAGGCCACAGGCAAGGGAACAGCTGAGAGAGATTGTTTTAGGGGTGAATGGCATAAAGGCAACTGTCACAAGCAAAGCTCACACTTGAGGTTAAGAAGGGGTCTCCAAGACTGTCTCTAACCTAAAGAAATGGATGGAAGGCTTCTCTTCCCCTCATCCAGTTAAGACAATGCAGAACTGTGAATGTCAGTGCATGTAATCCAAATTACATCAAAAAAGCATTCAAATAGCCAAATAAAATTATAATTTCTTATTAGACACTACATCACCACAGAAAAAAAATAATGCTGTGGTTATAGTGAGTGAAGAAACTTGATTTTGAATAACTGAAAGAAAAAATTCCTGAAAGAAAATCTTCCTGAAACAATGAGTTATATTGGAAAAGGAAAACCTGTTGGCAAAAGACCCCAAAAAAGGGAAGCAGAGAATACTGTTCTTATTAATTTTATTAGGTGCAATATTAGACCATAGCTTATATTCATCACAACAACCTTCAGACAAATTGTACATGGCACTAAATATATTTTGTGATTTTTTCCCCTAAACTTTTTTTTTTCCTTCAAGTATTGACAATGAGCTTATATTACTGTCTGGCCCTCCTTTTAGCATGTGTCTGGACATATAGATAGCAGCACAGGAATTTATCATATATTATTAGAATCTTCTTTCACTTTTTCCTTATGAAAAATCCCCACCAAAGAAACCAAATTCAATCATTTCCTTTTTGAATCAGACTCCATCATCTGAGCTGAGGTTAAAAGATGGCATTAGAATGACAAATCAAAACCAGTGTAAAACGGAACGTTTTCAAGGACTTGATCCAACAACCTGGGAAGCACAGGGAAGTGGGAAGCACAATCTGGATGTTGTGCAGAAGAGAAGAAATCCCCAGAGCTGAGGGCCCAGCACCCTCAGTTACTGCTGGTTTCTCAAGACTGACAAACATCAAGATATGAACTTCTGCTTGATATCAAGTAACAATAAAGCTCCTTATCTTTAAGGACTGAGTGAAGAGGGCAGCACCATACCCTGCAACATGATTTTGTTCATACCACAAATATCTTGTGCAGGAGTAGTAAGCTCATGGAGGAAAGAGTACATTACTTTATAAACCAATGCCACCTAACATCAGCTGCCATTTCTCAGAACACGGACAGAACATTCATTACATTTGACAAAATCATTATAATGAAGTTATTTTATCCATTTTAATGACACTATTGGCAACAGTCAAAGCATTTATTACCAATGGTAGTAGTAATACCATCCTTTATAAAGGCCTGGTTGTTTCTATAGCAACATGAATTATAAGGTCCAATCAAGCTAGATACAATAAAATATGCTCTTTTTCTCCATAACACCAGTTGTCATTCAGTTAAAAGGAAATTACATATTTTAAAAATTCATAAACTCTACAAATGTCTGAACTCCATTTGCTGATAAGGTGTTAATTATCTTAGTAATTAGATTTCTTCCTGGATGGAATTATTACACACAAAGAAAAGCCTGGGTACAAAAAGAGAATAAGGACTATGGTGTATTCAGCAACAGCAATTAATTACAGTTCAATCCAGTGTAACTGCCTAAAATATGACATTGCATAGTGCATTTTTATATCACTGCTGATTATATTGTTTAACAAGCAGTTTAAAAAGGGGAGAAAAGCATGAGATTTCACTCAAAGTCCAAAATGACAAAAATCAAGCTCCTAAAGACTTTTCAAAGGAGTGATGAACAAAAATATGTACAATTAGTTCCACATGTGAAACATAATTTCTTAATGAAAAAAGAGGGGAAAAAGATATAATTATGGAAAAATATAAAACACATACACACTTGAAAATTAAAGTGACCTTTTCTCTGACAGCCTGAAAGAAAGCAGCACAAAACTCTTTATTACTTCGATTCAGATGAAGTTTAAGAATTGCTCCATCTATGAAATATGATCCAAAATCACATAAAAACAAGTTCTTGTGCATCAGCCAATATTATTATTATTTCACACCAAATGCTGCTTATCTATTCTGAAGCAAACAAAGAAAAAACTGCTGAATATCACCTGTAACATTTATTACATGAACTCATTTACAGTTAGCCTAACCATTCCATTTCCACAGATGTTTTTTAGGGTACAGAAGAGAAGCTGTACAACATGTTGACTCTCAATTGGCATGCTTTACAATAAAACTGTGGAATTTCAGAGCAAGATGAATCAGAGGAATAATTAATACATGTATAAGATAAAACAGCCCTAATACTTATTTTCTCCCCTATGTCCCTCTACATATATAAATCCCTTCCATCTACTCAAGCAGACTGATGTTTTGCCATTATGAACTAGACCAGTAATGAGAACCCCATCCTCCCAGGCAATTCTGACCACCCAAAAAGAAGCAACTACTTCATCTTACAGTGAAGACACATCTGTTTTAGTGTGATGCTGTAAGGGCCAACACACCCATGAACTAGTGCTGACAGCACAGGTATCCAAACCTCACAGAAAGGAAGAACAAGATGTGTTCGAAAGAATACAGAAGAAAAGCAACATCTTATCCTCTGCCTAAAGAGGAATGAAGTCAGCCTCTGGGGTCAGAGAAAAAAGTCAGACCCAAGGAATTGACTGATGCTTAGAAGTCAAGCCATGGACAAGAGACTTAGAAAGCAGATAAAAGGGATAAAAGCTGCCAAAAATAAAACAGTAAGACCACCCCCCCACCCCGTCCCACCTCCATTTTCACAGAGCAATATTTCTAAGAAAAGCAGCAGCAAAACTGTGGAAATGTCTAGGATTCACTTGTTACATGGATCATTTCATGTGGTTTTAGCTACAGAAAACATTTCCTTGAGCAGTAACCATTACAAACCACGTTCAGGGAAGAAATTATATAAAGGAGCTAAAATTATCACCTTCAGCTACTCACATGACCACTTGAAATTCTTTTGCATGATCACATATTCTTCCCACTTCCATTTCAGCAATTAATTAACACTTAAATCCAGAAATTAAAGACACCAACTTGCTCTTAAGCAAGACCAGCTACCTCCATCCCTTACAGTCTAACAAAATACTGGATTAGAATAAATAGCAGTAAGAATAAAAAGAAAACACTATATAGTCTTACAGAGGGGTATGAGAACTGGCTGTGTAATCTATAGTAATTAAAGTAAAAACAAAAAATGTGATGACATAACAACTTCTTGATTCATAAATTAGAAATTTGCATCGAAAAAAATGTTAGGGAAAAAAATTGAATTTTTATGAAAATAAAACCAGTCTACTCTGAAATGTTATTTCAGCATCATACATTATTTTATATTTTAGAATGCTTCTGCAGTATAAACCCATTCAGAGAGCATGAAATGGGGTTAATGGATGAAATAATTTGAAGATATCTGAGTTGGTCTTTCAAGTATATTTACAGAGCCTACCAGGCATCTCAATGTGCCGTTTTGTGTTGGAGCTGAAGGATGTGTTTGCATCTTCCCAGTGACCACACACAGTCTTCCAGAAGCCCTTTTCACCCCCTCTTTCTCTTTTCTCCATGAGGCCTAGTCTTGTGGGATTTCTGACTTCAACTTAAATCACTCACTGAGGAGTCACACCAACTGGAGCTAGCACAAGAGAAACAGACTGCTCAGCTGGAAGCTCTGCCTAGGAACAACAGGAAACTTCACCCCGCTTCTCTCTTGGCTATATGGAGATTAACTTGAGGATTAAGCCATGGAAAAATCCCCACACTTTGAGAAAGGAATTCAGCTTGTTTCTGTCCTGAAATCCTCCAGTATTTCTCTCTCTCTCTCTCTCTCCCCATGGACTATGAATACAGCACAGGACAATATACTCCTAAGTTAATGTCTGGAGTTGAGGGACTAAACCTGAACATAATTTCTGAATTTCTCCATCCTTTCCCATTTATGATTTACCCTAAATTACACAATGGATGAACAGGCATCTAATAAATGCATATCCACTGAAAATATTTTTCTTAGTAATCTTTTCCATATGTGCTTAAAAGTAGTCCAGGATGTGTGAGTTCAGAACCTCTGTGTCAGAAAAACAAGTTCTTTTGAATCCTCGTATCAATTGCTAAACTGATTTACATATGGAGTAAAACTGGAAAGTACTTTGGTTAAATGACAACAGGCATGTCCTAAACACTTCTGTGTAAAGTCTTTTAAATGATAACATATTAAGCCTTATGGCCAGATATAAACTATACTTTGGTAAGACACCTTATTAAAATGCAGCTATATATATCAAGAACATTAATATTTAAGAAAATTTATATAGGAATTATATAGGATATAAGAAATTATCTTATTTCAAATATTTCAATATGTTCTCTATTACTGTACAAGACAACTCCAGGTTGTCTCACAAATCACTTCTCCTTCATCTCAGTTTGGCTGAATTAAAGCAAAAAAGGTAACTATGTTGATACTGCACGTAAAAGTATTTAATGGCTTCATTTATAAGCCAACTCACTTACTTTTACTCAGCTATTGAGACAATGAATATCATCAGATGTTTAAGTAAGTCTATTTTCTTTATGTGTGTAAAAAGCATAATTTTAATACTTTTTTTAAAACTTATTTTCACAGCTTGGATCACATCTCTCCAAAATTGATGCCCAGACACAACAAACCAGAAAAAGAAATTGTAATTGTAATGCCATATTGTTTATATGCTTGCTTTGATTAAAAAATAATAAAACAGACAAATGAAAGCCAGACAGGACCACAGAGAAAACCTCAGCATATTTTTTCAGAGTATTCTTACAAATTTCCCTGAAGGAAGGTATGTACACTCAGGAGAATAGTTGGAAAAGCCATTAAATCCTACCAGTTGCTTTGGAGGTGGTTCATAGTGAAACACGTCAAATTTCAAAGGTAGCAGAAACTACATAGTAAGTTCAGCCTTACAGCTACAGAGTCAGGGGATGTATCCTGCTTTTTGCATTCCACACCTTACAGAGCACTTGAGGCTGCTCCTGGTGGTGATTCCATAGGGAACACATTACACCTGAGCTTTGGGATCTGCAGCAGTGTCCAACAGATTTGCAAGTGCAGCTTAATATGTTGGGCTTGAATTGGGAGTTGTTTGCGGTTTTGATGTAAGTCACCTTAAACAGGCTGTAGAATTGTATCTGTGATCAAGAAGCACAATCCAACAGCTCTCAGAGTTTAACTGAGAGTGAGAACAGGTATTTTTTAATGACTGTTCTTTTCCCAACCCACCTCCTGCCCCCAGAAGAGCTCTTTTAGAAACTGGGCTGAATGACACCTGGAGGCAGCAAGCAGACCTGATTTCCAGAGCTCAGCTTGAGAAGGTATAGGTGTGGAGGACTCTGTGTGAGTAGGGACTGGGCTGTCCTTGTTACCAGGGAATAGTGACCTAGATAAAAAGTATATCTCATAATTAGCATGGCTCACTGCCTGAGGATGAAAGAGTACACATGGCTTTACTCTCTCCAAACAATTATTGTGAAGGTTGCCAGAGTTCCTACTAGATGCAGCCCAAATGGTTTAGGAGAAGCATTATAATACTTCCCATTACCAATTTTTCTTAAAAAAACCAAAAAAACAC
The DNA here is from genome assembly GCA_013399945.1 of Ploceus nigricollis. Lineage (NCBI taxonomy): Eukaryota > Metazoa > Chordata > Aves > Passeriformes > Ploceidae > Ploceus > Ploceus nigricollis. Next base: position 236,984 of record VXBC01006749.1, read on the forward strand.
CAACAAACAAACAAAAAACCCCCCAAAAAAACCAAACCAAAAACCAAACCAAACAGTTAAGGCTTGGACCAACTTAATTCAACTATAAGGTGTTCTACTCTCCCCATAAACAAGAAACATTTTATAGAACTTCATTACAGATTTATAACTTCAGATCATTATTGTTTTATGATTAAAAAATGAGTGACTTAAGACAAAAAGCTCAACATCCTTAAACTTCATTTCCATTCAATCTCTAATAAATACCATCTGCTGTGTACTTTAGGGATATAATACCCGTCAAAAACTCAGCCGTATTATGAGAACCGGCACCAAGTTGATCTGAAATGCATATTTGAACAGATGTGTTTAAATTACATCTCTCCGTCTATCCACACACATAAATTCAGAATAAGCATGTGTTGATTTAAAATGCATAAAAAAGGGATTTGGAGATGCATCAAAAGTGAACAGCATCTCAATGGATCAAGGCTTGCATTACTAAAGGTCATCCCTAAAAATAAAGTTTGAATTTATTAAGGGCTGCACCAGGGAACTGTTCTTGGGAACTGACTTAATGTTTGCTGCACTAAAGCAGCCATTGAAATTACACTAATTTTCTATGACCCTTCACATTTTAACATTAGAGCTGTCAGGCATGGTCAGAAATAATAGGATCTCAGCCACGAGTAGCTGAGAATATGATATACTTTTTCTCAGTCTGACACAATGCTTATCACCAATACTAAATGTCTTGGGCTCTGAGGACCCATCCACGTCTGTTTCAGTGACAGTCATTTAGCTCTTCACTCTGACACAGAAATCAGGCGTGTAAAACAAAATGATTAGCATGCTTTTTTGGCATGATGAAACCAAAATAAAAAATTGCAAGCAGGGCTCCATTAACAAATGCTAATTAAAAAAAGAAAAAGAAATATTTATGAATTCGTCTTTTTGCCAGTCTATAATCTACAGTCCTGCAATGTTTCAGGGATCTGGAAGGTAAGACACACTGGTCTAGAGGTCCATCTAAGCCAGCAATCTAATCCTAGCAATAGGCATCAGAAGTAGTCCAGGGAAGCATTTCGGATGTTGAGCCCCCTCAGAATCCCTTTGCCCTTCCAACTGGGTTTTGTGAGAAAGATTAATTCTGCAACCAGTCGCTTCTGATGGATTTCTTCTCCATTAATGTGTCAACAAGACTCTCCTTGAATCTAAACCCCTCCATAGCAAAACCACTTGAAAGAAAAAAATCTCTGGTGAGCCTTCCATTTGCTAATTCCATTTGATGCTCCCTAATTGTTATGCTGGGAGAAACCAGTAGCAACTCTGTTCACCTTCTGAGTGCTCTTCGTGATTTTACTGACCTCTGTTCTAGGACCTCTCAATTAGCATTTTCCAGACTGAAGAGTCCTTAATTTCCTTTGTGTGAAGATCTGCCATACCTCTGATAATCTCTGTTAGTCTTTACAGTAACATTGCTCATTGTAACCTATTCTTTTTGAGAATTGACAGCATGTAACAATACAGGCACAACGAGATAAAAATCCTTTAAAATAGTTCTAGAATTTAGATAAATGATCTGCTTTTAATATTTTTCTTTCAGATTTGGGTTAATTTGTTTTCTAGTAAGCAGATAGCAAAAAGTAATGGACCTTACACAAGGTAAGGGACAAGAGAGAAATAAGTTTTAGAAAATAAATAAGCTAGAAGTGAAAACAAAAAGAAGGCCAAGCACATTTCAAAGACAGAACAAAGTCAGCAATGTGGTGGTAAAGGGAAACTGAAAATGTTGTCAAAGGAGGAGTAGTAGTATGACAAGTTGCAAGACTTTAACAGAGAATGTAAGATTTCTGTCTGAAGCAAAACGAAGAACTGATCAAGAAAAGAAAACTGAGGAAATAAAATTGCCAATAGGACAGATGCTTTATTCCAAGGTGTTCAAGATCGTTTATATTAATAACTTTTGCAGCACAGAGAAAAAGTAGAGAATGGCAAGACATACATTAAAACAAAAAAAGATTTTGAAAAAACCATGCACAGTTTGAAAGAGTTCCCCCCAAACAGCTGATAGATTTAAAAGAGACACAATTCTTTCCTATCACAACCTATACAAACAAATTGACTGGTTTCTGTCTTAGCACTTTGTGAGAAATCATCACAGAAAAAGTTTTCCAGTTGCAAACATCAACATGGAAAGGATCACCACTGAAGGAAACAGCAGTTAAAAACATAGGCATGATTTGCACTAAATTTAATGTAACCTCAATTCCATTTTCAAAGCACCTAATGAAACACAACTTTTACCATACCAGCTGATCACCCAAAACACAGCAGCTTATTTGCTACATCCTTATCAACACAGTACTTACAGAAGGTGTTGCTATAATTAAACCTGGAAGTCACAGTTTTAACAGAGAAACAGGCAGGTCATCTGGGGCAAGGCTTTAGCAGCCACAAGCAGTTTTCCTGAATATTAGCTAGAGGCATTTAAATCACAGTTCATGTACTCTAACTAAACAATGCTGCAGTTTTACACCAGACAGTTTTTGATGTACATTCCTATGCATCCTTAAATGTGAATTTTTCAGAGCCAGTATCTCTCAAGAATCAAGTGTCTGGTAGGTCAAAACCCTTTACTGTCACCTCTCTAAAACTTTTTTTGTTTCCCCTTAGAAAGCAATGTATATACAGGAAAGAGGTTGCACAGGGAACTACTACTCCTATCAGCAGTGCAAAAAGCAAGTTTGAGTCATAATGAAAGATTTCTCAGATTAAGTGTTGTATTTGGCTCAAAATTCCAATACCATCATCCCTACTCCACAAAGATTGAAAGCTGCTATCATGTAACTTCAAAGTTTTTAATTTTTATTTCATGATCCACTGGCAAATGTGACTATATGGTCTTAACACTTCAGACCAAAGTGTGACACAAGGATTGGGATGTACTCAGAACACACCACCTATATAGCTTCAGAATTATATTTTCAGAGGTAACAGGTCAGACTCACAAGCAATGCTATTTCCTTATTAAGCCAAAACCCATGAGCTTAACTTCAAAGAAATCCAGTGTGCTTTACTAATTAAAATGTGATAAGATAAAGTTAATTATATTTCAATATAATCATACTTCAATCAGCATAATGCAATATAACTTGGATCACTGGGAAACAGAGAATTTACCTTGCAAGAATAAATTTAAAGAAATTATGAAGTGAATATTTCAAAGGGCATGTATAAAGAATTATTCATTCATTTAATCATGTAAAAATAAAATTGAAACAATATTCAGAAATACCTGGGCATGACTGTTAAGGTAATGGGCATCACTGGAGTGATAGTACACAAAAAACACCATCTGCAGATCACTGTCTCATCCCATTCATGACACTCTCTGATAAAAATCTGAATTTAAAGAAATCACACCAGAAATAATATCCATCTTTATGAGCAAGAACAGCAACAAACACTTGGCTAACTGGAAGGTAGCAGAATGGCTGTGAGAAGTATCTGTTTTGTTCTCAGGTATACCCAAATAGCCGGTGAGTTCAGAATACAAGAGATTATACAGGATTGGTCCATAAACATAAACTATAATTTTATGTATCAGTTAATAAGATACAGTTTAAAGCAAAATATTGTGGCCTCGCTTCCAAGTGGAGAAATGGGCTTAGTCTGCTATGTAGCTTGAGGACACTGGGCAGAAAAAGCAAAATCACCAGGAAAACAGCTCTAAAATGTCCTAGTTAACCTCTCAGAAGAATGGCCTCAACCAGCCAGGTTCTTATACACTTCATGTTTGCAACATTTTGGTAGCAGCTTCCTTTGTCTAGAATTGCCAGTAATTTAAGAACATTTCTTTGTAGAAGACAGAATCAGTTTAGAATATTGGGGTCAACTGAAGTACCTTCCTTCAAAAGTTTTGAAGGACATTCAGATTCATACATGCACACCAAGTTACACATAGGGAACATCAGAAGCAAAGTCAGGAAAAGAAAAGATGGTATTTTAAATGTAGACTGTTAGCTTGCCAATGACAAAGTTAAAACAATACAAAAATCAATGGACACTGTTGCCTCAGGGAAGCTCTTATCCATTTCTCTCTGTTCAGTTCAGTGAACTACCTCACTTTCAGTGTGTCACCAAGTTACAGATACCTTAATACTGACAATTAGGATAGTTTACCATATCATTATTAGTGTATATGGTCACAGCCAAAAGCCTTCAGTAAAATAAAGGACTGCTAAATGTGTAGAAGTTCAGGTGCCTTTTTTTTTTGAAGACTCAGACAGGCTGTACACAGCCACAAATCTTAAGCCATTCAAGCAGTAACTTTGCTGCCTAAGAGTAGGGTTACTAAGTGGGAAATTAAAAAAATTCAGACAAACATAAAAGGAATACTGCATGTCAATATGAGAAGAGGTATTAGTAAGTAATAATAGCAAAGCCATTAATGAAGTCCAAATAAAATTCAGAATTTTAGAAAAGATAATGAAACCCCAACTATTCAAACAAAAGGCTGGAAGGTGGTCACCTGAAATATTTTGGGCTTGCATGTGTCAGAGGTCCTCTGTTATGCTGAGGAGCACACACCATGTAAATGTGTTTCTACATTGTAAAGAAGCAGAAGAGCCAGAAAATGAAGGTTTCAAAGTTAACAAACTCATACCTTGGAGAAATAATTAAGGCAACTTGATGTTGTGAGCAGTTACCTGATTTGACCTGCCAGTGACTTTAAAGAGAATTAGCACAAAACTAAAATATGCTGTTATCACTGAAGAATCATCAAAGACAAAATTAAAAGTATGTTTTATGAAGAATTCAAAGATATGACAGCATACCAATTACGGCAACTAAAGCTCTTTGGCATCATTGAACCATTAACATTGGATAGGTAATGTATGAAAATTGTATTTAGGGAATAAGGTTTCAGTAAATTTAATAGCAGTAGAAGATGAATAAAGATGTAACTGAGAAGAGTAACTTCCTTCTCACACATGAATATATGTAATTAGGTAAGAGACAGGATCAGTACCAATTGGGTTTAGCAATGTGATTCAAAGCAAAGGAGTAATATCTAAAGATTAAGGGAAACAGATTTTCTTCTGTCTTGACATGGTAAGACAGAAAAGCCTGGCACATGAAGTCCCAGAACCCAAACAGAGTCTATGAAGATAATTTACAGTTAGTAAATTAGGCAGGACACTTACCATTGAAAACTAAATAAGAATCAGGATGGAGCAAGGCAACTGCTCAGGAACTAGCACCGGTCCCCAAAGAGTTGGTAAAAGTTAAAAAAGCAATACTTAAGAAGGAGATGGAAGAGAACTGAAAACCTTCAAAAACATCATTATGAAAGGACATCAGTGATGTCCTCAGATGGGAATAGTAAATCTAATAGTTCTGATAAAGGAAAAAAATTGAAAACTTTTGTCACTAAAGAGATGAGTATAGAAACAAAGAGAGAGATCTTGATAGCAAGACTGACAGAGATGAAAAATAAAAGCTTTTCCTGAGGTTCCCAACATTCTAATCAGAGAATCATATTACAATTTGCAGGGAAAAGACCTCCCCAAATGCCAACAAATTTCTGAAGCAGGCTAAAACTGCAGAATTAAATTAAATCAATACAGAGAGAACTGAAAAAATGTCTCAAATGAATGAAACAAGGTGGTTATAACGACTCAATTTTGCAAGCTGAACACAAGTTTGTATGTAATAGTTACCATGAACTCCTTCTGCTAAAGGCTACTTAAATGTAATGAATAATTTTATAAAATACCCAAAGTACGATACAGAGGGAGTAGAATACAAAAATGGAATCTAATCAATTCAGTGGAAACAGCACTGTGAGCATTCAGACTGTATCACTGAAACCAATTTTATCAAATCACACAATGTACCACAATAGCCTTTGGGCATCAGTTAAAGAACCTGGAAAACCTGTCAAATGCCTGCCAGGCACAACAGTGCCCTTTTGGCTCTGCAACACCAGCACAAAATACGAAGAATTCTTAGGCAGCAAGATCCACAAGGCTGCTGCAAAAATTAAATTCCCAAGCTGAAATCCAGTGTCTGGGTATAAGATGTTTGGCCTAACACAGACACTGGCTTTTCAACCTTGAGAAAAACAAAAAACATGGTATAAACGGAAGTCTGAAGGAAGTGGCAAATTAGGATCATTAAGGATGAAACAGACTGTATGTCAAACAATTTGAACTCATTTATTATGGAGACAATATTGAGCAACTGATACAAAACTACCATCTATGTAACAGCATTCTGAAAATGCTTATTCCATGTGGGTGGGAATTTCAGACTTGTTTGAAGTAGGTAGAAAAATACGGAATAACTTCAGAAATTATTTATTGATTTAACCTTTGAGTCCATTAATGAAAAGTATTTCATCCTCTGTGATCTATTGCAAGTCTTTATAATTCACAACACCTCCTTTCCTTCTGTTTCAGTGCCAGCATTGAAGTTCCAGGAATTTCAGCAGGTTGGGTTTTCTTATCAGCTAAGTAGAAGTTAAGCATCTCTCTAAAGGTTTTTTAGGGTTTTACCTTATCAGGAAAAAACCATTTGAAAATATTAATTGCATTTTACAGTTCTCACTTTCTTGTATTTTTCTTCTAGAACATACCCCATTTTTCAGTCTAATAGGTTTAAATGTTAGTATTTTTCCCTTTAGGGAAAAACTGAACCCTGAAAACACTAACAATAAAAAAATTTATTTAGCATCTGTCTTGCCATTAACAAAAAATATCAGAGAAGAAATATTCTAAGGAGAAGGCAAAGACCAGTTATCTACCTATAGACCGCTTCAGAGAAGATGAGTCACCTACATATAATCACATGGTGGTGTAGCAAGCACTGAACTATGGTGTGTTTTATGTCAGCAGTATCCAAAGCAACATCCTTCAGGCCCACATCTTTCAGCCAGTACTTCATGTAGTAACAGGAGCAGCCCAGACCTCCTCAGAGTCCACTGATTAGACCTAACCAAGGAACACAGCCAAATGGAAGGGCTAAACGTGCAGACACCGTATCTCAAAGTAAAATCTGTTACGGGCAAGTAAATAATCTCTCTTCCTCAGAGGGACTCCTGCAGTCACTGCAAATAGTCTAAGAGTATGGAAAATCTGAAGACCGGCACATTGTGTCTCTAAATGAACCAAGACTGAAGGAGAGCTGTGGCAAATGCTGCTTTTTGCTAGGCACAGTAGCACTTAGCAAACATGTAAGTGGTTTCAAATGTCCACTTCACATATAAAAAATATAAAGGTATGATGCAGAGCGCAGTTGTGTGAGGTTTAACTGAAGGAGCTATTAAAGAAGCAGCAGATGAACCCTATTCATGACTTTGAAACATTCCTCTCATCTACTGTGAGAGCCTGAGGTATCTGTTAACCTGCCTGAACTCTTCATCACCAGATACAAGATCTTCAGGGATTGCTCTTTAGGGCTCTTCCCTAACATACAGAAGGTGAAATGCAGGCAGGATACAAAGTAAGTATCTGTAAAGGAAAGCAGGCGGTTTAAGGAGAAAAGCAAGGCACATTGACTTTCCTAAAATAGCTGAATGTTGGATGCCACCTTGGAAAAGGACTAAAGGACTTAAATACTACATGGGCTACCTTGCCTTTATGGAAAACAGGAACAAAGGAGAATCAGTGACGAGAGCTCAAATCCCTTTTTTCCTTCCAGCTCCCTTCACAGACAAGGATGGTAGTGAACTCCCAAAAGATAATTAAAGGCCTAAAATCCATTGTATATGTGCAAAAGTAAATAGAAAGACATAAGATTTTAAAATCCTGTGCTCCAGAATCACAGCTAATAATTCCAGAATAAACTTGTTTTGGTGATAAAGGTAGCTTTGCATTAACTGTGGCAGCCTACAAGGTGCAACAATGGTATCTCAGTATAACCCTGGCCATGAGCATCTATCAAACTTGCAAAGGCACCATTTCCCACAGCAAAAACACTTCTCTGGGCCTGCTTCAGGTTTCAGAACTTGGTAGAAAGCTGCACAAGGAGAACACACACTCTTGCACCTTGTGGTTGTGCCTCACCAAGCCTTTGAGCCTGGCTTTCTGTGGAGGCAATGTAGGTGCTACTGGAGTAACAGAACTTGCCCTGTGAGTGATTTCCTTGACAAAACAACACACGGAATTTAGTTAGTAAATACTTGGAAGACTTGCTATTTGCTATTGCGAGTTTCCGGCTCAGGGCTCAATTATCAGAAAGATAAGGTATTTAGATGCAATGTGTTTTTCCCCTCATAAAGTAAAGGCATTTTATTTATTTATGAAGGAAGTCCATCAGAAAATTTTAAAATACCCCAAAACTTTAACGCAAATAGGAAAAAGTCACATTCACACCAAGTCATTAAATACATTCTTGTTTCAAGGGGGAAAAAAACCCCAGCAGATCAGAGGAAAAACCTCAGGATAGAAGTTTAAAATGAAAGGACAAACTAATACCTAGAATTCATCAAGAGTATTAGAAAAGGATTTAAACTGGATGTGAAACAAGCTTTTGTAACAGAGTTAGAAAGTGAAAGGAGGATGCTCAAAGTTAACTTCTGGATGCTCCAGAAGTCTAATGGAAGGAACAATTAATTTCTGTGCAAACTCTATGCATGGGATGGGAGCATATCCCATAGAGATGCGACATTACAAAAAGAGAATTAAAAATCCCCAGCTACTATTATTGTACAAATATAATCACTGTTTGAATGCATATTTAGTTCAATCAACAAAACAATTTTTTGTTCTTAAGAATTATTTGAACATTTGCCTTAAGAAAAAAATATGTTTATTTGCATTATTAATGAAAACACAGAAATATTATCTCATCACTTAATGTCATAATTACTGTACTTCACTTAAATGCTGTCAAGTAAAAGCTGTATTTTGTGAAAACATACGTTAAGAGACAGACTTCAGCTTCTTCTATTCTTGTAATGATGAAAACTCTCAAAATACCTCACAAATTTGCATTCTGTAGAAAATATAACTAAATTATCTAAGGTAACCGACAGCAGAAAAGCATGTTATGACTTACTGCCATTAACTCCATATAATATTTAAGACATAAACAAAGCAGGAATGTAAATCTTAACAAAATCACATTGATCTTTTATATAAAATTCACTTCTATGGCCTCTGGTTTTTGCCAATAAATATTTTCTCCAGATTCAAGACATAATGGCTTACAATCAGCCACTCTAGCTTTCTTTTCTCCTATGGGAAAGGTGCTTGGACATAACTAACATTTTCCAGCTTGAACTAGCATTTGAATTACAATTTTCCAGTAGGTGGATTGAGAAGAATTTACATTGCTTCTTGTGCCTTTACATATAACCGTATTTGCAACATTGTCCTCCTGCTATGAAGCAATTTAACAGCTGTACTTTGTCAATTACTCCTACTAAACAAAATGACAGCTCTACATAATGATGAGAAGTAAAAGAGAAAGACAAAAACAATTATAAGTGCATGACATAAATGATTCAGCTGTGGAAAATAAACTTTCATCTGTTATAGTCACTACTTTTATGCACAAACCTTTTAAGATTTCAGGTTTGTGACTATTTTGCCATGTAATATGAAGTTTACAGCTATAAATTTCATTCTTACTAAAAAAGAGGTGAACGATCAACTCCTAAATACAATATAGAAAGCAACATAAGATGCACATGAACACAAAATTGAGCTTAGCCAAAGTAATCTGTACCACTGTCCCCAAATAAATATACAGACAAAACCTCTGGGTAGCAGAATTATCATGCTTCTTGAATGCAACAGTTTTAATCGGATAGCTACACTTTGAAAGACGTTTAAAAAGCTTTGCGTATTTCTGTTTCCTAGTTTTCTTCATTTAAGCAGTTTGTGTTTAAAAAAATAATCACTAAAGGTACCAAACAGCTATAGAAATATTGCCTTTTTCATTTCTTCATTCTTTTCAACTTATTTTCCCTGAAAGTTTGACAAATGTAGATTCAATCAGCACTTATCAGCTGGCCAGCTACCACCTTCATCAAAAACTCCTTTGTGCCACATTGTCATACGTGAGCAGAATAACATGGCTTACAAAATGAATGTATTACCTAGTACTATGGCAAAAATCTGAAAACATTATTCACTGAGATGAACAAATACTTTTCTTAAATGCATCAAATACGAAAATTTAATACCATCATCAGAATTTTCTGATGCACATCTGACTACTACAAGGTGTACACATATCTTGTATTTATATCAGCACTAATTTGCTATCCCAAATACTTATACATCTTAATATATGTTTAGATATGCTTAAAAGCTCAGGAGCAAATTAAAATGGAGAGTTACATGCCAAGTCAATCCGTTCTAAAGCAAATTTCTGTTTCAAGAAAGTAAAACACAATGAAAATAAGTATCCAGAAAAAAGCCAAAGTGATTTTAGTCATTGTGCTTTAAAACACTAGAGAAATATAGTATCCCAATAAGTACAAACAAGAATTTAAACTCATAAATATTAAATGCTTTGAAACTTATTTCCACTATTGCATTCCTTCCTTATATCCTTACTACAGATTTTATATCATTACTTCCACAGAACATATTCACATGCCTTCAGGCGGAAAAGAAAAAAGGAAAAAAAGATACCATCTTGCTACACTTAAGAAACTGAATTGGATGTACTTTACTAATTTCTACTCTATCATCTAACAATGCTCCTACATTAGGATTTTACAGAAGAAAGCTGCAGATGAGGCTGCCCAGAAAAAGGAGAGCCTAATCATAACTGCATACAGACAGTATCACTCTAAGCAACTTCACTACTTATATTTAATAAAAAGAGTAAGCCAGCTTGTAAGCCAAGCATAATAATCAGACGAAATTGCTTTTACATTTCATCAGGGCACATATCTTCTCTTTCCAGCAACCATTCAAAAAATGATTCCTCCCAGTTTTGGCCAAAGCAGAGCACTGCAGTGTTGTGACCTCAAAGGATTTGAACTGCAAATGCCTCACGTGCCCACTAAGTCTGCACTCAGCAAGCTGTGCTCATACTGGGCACTTTATTTCCCAGGCTTCACCCTCCAGTTCTTACTATGGGAGTCGAACAGTAACCCGAGAACCAGGAGAAAAAACCCCAAACTAACCCTCTCATAATGATTCTCTTATCTCCGGAACACAAGTGTATTATTTAGAAGAAAATGCTGTAAAATGGGAGTACCCATAAGCATGCACATCCTGCTTGAACACCTCAGTATGCAGACCCAAATTGCTCCAGAATCCAAAGAGATTTCATATAAAAAATTACAGAGCATAGAAATTTTGAAATCATAGTTTCCTATACAGCATCTTCCCAAAAATAAACAGGTTGAAGTTACATTTAGTGTCAACTAATCTTCAAAGTAGTCTGTAAATTTGGAATTATTTTATGTTAACATCCCATCACATGATTCGCTTGGGACTTCCGTATTTGTAGGTGTACATCCTCACACATGAACTGACAAGATGCACAAACAACAGGATAACTGAGAGCCCACAGTCCAGAAAACTCCAATATTCTTGATGCATTTGGCATGAAAGACTACGGCTAGCAAACAGTGACTAGTAGTTTATAAAGCAGCAAAAGATCTAATCCTGTAAACCATGGCAGTAAAGAGGTCTCTCCAGGAACTAACTGAAACCTGAATTACAATCTGTAGAATGGTGAAGACAAAGATTAAGAAGGTGCAGATACTGCCTTCCTGCCCTCCATTCCCTCTCAAGGAAAAGTATATATCCTTGCTAAAAAGTAAGGGTGCAGTAGCATTAGCAGAGAAAAGGGCAAAGTGCTGTACAGGCCAAAATGGAAAGACTGCCCTCCTAAAACAACATTTAGCTTGGTTGAAGTAATCTTACAATTAGTTATTTAAAAAAAAAGCTATCCTGAAATACCTAATGCTTGTCTCTCCACAGTCAGTTGTAAAGAAAAACACACTTTTGAAATGCAGGTTGATGAATGCTGATGTTCATAATATCCTAATGAAATTAATGGATCTGCAAGTGTTCAGCACCTTTGAAACCTCTCGCCTACTTACACCTCTTTCCAAGACCTTGTGAATCAAATGCAGGGCAGGAAGGGTTATAAATCTAGCAAAGTCCAAATTTAAATTTCAAGACAATTAAAGACAACTTAATCCTGTGATAAAAAGGAGCTTGTCCATCAAAAGCTACACCATGAACCACTAGGGTCAAGTCTAGACACAAACTTGAATACACCCTTGAACTACGTGATAAAAACCACCCATGTTCTAGCTTTTGGTGCTAATTCAATACTTTTTAAAGGCACTCAATTAATTTAAAACATAAGAAAAAAAAAGAGACACGTTTGGTAAAGTGATTAGTTCAGACTCCAAGAGCAGACAAAAGACATAGTAGAGAGAAGAGTCTAGAGACTGAGGTATAAAATTACAGATAAGTACCAAATACACTCAGCAATTTCTTAGCAGAGAACGTAATAAGGACTTTAAAAAGATGACATTTGCATTTGCAGTAGTCAGACTGACAGAACAGATGTGCTAAAACCCATTAAAAAAAGCCCAAATCTGAAAGCCTTGTCAAGGTTTGTTAGGGACACGATTTGCACGTCTGCAAAATAAGCTGAACAACGTCTCTCTCTGAGAAACAGAAGTGCATTTTTAGAAAGAAAATGAAACACATTCACATTGTAAAAAAAGTGAGGGAGTTGATATAGTCTACTTCATAATTACCTGCATTTTGAAAGTGAGTAGAAAAAGGCATATAAAAATAGTAAATTGTTATTTTAAAATTACTCTTTTCATGGCCCTCCAGTTCTACTTTCAGTAAATGTCAGGAAAGTAGGGAGTCTCACTGAAGCCAGCTGTCCCAAAAGGACTGTGTAACACTTTCACTCAATTTGGACAACATCTCTAGTTTCCTGGGACATCAGGCAGTTGTCTGTAACTGCTGGGCAATTAGGTCTTCAGTTTGCACTTGAGTGAAAAATTTCCTTCCAAGTTTGTGATTTATTTTCCACTGCACACATACTTTATCTCCTTTACTGCCTTCTTCCAACTGCAGTAATTATGTATCTACCTATGCTGAAAAATCAAGGCTTGATTACAACTAAAAATAATGGAGGCTCAAAGGGACTTTCGAGTAGGTCTCATTTTAATGGAAAAGGGAGAACCTGTGAAAAGAAGCCCCAGAATTTTCTGCCTGACAGATCTGTGGCTTCTCTGCCGGCAGACCAAGTTTGCTGGCTTTCCGACAATACTGGAAAGCTCCAATGTTTCCAGTCTGAGTTATGAGACCGTCTCAAATCAACAGCAGCAGCCACCCACAATTAATGTTATGCTCCTATCTCAGAACACAAACAAAAACAAACTGGGAGGCAAACCCAGCTTTTCCTCAGAATTATGCTGTTCTCCAAAACAGAAAGGTATAGTGTTTCAGTCTAGCTCTAAATTTCCCTACTTTTCTGTTTGTCCAGATTTTGGGTTTACATGTCTCTTATCAAGCAGCAGTAATAGGAGACATAAATATAAACTTTGAATCACTTCACAAACCAAAAAGGTGAGAGAATATAGTCTGGGCAACAAAAGCAAATTTGGAAAACACATTAGAAGTCTAAGGACTTTTTAATGGGTATATATTCACATTGCTGATTATTCAAGCAATTACAAAATATGACATTCAGATCTCAGGTTTCTTTAACTCAAATATATTCCAATTGTTTGCTTTTATCATCAAAAGTAAATTTCAAAAGTAAATTTCAGGGGATTAAGTTTCAGAACTTCAAGATAATTAAAGCTGTCTTGCTCTTTTTGCAACTACAAACATCACCTTTCAGAAATATAATCTATGCTGAATCTTGGAAGTTGAGATCACTTGAAAAACAACTCATATTTTGATATAATGACACCAAAAAGAAGACTTGCTGATAAAAGACTAAATTGGTCTCTAGATTAAATTCACTTAGCAGCAATTTCTAGAAGTCCTGTATTTAGTTGCAAACTCATGCAGGAATCAGTCTTGTGAATAGTGCCTGCAGACTACTGTATTAGTCCCCAGAGACCATAGACTGGGGCACTAGTCCTTACTTAGTCCCTACAGACTGTGTACACCCTCCACATTAATCAATACATCCTCACTTTATGCTGTTGCTCTCTAGAACAGTTTAAAAATAAATTCTCAGGAAATACATCTATATAGCTATATATTAGATTTCCAGATATATGTAGATCAGCGTATCAACTGCTCAACAGTATTTTCCTGAATAGTCAAACTTACTGAAATTTCTGTGCAAAAAACTGCAAATAAGATAGAAGGAATTTCAAAAAAAAAAGTGTAAAAGAAGCCTTCTGTATTTCAGTTTTTCACAGTCTCATGGATTTGCCTTTCTTGCTTTATATTCTATGCATTTTGCTATTGATCTTCATAATAAACCAAAAAATGTTGTCACATTGCAGTGTTGTGACCTCAAAGGGAGAGTGGCTCTGAAATACAAAGAGTTGCACATCAAAAGCCAGCACTAGAACATTAATACTAATTTTTAAAGTTCATTTCTATTGCTCATGCCTGCAGAGAGTCCTCAAAAAGAGGAAAAATGTGACATTTCTAACTTCACAGACATGGAGTGTCAAGAATGCTCCAGTCTTTTAAAAAAGTGAGTTTCAATATAGAGAGTACTCTGTCTGGAGTACTCCTGGAAATCTCTCTCTATAAGGTGTTCTGTGCTCAGCAGGATATAAATAAATCCCCACTCTGAAGAAGATACCTCTGCAGTCACTCATGGCTCTCCAGAGGAAGGAAAAGCATTTTTTTTTCTTCTAGGAGAAAAAAAGCACCAGAGGGTTTTGTTGGCCTGATTGAGAAACAGATTCAGAAATCAGTTGGTATATCTTTGGAGTTCCAAAACAAAAATTATGACATGGCTGTTTCCTTTTTCCTTTCATTTTTACTTGCTGGACTTAATTTTATGTGCTTAGATGTTTGAATGCAAGTTATTGAACACTTAACTGATAACCATTACTGTTCCTTGATGTGTGGCTTTACTTCTGCAGCAGGTCAGCTGGTCAGCCTATATAATTATTGCTTTAATAAAACTTTTGGTGAAGTTATTATTATAGCAGATGTCACATTCTAGAGACAAAGGTGACATTTGGAATCTACTGGTAAGTCCTTGTACATTTTGTGTAGGAAGCTTCTAGATGATTTTATGGCCCCAGCAATAGAGAAAGGAGATATAGGGGGTTCTAATTTTGGTTTATTTTACCTTTTTGATAAATGAGAGATAGAAATAATCCTTTTGGCTATTAAAGTAGTTTAAACACATATTTAATTTTAGCTATTCTGGCTCTAGGCTCTGGAGTTGTCTGCAGCCATGTTAAGTTCTGGCAAATTTTGTGCTGAGATCTTTATGGGAATATCTACATGAGAATGTAATAGCTGGCTGCTGTCACAACAGTAAAGTCTACAAATGAAGACTCTGTGCTCTTAAGCACAAAGAAAAAGCCTTGCATTTTACAGATGAACACATGTTCAAATATCCAAAACATTTTCTCTACCTTGCATGGCTTCTTTATCCTGCTGCCATATGGTACAAAGATTTTTCCATCTTAATATCTGGAGACTGTTTTCTAACAGGAACTACTAGATAATTTGGTATTTTCTTAATAAGCAGGATAAAGAAACTTTATTATTCTTTAAAATCAAGTCATCAAACCAGTTTTCTTCCTTGTTAAGTTCACTACAAAAATGCCCTGTAAAAGGACGTATGACATACATTACTGTATGCTCAGTGGCCAGCTGTTTTAAATTTGGGTATTAAGTAATTCACTCTTTGCTGTGTGCAAGAGTTGAATGATTTAATAAATCCCCATATGCCCCAACATGTGCCAGCTATACTGGGTTATCGAAAATCCAGCTGCTCTTATGATAATAGCTTCCAATGCTAAAACTACTGAAGAGAATAATGAATCAACTTCAAGTCAACTAAGACATAAACTGACACAGTTCCACTTAAGATACGTGGGAATACAATACATCTGTTAATTAAAAACTAACACTGATCCATAGTCACATGAAATTTAGTGCCAAGAATTCATGGGCATTGTTTGTGGTGGAAAATTAATGCAAATCAACCTGTATGAAGACAAGCAGCCCCATTTCCATCAGTTGTCCTAGATGCATAGGAATGTCCTACAAATTACACATTCAGCTTGCAAAACAGATTCTATTGTGCCACAGTTGGCTTTCTTTCCTACATATTATAATTCCCATGCAGTTATTAGATGACGTTTTACCCAGCTAGACTTCTCAATTTTTCAATTATCACAAAAAAACTGATTATGAAAATTATTATGAAAATTTGATTGGTTTGATGTACCAGTATTTTAATGCAAGGTAAGAGTCAAAGGTACAATGTCACTGCCTTTAAGTCATTGAACAAGCACACAAACAAAGGAAGCAGAAAGAAAGAAAGTAGCCAAACAAGGTGTCAGAAATTATTCTCCAGACACATGGTTTTTGGACAATCAGTGCAGAAATATCCATCAAAATATGTCACTATTAACTTTTTAAAAGCTAAGAAAATACTTCCTTGGATATGAAATTATTACTTGTAGTTACAGAAGCCTTGCAGGTAGATGTAATTTTCATCTTGGTGTCAGCATAAGCAAATACATTAATGACACATTCTTTCATTTCTCACAATTAGCTCTGTTGTTAAGGGAAATAATTTTGAAATTAATCTAGAACTCATCAGTCCCCTAAGCAACATTAGAGTGTTACTGTATTGATGTAAAATTGCATAAGATATAGGACATAAAATACTTATTAGAACAAACAAACACCAAACCAAGCCGTTTACATTTGCTGGAGCTGGATCATCTCTAGCACACAAAGTGTGCAATGCTCAAAAAACCACATTAAAACAACTTCAGTAACTCCAACTTCAAGCAATCTATATATAGTAGTTTATGTATAAAAATAATTTAAGAATGCATTTTTTGAAAAAGATTAGGAATATATTGACAAATTAAAAGCATGTCATGCAGAGATTTAAGATGCTTATAAAAGCTCAAGCATAGGGGCTAACCACATCAAGGGGCTTACAGAAAATTCAAAGACTTTGAAAGCTTAAAGGATCTCATTTTTTTCATACCTTAATTATGAAGTTGCAAATAATTGTGTTTTCAGCCACATGTTCTTGACATTGCAACAAACCCAACACTGTCATTTTCTCAATTATTAGTAGACTTACTTTTCTTTAAGGAAATCCACTACTTGTTTGAAGTCTGCCACACAGTATTCTCTTTTCATGTCCATGAGCACACTGTCAGAGGCTGACTGGACTGGTATGTGCAGAAAAGCATATACTCTTGGATGATTGAGAATCTTGGCCATTTCCTAAGAGTTATTAAAAGAAAAATAAGCTTTAAAGCATTATGAAAATAATACAGAAAACTCAGATTAATATATGGGGTAAGTATCAGCAGTAATACTTCTAAAACCCAAACAATACTAAATTGCCCCAGCCCAGTTTGAAACAGTGGGGACAGGTCAAAATATCTGAAAGCAATTTTTTTAGGAGAAAATAAGAAGAAAGCGATGAAATCGAATTTCCTTTGAGATAGGGATCACATTCCCTATGTAGTATTGATTACACAATTAAAAGAAAATTTTAGCGGCAAAGTATTATGAAAATTGGTGATTTCAGACAGTGGCTGTTTTCAGAAGATGGCAAGTGTTAGTTGCTTTCTTGTTGGAATGAAGTAACTTCTCAGATACCAAAATGAGAATGTCTGTAATTGGAGCATCCCTAAAGTTGGCCAGTTGCTAATTAAGGTACACCTCATCACTTGCAATGCAGTGCTCCAATACTGGTCTGAAATGTTACCTGTGGTATTTCAGAGAAAAGGACTGAAATTAAAAGTGCTTGGCTATAATATGAATAGAATTAATCAGGGAGCAGCTGAAAACTGGAGTGATGGCTTGGAAAGAGACACAGGATGTGATACATTCTGTACAAATGCAAAAGGTCAGGGAAAAAAAAGTAAAGGTAATAGCAAAATGCAAAACCAAACCTCCTAATGAAAACCAAACCAATCCCCCAACAGAGGCTTGGCAAGGTGAAGGAATGTGAGACAGAGAATAGAACACGGTGGTCCGATTTCTCTCATTTTTATTATTTAACCAATTAAGGACATACAGTCAAGCAACAAAGTTTAAGTATTTTTTAAAGCTGAAATCAACCAGCATTGAGACTGCATGCAAAATGGTACCATACTCCTTGTTAATCTTTGTCCTGCAACAAATAAGTGAACTTGGACAAAGAACCATATTCCATGAACAACCAGGTCTTCACATATGGTTTTCCCTTTCTCCCTGAGCTGTGGGCATTCAGGAAATGGCCTGGGACTGAGCACCGCTCTTCTGCCAGTGCATTCTGTGTGCTCCAGTCAGGCTCACTCAGGCCATCTCTCCTGTTTTCTCTGATGGCACAGATACTCTGTCTAACAACACATACTGCTGCCATATTTACTTTTTAAGATGCAACTATTTACAAATTCTTCCAGACCATTAATCAGCAATATTAGTCATGCATCTAGATTTTATCTGTATTTCTACAAGGCTGGCCTAGATTGTTCAAAGAGAAGGCAGACATCCTCATGCCTTTTCATTTGCAGGAACCCAGCTTTTAAAAGCACTGATTTTTAGAACAAGAAGAAAAAATGCTCTCTTGATACTCAGTTTTCATCTGACAAACAGATGTGTACCAGACCCGAAACTCCATCAAATCACTTCTGGAAACAGTTTTGAAAGTTTCTGTCTAAGATCCTATTACATAAATGTCTAAGAGAAGTGGTTACATTATTCAAGGCAACGGCTACTCCATCTCAGGTATGTAAACTCAATTTGATACACAGAATTGCACACAATTTGATACACAGAAAGGCTGCGTGCACTGAACCTGACTCTCAGTGGAAGCTGGAGATAGCTGCTTTCATGAAAAAAGAGTGAAGAAAAGGCCACCATACATCCACACAAATTTTGTGTCCAATTCAAATGGAACTATACATATCTGTGCCCTTAATAATTGTAGATGTTCAGCTAGAATGTATTTCCAAAAATGAAATTGTACAGAACAAGTACATAAAACCTTCTTTTTTTTAAGCTTTAGATAATCTTGTGAATGTAATTGATATGAAGCATCCTTGTAGTCATCTGTGATTTTGCTATTTATCAGTAATCAAATATGTTTCTAAAATATGGGGAACATGAGCTGAAAATTAAGCTATGGCCCACAAGCCTATTATTCTGCTTATCTCTTGGTTCCAAGTACTTTATTCGATTTTCAAAAACATATTTATGATATAAGGAACCAATGAAAGTCATGTTTCATAAAGTGTTTCTAAATCTGCCAAGTTCTTAAAAATAACTCACCCTACAACATAGGAAAAAAAATTCCTTGCCACTCCTCTCAAATTTTGCATCTTCTGAATAACAGACTCTTCAATATGTTTGTGAGTTCTTTTTGAAAGTAATAAATCCTTTATTAGAATTTCTAGATACAAAACTGTTATTTTATTCCAGCTTTTGTAAAGCTGAGAATCATCTGATAGAACAAAAACTCAAACAGATTCACTGTGTCTGTTTGTTTGTGATAGAAATATTAGATTTTAAAAAACCCTACCTTGTTTTACCACAAAGTTTTGATTTTTAAAGTCACAAATGTGGAAATTCTCTAGTCATATGAAAATGCTGGTTTTATTTCTCATATTCACCTTAAACAATGAAAATGTTATGGTGAAGTATGAAGAATGAAAACCAAATTCTAAAATCTCAAAAGGGCTTTCCTACTCAGAGGATTCAAAAAAACCAAAGCACCCAACCAACCCCAAAGCCACTAGCTGCTGATCTGACAGTAACATGCAGAATCCTGCTGGTGTCACAGTTGATTTCTTTCAGGGCAACGTGGCCAAGAGGGATCTTTTGACTGCACTTCCTGTAAGAGGAACTAAACCAATGGTGTCCAACAGCCAGTGTTAAACAAGACTAATCAGAATTGCTTCTTCCAGTTGTCCCCCATGTAAAAGAAAGGAAATATGTTTTCTGCGATCACTGTTGTCGATAATTTTCAAGACTAAGAAGACAACTGTTGTCATTTAAAGTAATTACCCTTGGTTCTGTACCAATGGGATGCAAAATGCCTGGCATTAATTAACTGAACTTTTCAACTATCACTACAGGTCCCTGCACACAGTAAAAGCTACAGCTGTAAGCTCAAAAGCATTATTGACTATTCCACTGCACCATTTTGGTTCAGAAAGATATTCCATATCAAAAGAATTGGCATTCTTTAGAAAGTAAATTGCTTGTCATGTGTATCAGAAATTCGCATACAATATACACACGGTCTGTCTGGGAACACTAACATAGCCTAGCTGCTGTGGTCACGGGATTCAGGGGTGTTCTGGACAGTCAAAACTCCTCCTAGAGATGAGGAGGTTGCAAACAGCTCCTTATACTGTGAACTCCTTTCTTTGCTTGCTTTCTGTATCTAAAGCTACATAAAATGCACTGCATGTGCTTTGAATCAAAGGTCCTACTGATAAACTGATTTCCCAGCAGGTACTTGAGGATTGTAACTATTAACTTTGTGAATTTAGCACAACACAAATTATTAACACAAACCAAATGCAAGACAGAAATACCTGATGACCCACTGTTTCACTGTCATTCACTTTTAAGCACTGCTGGTGGTCTTAAATTTACCTTTTATAACCAGAAACTCTGAGTGAGCCATTCAGAAGGAAATAGAATAATGAATTAAACAAAAGCTTTGCATGATTGCATCAGAAATCTGGATAAATCAATCTTCCAAACTTTGCACTGTTCAGATAGAAATATCACATTCTAACCTGTAGCTGTAAGGTAAGACTGTTCCAGTCTTATCTTTCATCCTCTCTACCACTAAAATAACACTGAAGTTCTTTGCCACATAACTTTGATTAAATTACAACTACTCTGCACTTAACAATGCTGACAGATTTTCCCATACTACAGATTGCACACAGAACACCAGATTTCATCACTGAATAAAACTATTAGTTAATATCCCAAAGAGTATTTGAAGGACATCATGGACTAGTGCATATTTTTACTTCACCATGTCTCAACATTCTAAGTTTAACATCTGTTTCCTAGTTTTTTTTATAATTATATATATTTATTTTTTTCTGAAGTGCTCTGCATTGCTAGGTATAATTACATATTTCAGTTAGAAGAAAAACAATCTAGAATTTTATTTCCATCTGGAAACAATAAATGAACAATGTTTTGAAACTATATCACTGTGAAAGAAACTTTCTGTCTTTCATCACGACTGAAACAGCTGATTGCCTTTTTTCACTATTCCCTGGAATCTGATAATGTGTCTATGAATGAAGGGATGCACTACACAAAAATGAAATCTCATGTAGGAACTAAAAGGTCAAAAAGTAGCACAATTTGTTTTAACTCAACTCTAAAAAAATAGGCGTCATCTACATTTGGAAAATAACAATGTATCTGGAACATCCTTTAGGATACTGATCACATATGAAATATTTTTTCCCAGTCCTTAGCAGCTGGAGTACATTAGAACACAAAGCACACTACCAGAAAGATTTCTGTCTAGTCGGTGTATTTTATCCTACCAATTACAATACACAAATTTAACCACCTAACCAGAAAATCACACCTCCTGTTTGCAATGACACCATGTGCAACCATAGAAAATTGCAGAGACAATAAACATCAATATCTGTGCATCTTTATGTCAGTACCAGCAAGCTGTTCAGACAGCAATTCTTTCCCCTTACCTAAAGCAGGCAAAAATCCAAGTATTTGAATTCTGTCTTGTATTTGAGTCATGATAATGTGAATAGCTTGCTTGCTAGCAAAAAGATTTTGTCCTCTGCCAGCAGTGAAGCCCAAAGAAATCCTCGTCCATATGGAAACATGACAAAATGGCACTCCCTCCAAACTTCATGCCTTTGTGGCAGATACTACTTTGGGGTATGTCACAAGAGGTGTCTGCTGACTGTTGTCTTTCAGAAGCCGAGCGGTGCTACCACCAGCACAGTCTGCATGAAAATCAAACGGCTGTGGCCCATTTCATAAATTCCTCTGCTGAAGTGCAGCTCAGGAACAGATGTGTTCTTCTGATGCAGGCATGGGAATGTTGATCATTCGTAACACAGTTATGATCCATTCTGGAAAGCCTAGAGCAGTTTGTTAAAACGCATGAACGGGGAACTCTCCCCACACTTCCCACCCGCTGTGAGTAATGGGGCTTTAAAAAACTAAGAACGTGTGGGATGTCCCTGAGGACACTGGTTGGAAGGCAATGCCTCTCCCCCATCTGTGTATGAACCAGGGGAGATGCACTGAAGCCACACGATGGGCAAGCTTAGTGGCAACCCTACTCCCATGTAACATGACATGACATGCTCAGGCCTTTATCTGGTCATCAGGATAAAGGCAGGTCACACTGGAGCAGTTAGAAGCCCATGCAATTGTAGCCAATGTAATTTGAACCTTGCCAGATGGAGGGCAAAAATCTGTTTTGCCATATGGGAAAAATGCCTTCTACATTACCAAACAGAAACTGGTATTAGCTCAGGCCACCCTTGAAAGTGGATATAAACCAGACTGCAAGCTGTGATTTGCTGATAGGAAAACTAGCCGTGAGAGTCATATGCTCAGCCCTAGCTGCTCCCAGCTGTTCTCCTAGGTGTGGGATCTCTCTACTGCTTCTAGCCTCAGAAAACAGACAAACCATAGCTAGCTAAGCAACTTTTTCCTCCCTCACAGCTTAATATGTATTAAGCCTAATCTCTTAAAAAAAATATGGCAAACCATGCCATACCAAAACCACCTAATATGCCTTAAAGAGCTTGCCACATCTTCCTTTATTAAACAAGAGCACAAGCTAACTCAGGCTCCTGCACAAGAAGTGATATTCAGATAATATCACAATACAATAACTGTATTTCACAGTCCAAAGCTTCAGCTGAACTTTGTCACATCTCTTCCCATGATTCAGTGCACAAAAGGAAACACAAATATGCTAGGTACCTGATTTGTAAACACAAAAATATCAAGAATTCTCCTTTTCTGTTAACAGGTAGATATGGTTCTTTCCAAGATTATACATGTTATAGCCAAAAATAAAAAGAAACTTCTTGCACAGTACACATTTTATTCACATTTTCTGACAAAATCAGTAACTCCCAGTACAGATATCTTAAAGCTTGGTTCCTGAAATTCTTCACAATAAGCAAGCTGGCATCCCTATCACAATTTGCTTCCAATATTAAAGCAAACTGACTTTACATTGGGTAAAATGTTAAGCATCAGCATCTCCATTGGGAGGATTGCTTATTGCACAGCCTGTGATGAGCCATGAGCCCAAGTACATCTGAGTCTCCACGTCACCAAAACAGAGCTGATTCAGGGACACCTTCAGCATTAATACCACACTAATTTCTGTGCACCATGCAGGAAAATGGTTCAGTGCTTTCAAAGATGAGAACTGTTATTGTTGCTGCTGCAGCAGCCATCATTACAACCCTAAAGAGCCTTTGTGGAGCTTCGGAGTGCTGTTTGTCCAGTTCCAAAAATTGATTCACTTTAAGGTAAAGTGTACATTTCACTAATGGTTAGAGCGATGGTTTAATGACTTCAAACCAGCCAACCAAAGAGCTAATACTAATTACTTGTGAAATTATTAATTCTGACATGCAAGAAAATACATTATTTTTTTAATTTTCTCTATGGTCCTCTCTAATTTCTCATCATTAAGCACTCCTCAAATTAAATATTTTTTTCCAGAAGTAAATTAATACTCCTTTTTTCAATATGTATTAGAAACACCTATTGGGAAGGTCCCTAAAAAGGTGATTTATTGCAACAGCACACTGCTACTTTAAATAACTCTCTGTCTCAATCATACTTCATGCTAATAAAACCTTGAAAATTAATTAAAGCATAGAGAAGCACACACAATAGGCAAGTAAGATTGTCACACTACCTTTTTGTCTTCAGAAAGCTGAATGAGTGAAATGAATTGCTAGTTTCATCCATACTATGAATTTGCTCTCCAGCTCAAAAATGAGAATCCCATAGGATAGAAAAGAATTGATGGTTTCTGCTCAGAAGGAAGACATGGAATGAATTGCACACCCCTCCAGAGTTCATCTGTACCAAGACAAGGCAGTGCCAGGGAGCCTCTCTATTGTTCCCCTTCACTTCAAACAAGCCAGTACGATATCTAAAATAGCAACTGCTTTAGCAGGTTCCAGTGGAAGGAAAATAGTGGAAGGTTTTAATTAAAACCTAAACCTTTAGGCAAATACTATCACTTTCTTTTGTGAGCTGACCTAAATTTCATAGTAAAATAGAATAAAAATATTCCAAACCATAACGACAAGATTTATATCACAGAATTTATATTTTTCAGTAACTCTTGCACATTTAACAGAGCTAAACCAATTGAATTCAAGAATGAGAAGAGATTTTATATCTTTTCCTTGATTAACAGTGGTACAACAACACAAAGCAAATATTATGTGCAGTTTTATTGAAGTTTCTAGAACACAATGTATTTTCTTTTTCTCATTTTTAAAGAAAATCTTCACCTCAAGAAAATCAACTTTTTTTTTTAAACAAATGCCAAAGCCTAACGAAGCAAGCAGTCTTACTGAAGATTATGTAGATGATGCTGCAAAGCACAGGGAATGTGACAGCTCATCTATCAAAGAAAACAAAAGGGTTTATGCATCTAAACTAAATAGAAGCTTTTGAAATAGCATGGAGAGTAGTCGGTAGAACTTTACTTATTATAATACAAATAACTAGGAAAGTGAGACGCTATTTGTTTAACAATGAAGGCAGAAATATTAAAAGAAGATGGCACAGTTTGTTATGCAAGCCCTACATTTGACAATAGCTTCTACCTCAATGCCTGGAAGCGGATGGCAACTGATAAAAATCCTACTTTTATTTAGCACAAACGCACTATCCCATATATGCATTTCCCATTCTTTGAACATATTGCTCAATTACTGGTGATTTTTATTTTCTGTTAGTAATTCATCAGAAGTAAGCTCCAGCTCCAAAGGACTGCTGGGATGAGACAGTATTGTAAGTAATTGACAGACAGCCCGACACTCAGCACAAGATTGAATGTGGATCTGTCTGCATTTAAATACTCTTCATTCTCGGGCAGTCTAACAAGCAAGAGCAACATTCATATGAGCAAATCATAATTAAGGTACAACTAATATGCACAGATTTAACTGGTCAAGCAGTGTGCTACTTAATGTTAACCCCTTTTTGCAATACCAGTTTTTATTCACAGATTATTAAATATAGAAGAGCACTAGGTGCATGCATAAAATATTCTGTCCTGATGGAAAACTGAATTTTGCATAAATAAAGCCAGTTTTTATGTATCTCAAAGCATTTTTTCTACTAGTGTTATAAAGAACATGAGCTTCATTCCCAACAACACAAATATTCCCTTCCATGTTTTCTGGAAGGAAACCTTTATTGTTCAAAGTTCCCAATTTGCTAAGGTTTTTGAGAGAACCCAATATTCACGAATACAGCATAAAACCTTCAGGAAGTGTAAAATGGGTTCTTATTTTGACATTTATTAAGCCAAATCATATTCTACCAGCTGGAAACGAACATGTCACCAAGCATTTACAGACGTTTGGATCTGCTGTGTATGAAATGTTAAAATTCTAGATTAGAGAAAATGGCATGACAAAATGTATCCCAAGGCACAGCAGAGATTCATCCATTTCCCAACTCCATAATATAAAAAAGTACGTTGACTCTGGGGTGAGCTCACGTTCCCATGACACTATGTCTTAAGGAGTAATTTAAAGGAAATGTGCTATATTTGAAAACCCCAAAGACAAAGAATGCTTTGAGAGGAAGAACAGGAAAGACAGATTATTTTAATTATTATTCAAAATAAAAAGCAGGAATACAGAGAGTAAGCAATGATGCACATACAGCTTCCATAGGACAAACAAGCATTTAACATAATACCAAAGGAAATAGTAAACATCCCTTCATATCTCACCTTTTATTTTTTTCAGGAGGACGGAGGCAATTGCCCCATTCACCTCCCTTTAGTATCTGAAGTTCCTTTCAATTATACTGCTAGCAAAACAGACACAGTTTGCATAGAGACAACTTTGTAATTACAGCAAGAAAAAGTTGCATGGTCCACCGAGTACAAAACACTACAAAACTCACAGTAATAAGAAGTCAGGGGCTTAACTATTCATTTATTTAAATGTATGCTGCAGTTTTCATTTTTTCTGGTCAAATCAACAGATTTTAATTGGCACTTTCAAAAGCAGCAGTCTATGAAAATGACAAAAAATAATACTAGAAACAAAGCAAATACATGCCCTAAAGTCCTTTTAATTCTTGAAATTATGCTGCCCTTTTATTTGCCGTTGAGGAATGTGTACATATTATTCCCTTTTTAAACGCATTTCAAATTAGCTTACACTCGAGGTTATTCAAAACTTGAGCTTATGCACAATGCTCAAAAACGCTTGGTGCACTCAGAGGAAAAAAAGGACAACAGAGAATAAAGAAAAGTGAATTAGTAATTTTACTGTAATACTGTAACAATTTCCTATGTGCTGTGTCAGGGCACGTTTGAGGGAGCCATCTGTAGGGTATCAGCTTCAATGAGGTTAAGAAACATAAACACCGAGCTGACACGAAAAATCAAAGCAAAAGAGCAAAGAAATACTACTGCAACTCGTGGTACACTTGGCACACCTTCTGCATTTAAAGGCTCTGCTGCCATACAGACTCCATCTCAATGGCTGGTGTATCACTCAAATGTCCTGAATTAATAACGGAGATACAGCCCACAGATGGCATATAGTATGGTTTGAGACAGACTCATTTTGACAGGTGACAAAGATGACTACTCATCTAGTCATGTGAAATTAAGCACTTACGGGAATGGCAGGTGTGAACTGCCTCCTTTATACAGATTTGGAAGCATCCCATCACTCACAGAAAGTGCCGTACTAAAATCTCAGACAACTCTGGGATTATGTTAAATCCACACAGGAGGCGAGCTAAGGCTGAGATGTGAGTCCCTGCCCTTTTACAGTCTGGATGATCTAGAGTCCCTTGTGATTTGGACAGAGCCCTGAATACTTAAAAAGAAAATTAAGTTTCAAACCAAGGAGAAGTGAAATATAGTCAAGGCAGAATCAGTATCTAACACTATGCCATGAACATTAATTTCAAGCTGCTATACATTTTGCCTTATTTTTTACTTTTCAGACTAATTCCCATTCATCGTTTATCTACTACCATTGCTTTAATGGATTTTTCCCAATCCTTCCTCTCCATCAGTCACTGAAAGTGGATGTTAAACACTGTCTCACCAGAGCACTAGCAAGTAGCTTCATAATATGACAGGGGAAAAAATGTCTGGAGGTTACCTCTAAAGCACGGTGTATTCCTTATGTACTTTTGCTACATGTTGAAACCATGGGGTGATAAAATCTTTGACATCTGGCAGTGTGTGTAACTAGAGCAGTAGCTCTGTGCAAAGACATATGGACAAGAACACACAGGGTAACCACACACACATACACTCCCTGCAGGTTTTTCTAGAACTATATAATGTATTCTAACACTAACATTCTCCTTCATATTATATAAAACAAAAAAACGTCAGGGGCAAATTATTTTTCCCTGGCCACAGCCCATGTCTGTTTATTAAAACCTTCTTCCATGTAGATAAAATACCAAGTTTTCCTCAATGTTATGTTGCATCAACATTTTAAAATAGGACAGACACTGGGTAAGGGTGTGTCTCAAAATCTCAGTTTGAGACCAACCTTGAAATAAGCAAGCTATATGCTTCATGGTGTATCCATCCAAACACACTGCTAAGACTGTGAGAGCACTTTGGAAAATGCAATACTACCTCCATTGCTAGGCCAGGTTTTCTCTGAGAGGAAAACTGAGGATGTCTCCTGCAGGTAAACCAAACTCCAACTTCTTTCTCAATCTTAGTACCATGACCAAGAATTCGAGTCTCTGGTCCTTCAGTTTCTTTGAACACACCAAATAATTCTCTCTGTCATAACAGCAAACATCACACTGGAGAAGTCCTGCCAGTGCTGCGTTCGCTTTGACGTGCCCACTGAAAGCAGCAGTGAAAATTTAAAATGCAGTTTCCCATGCTCCCTTCACAGCCATTGGTTCGTTCAGTCTGGGGTGAACTTTGTAGTAGACAAACTAAATTAGCTTCCAAGGAAATCAGAGCAGCAGCCATACTTCAGGTTCACACTGAATGCACTCCATCCACATGGGTGGAAACAGCAGGATTCGAACTAATGGTATATCTTTGAAACAGCTTTGGATCACGGGTAGTGGGAAAGTTTAATTAAGAGAATTACTTTTATTTTGAAGTAAAGACTCCAAAATGCAGATAAATTTAGATACAGCGGCTTCACTACCACATTCTGTGTTTTCCTCATCTGCTCTTAGTACTTCATACTATGCACTAATGTAAGCACAGACATCGTCTGTGGCTGAAGAAAGCACCAGATAAAAAATCTAGTACTTTAGATTATACCCTGAATAATTATGATAAAGGCTCTTTTTGTAATGACATAGGTTAGTATCCAGCATGCCAAAAAGTGTTTAATATTTTGCATTACTATAAAACATTGCATCGTTCCATATATATCTTTCTCTTTAGACAAGAATGCCCAAGTGAATGCAGAATTTATAATTTGAAAACACGTGTTCGCTTCTCATCCCAAGACTATTCATGCTACACAAGGAACTACTACCACCATATTTACTGAATAAAAAACTGAAGTACTAAATTGTCAGACCACACAACAGAAGCATAGTAAGGATTTTCATGAGATTAACAGTATCCTCTGAAACGACAAACATCAAACATCTTCAAGTACAGAATGGCATTTATCTGACAGCAGTACCTGAAGACACTGGTTATGCTATTTTAAATCATATGAAAACTTAAACTGACTCCCTACCTGAAACAAACTTAAGTTCGAATGGCCACTGGCCCCCAAATCTACCAAGCCTTCCAGCCTTAATGCCCATTACAAGCGCTCACAGCTTTCCTTTGCCCCCTCCTCTGCTCTAATCCCACCACTCCTGACCTAAGGGAAGTTGTCTTCCTCCTCCTCCTCCTCTCCTTGTGCT
Organism: Ploceus nigricollis; assembly: GCA_013399945.1. Taxonomy (NCBI): domain Eukaryota; kingdom Metazoa; phylum Chordata; class Aves; order Passeriformes; family Ploceidae; genus Ploceus; species Ploceus nigricollis. The sequence goes on from VXBC01006749.1 coordinate 266,254, forward strand.
GGCCTCCATCAGTGGAACAGCAGAGCTGTTGGCCACCACTTAGTAGAAAATATGAAACTGATTCCTAGAGACTGAGGCAAATGAAACACTCTCACCTGCAGGCAAGCTCCAATAAATATGGAAGAAAAGTGAACAAATCCAAATTTTTGCTTTTAGGCTGAGTCTCTAAGGAAGCTCTGTCCAGATCTCAAAATTAATTTCTACATTTAGAAGACTACTGTTACTCTATGCCACACACCATTTTGAAAGTGAAACAAACCCCTGCCGAGCAGTTGCATGTGTACAATTGTATGTCAAAAATGTCTGGTTTTTAAAAAAGATACATGATTGGAATTACTGTGTCCTTTGCACCGCATACAAAAAGTGACACAAGATTAGTACATCTTCCCAGGGAAATTTTTTTTTCACAGAAAGCCAAACAACACCATAATTAGACAGATGACTTCTAAAAAAATCAATTCATAAAATGCAGCACCTTTTAAAACAATTAATGAAAGATGTTTGCAACTAATAACACATCTTCATACCTTTCTTAGGAGATTACAGATCTACGTCTGGATTTTACCCTAATCAACTGACATGAGGATTAATCAGCTTCTCACTTAATTTTGGTTTTTTAAACAAATTACCGTTTTACCCTCTCCTCAACTGGCAGGTTAAAAGCATGTTGCCCATAAAAAGTTTCTTTTGTGTGGTGAAAATGTATACAGGAGACTGCTTACATTCCCCAGTGATCCTTCAGAGAAAAGTCTGGTAAGATTGGAAGAGGAGACTAAATAGAAATGCAGAAAGTAAAAAAAAAAAAAAATTCAACAATTTAGTTTGACAAACCAGCAAAATTATGTCACAAAATTTCAAGATCAGAAATTCCTGGTCACACGTGAAACACGGAAATGTGATTAAATAATCCTAAGAAAAATCACATAAATTGGAAACTGTATGGAACACTGAACAGGATGAGCAACAGCAGATGTTGCTACTGCACAAGAAGGCTGGTGTACACAAACACATGTTCTGCACAGCAACATTCAAGACACACATTTTCAGTGGGCTTCCATTAATTCCTCTGCCTTTGCCATGACACCTAAAGATGCACTTTCAAAGAGATAAGAGTACTTTTCCTAAATATGAGTCAGATAAAAAAATAAGTCCTACCTACAGCACTTTCTGGAAAATTTAGAAACAGGAAGACTAGATATCATAAATTTACAGATTTGTGACATGCTCACACTTACTATGATTGAAGGAAAGCAACATTCTTTCCACTATTCTTGGATTATAGCAAGAGTGCCCCTTATCTCAGCAGAGCAGTTTGTTATTTACAGCAACTGATTTTTCTATTTTTTTAAAGCTTTGAGAGCACTCATACAATGACCAGCTGTGACAAAAGCAGGAGCCTATGCCAAAACACTTTTAATAATGTGAATTGAAAACGAAAGCAAAGGAACTAACTGTGAAAATTGCTAAAAGCTTGATTTGCTTTTGTTCAAGATGCTGAAAAATGTTAAAATACAAAAAGAAAACAAGAAAAGCTTGTGGCAGATATGAGAGTCCCAGATACAATGCAAATTCTCAAAAACACTACCATACTGCTTCCTAAAGGCTCCTATTCAGTGTGCTGCGTTAAAACTCTCTCTTAGTGAAGTGTATGGTAAACCAAAGAATAAAATAACAACCCAGGAATTTTCGTGCAACTTTCTGCAGTTCAAATTCTTTAGCTGGTGAAGTGAAAACCTCCTTATTCCTACCAAGATGAGATTCCTCTGGCCCACATGCTTCAACAATAGACAAAGGTGCAGTTACAGCACTCTGATAAGAAAATACTGTCCTTGACATTTAAAGAAAACACAAGTGCAACTATTAATGTTATATTATATCTGGGAAGGCAGCATGGATACCAGCTACTTATCTGGGTGTTAAACATGCACATGGTTACAAAATTTACTTTCAACTACATCCTTCCCTCCTTTTTTCCTCCTCTTTACAGTTATGTTCATTCTGTGGACAGTTTCTAGGAATTTCAATAAATTCATTTGGTGACAGAATCCATCAAAACCAACCTACCTTTCAGAAGAAATTCACTTCCTCCTCTGCATGAATAAGCTACTCTTTCAAATTCACACTGTTATATACTTCTCATTACATTGAACTGCTTTGTTACATTTATTTTAAACACAGATATACACTTACATTTCTATTTCTTATAATGGAAGTTCTAAACATGCTAAAAATATGATAATGAATGCATCACTGAGTGAGACCACCATATAGTCTTTCTGGAAATACGCGTCTGAGATGCAGCAGGAAGAAAACTTCAATCCCATAGTCCATCACTTGTAAATGACATTTCCTTTAGTTCTTGGAAACACTAGATATACACACAAACGAACATCACTACAATAAAGTCCTACATGTCAGAGATCTCAGTAATATTATAATTCCAAAATTACTCGAGGATCTTATTATCTCAATAACTTGCTGTGTCAGGCAAATGGCTTTACACTGTTAGTCTAATGTTGTAAATGTATTTTAAGGCTATTATGTTTTTAAGCTACTGCTTAAAATGAAAGACATTTCACACAAGGTTCCATGCTGACTCACTCAATGAATGTCCATGTCGGCATATAAATGATTCCTTTTCTTCCTTACCTCCAGATGCTCTAAAATATAGGGAGGGTTTGTCATGCCAAGCCTCAGCATAGCTCCCTCAGGAATAACTTCAACCAGCTTCCACAGAAGCGTGGGGAGGTCTGTGCCAATGTCTCTGCCATAAGCCCCTGTGTCTTCACTGGTCAGCCATATCTCACAAACACCCTCTGTGAATAAAAGAAAGAGATAATTAACAAATCTGTTTTAGAGCTGTTTATTTTATCATACAGCTGCTCACTCTTTTAAATGCAGTATTTCACATGGCTATTATGCAGCCAGACTGGGTATTCAATTGCAAAGGGGAGGGAAGGAGAAGGAAGGCTTATCCCATGGGTAGCAGTGGGTTATTAAGTTCATTTTATGAGCACAAGAGTGCTACAACAATGCTGTAAATTATCATTGCTGTGGAGTGATTAACATTCACAGCCAATGACTAATTCTGTGCTGCCTCTACAGCAAGTCAGACAAGTTTAATACTCTGTTTTATTTTTTGAGCCTAATTCATTAAACACCGCAAGAGACATCACCCAAGCAGAGTTTGCACTAATAGTTATTACAGTAGTTAGCTTATTAACTGGTAAGCTTCCAGTGAGCAAAACCAGCTGTAAAGCACTGTGATTAACATTCCTCCTGAAGTAACTATTAAAATCTTGTATTCTTTAAATTATACAATTAGCAATGCAATACTAAGATTGTATTGAAAAGGTTAGCGACCACTGCACGACTGAGTGATAGTATGGGAAAACCTGTTTCCTGGCAGTTAATGCTTCATTTTCCATCAATCAGAACATTAGGAAGTAGTGCATTTGATTTATATTGTAAATAGCAACCTTGAACACTGATACTTGGTAATAATATCCTCCTACCCAAAGAGAGGAAGATTGTACCACCCTTTAATAACAGTTGAAAGCATTGAGGTTTCATGCAGCCACTTCTGCCAGCCTGCCCAGCTTTCATCCTTTCTGCAATGCAACCCCTCTACCCTTCCTTACCACCCCAAAGCAAGAAATAAGCCATCAAAAACAGGGTGTCTGTGAAGAAAACACCTGTGATTCACAGCAAGATAAGATACCATTAACTCAGTGAAGAGCTAAACTTCTAAAACCAATCATGTACTGGTAAAAGAAATAAACCCTAGAAGGTGCATAATTAATCAAAGCACACTGCGCCAGCAGAGAATGTATCAGAAAACATAAAATGTTTATGTTACAAATTTATACTCAAATGAGGAAAACTTAAGCACATGCACTGACTTTAATCACATAAAAAGCAAGAAACCTAGAAAACCAAATGTTTTACAAAACGTAAATTCAAGACTGCTACTCTTAAATTCACACTGTAACAATAAAGGCAGAGAGCAAGCCATGCTGTGCATCAAAGTTAATCCTGTTGGCACAGAAATGTTTTCAAGGTAATTTATTACTTAGAATGAAAAATGCTTAAAAAATTAGGGTTAACTGGAAAACTTCTTACTTCTTAAGTTTTGCTTCAAGAATAGGTTAGTGAGAGGGATGTACAATTTGTATCGTAACAGAAGTCTGGTGTAAAGCATTCCTGAAGTACTAAGTGCTCTTTGGTCGACCATTTGCAGTCACAAGTTTGTAGTCACACTCAAACTGAGCTCCCTCTGCAGAATGTGCCTGCAGGACACAATTACACTGTGGATTTCAGTGCACTTGCTGATGTTTTTGGAATTCATCTCACCACAGGCAGTACCCACCATGAAACATACTCTTGGGTTTGCTGCCTGTCCTACATTTTCCTGAAACACATGAAAAAAAGAAGTGAATTTTATATGCTGTATGTTAAAAAAGAAATGTAAGGAATCTAAATGATTGATAAGGTCCTGGTTTTTTTAGTTTGGGTTTCTTTATATGTGTCTCTAATAGCCATAAGAACACTACAAAACTTATTGATTTGCTCAGTTTCTACTGTAACAGAGTAACTCTTATTTGCAAGCTTTCAATCTAAAGAGTTGCATGGGGTTTGGGTTGGATTTCCTTTTTCTTTTTTTCATGAAAATGGCTAATGGAATACTGCCTCACAGTTACCAGATGAACACTGAGGAAAAAAAAATAAATCACTGGCTCGGAATGGAAATAACATTCCGGTGGAAAACAACAGCGAGCTTTTAAAGCTGCATAGGTGGGGACCATTAGCCCCCTGGTGGGCTGAAACTTCAAATTAAATCACAAGAAGAGGAAGCAGCTGTAATAGTAAATCAGCAACAGCAGGAATAACTGTCTCATCTGCTCTCCGATCAGGGTGTTGAACAACAAGCAATGGGCATAATGCATGCTGAGACATCCAAGGATGTAGTCTCATTACTGGGGTGGGGGTAGGAGGCAGGGAAGGGGAAGAACACCTGTATTTTAGGAAAAAGTTAACATCCCAATTTCAGGTTGACAAAATGGATCTTCAAATACTGAAAGCTACAGTGAGTGATAAATATTTACAAGTAGGATCATTAGGATAAATCAACTTTGTACATAACTGTGTGATAGAGGTTTTGTGTCAACTGATTTTAGGCCGGTTTTTTTTTGTCCTTTGCATCCCCGGTTTAGGAGCCTAGACTTACACCAGGTAAAAAGAGAAAACAATAGACCTCTCAAACAGTATTAATGAAGTCAGTAAACACCTCCCATTTTCACTCCACTCAGTTCCCCTCCAAACTCCAGCCCTCCACAGGAACCTGTTTAAATCCACTGTCTAATCACATACATAATTTTTTTCCTTTCTTTTACAGTGAACCTCATTTGATCATTCACCACTCTGTTACTGGGCAATTTTGGTGCTAATAAAGGCAAGCTGATTTTGTAAACAAGAAAATTGATCCAAAGGCAGGCTTCAGATGTGCAAACTCAGAGCATTTGTTACAGTATTAAGGCCAATTATCGCTATATCCAAGTAATTACAAGCCTGCCTTTGGTCACAGCTCGTGGTTTATTTCTCACTCTGCCACCACTATCCAGCACAAAAGAGAAACCTTAACAGTTGGCCTCTGATCTCTGCTCCCCTGCAACTGGAGATTACTGAGAATGAAAAATGTTGGAAAAAGAATAGGTTCCAAGGAAATCAAGAAAGTTCTGAGCCTATTCCTTCTCACATGTCTCAATATAACGAATACTCATTGCAGATTATCTGACATGGTTTTAATTTCATTTCTGTGGGGTAAGCAATCCTTATCATAAAGCAGATAAGAAATCCTACATCTATCACTTTTACAAAATATGTGCATTCCTGGTTTAGAGACCACTTGAAATTATTAATTTCTTTAACAAAAAACTTCTAGCATTTTTATTTTGCTTTATCTTCATGTCACTATTGTAAGCACTGTTTTCAGCAGTACCAAACATCCTTTAAACTGAAGAGAAGTGTATTCCATCAGAAAAATTAATTTATTTCAATCTACAAAAAGATCTCAAGATGTTAAAATACTGGACACCAATCCCAGTGAAATTCTCACATTTGATAACTGACTGTACAAATGAAATTCAATCCGCAAATCCTCCTGATTTTTCTTCTCCTACCCTCGTCGTTCTTCTCTTTCCTGGCAGATTTTTTAATGTGAACTGGAGTGGCTTTCCAACAGCACAATTCTCTGCAGGCTGCTTCAGTGGAAGGCCCCTGACTCTGACCTTCTCAGTAGTCCACATATGCTTATCAATAACTGCCTGACCTCCTTGTGATTCCTCCTCCAACAGTGAATTCTTATGGCAGCCTGCACTGCTGCACAGACCACAGAAATACCTCTCCCAGTGCACCACAGAAATCTGAAAGACCATCTGCCAAGGGGAGGCCTTACATAAATGTTTGTGTCTTGCAGACTTGAGGACAGTCAATCTGAGGACAGTCAATCTGACCATTCCTGATCACAACCTTAGAATTATTTAAAAACAAAAGAATCATGGCCAAAGATGAAGGCTTAGAAAACACCAAATTCATTGTTCAGAATGAGCTTAGCCTACTTTATTTTCTCTTCAATTATTTGAGTTTCTCCTTATTTATTCAGCATGGATTTTACAGGAACCATTTACATACTTGAAGCAGTGTATTGTGCTAGATTACTTTGCTGAATCAGTGCCTTAACTGGGAAATTGTGAAGAACTGTGCAAATAGCAGATCACTGTACCAATCTGGATATAATGCAAGTTTAAACAGAAACTGAGATTTGGAGGAATCAGCTTCCTCCTGTAATTCTGAAGTACTCTGCAAGCATTGATTCACCATTGTCCAAGTGTCCTATTAAGACAGTTCAACCACATGGATCAGCACTGAAGCATCCCATTGCAGGGACTTCCCTGAAAGAGAAAATCAAACTGGGAACAACTCACTGATGCTAAGGGGGATTTGGAAGGATTAATTTCCAGTTCACCAAGAAACCCTTATGCTTATTTCATCTGTATATATACAGGGCTTCTGGAAGACAAAAAGAATGGAGCTGGACACAGTCCTGTACAAACCCTAGTTATTCAGATAGTAACTCACACCAAACTGTCACAATTTGAGAATGCAGGATATCAGGCAAGCAGATGATTTAAGCAGATTGAAGTAAAAAAGACAGGTCTAGGTTCAGATCTGCTGAAAGAGGCAAGCTGTCAGGCTATGACCTAAAGGATCAATGTTTTTTCTGTATTTTGTAAAGTGCAGGTCAACTTATGGTTCAGCACTGTATCGTAAAGATAAATGCAGTGCTGCAGTTCTGCTCATGATGCACTGCTTACAAACCGTCTCACAGCCTGAATTTCTAGAGGATCTTTATTAATGTACAAAAGCATTTCCTCTTTTTAAAAGACCTATTTTTTTTACCCTTCTGGACAGCCTTAAGGACATGGAAGATGGTTGTACACTCCTATTTTCTTAATGCTTGCCATAAACAGGAGAACAAGATCTGAACAACATCATGAATGCGGGCTGACCTACTACAATTGCAGTTGTGTTCTCAATATTCCCAAGGACAGCAATACCATAGCTATTGTGGGTAATCTGTTCCAATATTTGATCGCCCTAAGGGTAAAAAATTTTTACTTGCACCTAGTTGCAATTTGCTGTGTTCCAACTTGTCCAACTTGTTAACTACCATCCTACCTCTGCAAGACCTGTCTGATTCAAGACAGTCTGGCTCTGTCTTCTCTATACTGTCCCATTAGGCAGGTGTAAACAGCAATAACTGCTCTTAGCTTTCTTTTCACAAATCTGTTTCTTGTCTATTATGTGCTCCATCCTCCTGATCATTTCAATGTCCCTCTGCTGAATTGCTGCAGTGTGCCAGCCTTGTCCTGAGGCGCCTAAAAATGGACAGAGTAGTCTCTCTGTGATGTCTCACAACTGCCAAATCCGATGCACCAGTCAGTCCCTGGGGCCTGTGGCTGCACTCTCCAACAGCAGCTGGGGCACAGCTGGCAAGTGCAGAGGGGTTCCACTGCTGACTCATGTGCACCAGCTTTCCCATAGGAACTCGAAAGGCTGCAAAGCTGCTTCCCAGACAGTCAGCTCTCCACACCCATAATGCTGCATGGTGTTACTTCATCCTAGATTTGGGACATTTTACCTGCTTTTGTTAAACTTCATGAAGTTACCGTAAGTCCATTTCTCCAGGCAGTTGAGGTCTCTTGCAATATTAGCTGTACCCTCCAACCAGTCAACTACTCCCCTAATTTGAGTATCATCTCCCAGATTCCACCTTGTTATGAAAGACACGACATACTGGCTACAAAATACCCTTATAACTGCCTTCTAGACCTTATACTATGGATTGCCACTCTGGGAACCTGACAGTCCAATAAATTCTTTTACCTTCTCACCATCCAGTAATCCAGTCTATACCTCACCACTCTAAGAACATTAAGAACTATGCTGAAGTCATAGACAAATTTAAGGTAAACAAACCCAAACAAACTACACTTAAACAAAACAGAAAACCCCAAAAGAAAACAAAAAATCCAACTCCACCCTAAAACCCCAAAACAAAAAAAACAAACAACAGCCTACCCCCCCAAAAAACCCCAAACCAACCCACCCAAAACACCTCAACTCCACTGCTTTCCTTTCCTCCACAAAGCCAGGCATCCCATCTGAAAAGTCACTCGATCCCATCACATGGTTTGCTGTTGGTCATCCTATGCCTAGTGCTCCCAAGCACCCTCTTGCCCTTCCTGTGCCAGGACGTGGCTTCTAGGAGTGTCTGCCCCATACAGGGTAAGGTTCAACTGCCCTGTAGTTCTCCAGTTCTCCCATCTTGCTCTTTCTGGAGGGCAGGGTGACATTCGCCCCTCTTCCAGTCATCAGGAATCTCCCCTGGTTGTCATGTCCTTTGAAGGATGAGAGAGAACAGACTCATAATGACTTTAGCCAGCACTCTCGACACACTTGGATGCCTCTCACGGCAGGATTATTTCTATTACTTCTGCATGTCAGTCTGCAGGTACAAAAACTAGAGCTGTGTTTTGCAAGCGCCAAGTTCAGTATAAGCCTTTAAAGCAGTTGTGGTTTCTACTACCCACAGGATGACACATATATTAGAGTGCTTAGGAAATGAACACAGTAACTTTTATGGTCTACATATTTTTGAGAACAAATGTTTGGAAACTAATACGAAGTGGCATACAGACCAAGTTATACTGCCTGAGATCATTCCACCTATGTAGGAATAACATGTTATTTTAAAAGTAGAACACTGAACAGTATTGCTTTGGAAGATTCTGCTTGGCCGTGTTGTCTGCCACACTTAGTAATGAAATTAAAAGACATTTTTTCTTTCTCCTTGCCAACATATTTCAGTAAATGTTTACTCTAACAAATGATTAAAGTTCTCATGTATTTATATAAAAATGCTATACATTAGTATATATCCATGGTATGAAATTCTCAGACCCACTGAAGCCATAACAGGAACTTGATTTAAGGGATAATTTACTACAGACATGACATAGGTACTTACAACAAATTCCTGATCCTGCAAACTAATGCAAAAAAGTTTGGGCTATATTCACAAACTGCAAAATAGAAAAATTAATTGCAACTTGGCCCCCCCTTAACTCTTCCAGCTATTGCTTTTTCAAAACTATGAAACATGTTTTGGATTTTGGTTAGATTAAGTTATATTTTCAAAAAGTAAAATGCACTGTCTCTCTCTCACTTACATACTAAGTTGCAATCAGAGCTTAAATGAATTTTGATGGAAAAGAGCTGAAGAAATACCTTATCAAGCACAATACACATTAGTTCAGGAAACAGCTTGGTTCTACTTCAATAAAAATGTGCTAATAATTTTTTTAAATGTATGTTTTATACGTTTTTCCCCTCAACATGCATTCATATTTTTGTGTGATTTTATGTAATTTACAAAATCTAATCAGAACTGAACCACAGGGGGAAAAAAATCCAAAACAGCAAGCATTAGGAACAAGAACTTTTTCTAATTACTTTTAAGTTAGAATAACAAAACACTGTGGTTTTGCACAAATTAAAATCCCTCTCTATCCTCTCCAATACCACAACAAATGCACATACTTCTACTACCACCTTTCACACCAATTTTTAGGGTTACTTTGGAGATTTTACAAGAACAACTGCACACTGAAACTACCCATCTACTCCTTAGTAACACCAAAGTAAGTTTTAGGTAATGGTCCTCTACCATCTGCTTTCTATTTAGATGTGAAGTCTGATAGAAGAACCTAATAACCGCATGACTTATAGCGGCTTTCCATTTTATCTTCTGTGGTTAACAAAGTGGAAGCTGTAAATGCATTTATTCAAAATTTTACTTTTTCAAAGTCATGCATCTGAGAAATGAAACTGATGAAACCATTTAGAATATGGGTTCACTGAATTTGCTTATTTATCTAAATCCGTCACATAAAAGTCTCAAAACCAGAACTGCTCCTTCTGCAGAAAATGCTTTGCCATCAAGGCATTTACAAAGGAAGTTCACTACCTGAGACTGTTGTAGGGATTAGCAGTTCTACAATTTGCATCATAGTTTATTTTACTCACTTCTCCTACTGTATTGATAAGCAAAGTATTTTTGTAGAAGGAGTTTTTCAAAACAAGGAATAAGAAAGCTGGTAACAGTACCCAAAGTTTCATTTTAATTATTCCTTCTTCCTATGGCATTAAAAAAAAAGTTTGAGAGTTCCTGATAAAAAGTATGCAGCAGATAGAGCCAACTAATCATTAAATACCAAAGAAAGTATAAAAGGTTTCTCTCTCCCACAAAGCAAACTCTTGTCCTTGCTTACAAAAGAGGTCATTCTACCCCTATAGGGCCCTCTGTTCCTAACAGCTCACTGCTAGAGCATAAACCAGCAGCCCTGTCTCGCTCGTTTTGTAGCTGCAGTGCGTTAGCAGAGGGGAGAGGAAGGAGGGGAAGGAAAGGGAACGGGATAATAGGTCACTTGCTGCTGCAAACAGCATGATAGCTAATCTTATTATGAGTCCAGTTTCATTCTGCTAGAACAAGGGAGACTCAAAGGGGCGTGAAGGCAGTCAGGCCGCTGAAGTTTGCTCAGTGCCAACACTGCAGCATTATGCATCTTGCTTTCAAGGAGGATTAATGATACCATACATCATGATGATAAATTGGGGTTTGTAGCCAGTTTGAAGAGAAAGGGGAGGAAAAGATTTTTTTTAAAAGGGAGGGGAAAATGCATAGTTGAATTTCATGAGTTAGTCCTATTTTTCAGGCTGAGGAAATTGTTCTTTAAGAGAGAGGTCAGTGCTTTTTCTATTGGTCACCTGCCTGTGACCCTCCTATTTCCAGGCATGTGTGTTATGTACACAATGGCCTGTTTTGAAGGTTAGCTCTTGCATAAGTGAAAGAATTAAAAAAATAAATCCACTTAATCATTACACTTGCCAGCTGAAAAGAGATAAAACTAAAATTTGCCATTCCAAGTACAGACATCCTACAAGAATTCCTTTAGTTTTCAGAGACATCTACTGCCTGAGTTAGGAGAGTAAAAGTCTTATGTATTAATGATCAGGGACATAATTGCCTGATGTTAATTAGTTCTTTGCCGAACCAGTAACATTATTCAAGGAGCAGGTTCACAGGCAATGGTACATACAGCAAGAAAATAAAGCATAAAGGACTGGGCGACTATAGGGAATGGATTTGCAAAAAAGAGACTTAAACACAAAGGAAAGCAATTTCAGAAGACATAGACAAGGCATAAGTTTAGAATTGTTTTGCAGCCCTGTACAGCACATAGAAATGCAGGTTCCTGAAGCGTGGAATTATTGTTCTCTACTCTGTGCTTCACAAATACACTTTGTGAAATATTGATATGCTCATGTTGTCCTGGTACTACGAGCAGGCAGAGAATATTTGACCCTCCACCAGAAGGGTCAGTCCAGCACCCTGCACAAATACTCTTTAGTTATTGAAAGACAAAGAGCAAAATCTCCATAAACTTAAAAACTGAAGAAACAAAACCTATTACTGCTACGCCTATTGTCAAAACACAAATAAATAACCTACACTGAGCTCCGAATTCAAAATGAGGTATACAAGAAATCTTGTTTATGACTTTGGAATTCATTGGGAAAAAGAGAGTAACGTGCCACTCATTATAACATACGCTCGCTGTTTTAAACCCAAAACATGGGCTATCGTTCTGCTGTAGATGAATATCAGATGCAAAGGGTCACACACTGCACAAATTCAAGGAAATGGTCACGAGCTGTAGGCATATTACAGGATGCAGTGCTAATTAATGGAGGCTTTTTACTGAGTATCCATCTCTGTAGTGCTAATGAATTTGGATTCATTTAAACAACATGTTTTCATGGAAACTGATTAATTCTTGGGAAGTAGCATGGCATACCAAGCTTCAATCATTAAAAATGTTTGTAGCCAAGCTAAATAACTCTCTGAATCTGAGTTTATCATCATGTAAACTTCTACAGAAGGAGAATGACTTAAAACTTCTACAACAGGAGTTTGCACACAAGCTGCCAGGGTGTGTTGGAAGTATTTGACATGGAACTTCATCCTCCACAGAGCATTCTTCTGCTCAAATTTCTTGCATTTTCAAGAGCTGAATCCTATAGTCCTATTTAATTTGATTTTTTTTTGACTTTTACTTTTTCAAATAGGAACAGCAAGAGGAGAAAGAGAACACATTTTGGGTATTTACAGATGATATTTTTAAAATTAGCTGAAAATTGGTTGGAGTAAGTTGGGTTACAGTAAAACATCAACATTTCAAAAATGTAATCAAAGAAAGGAGATAGCTTATGTCTTTCTTTGACTGAAAAGCTAACAAAAATCAATAAATAATCTTTGTCCTGTGACGTATACCAGGATTAGGTGAGACATCTTTTAAAACATCTCATGTTCTAATCACAAAAGAACCCTAGAATTCAGAATAGCATGCTCTCATAAGGGACAAATAAAAAGGTGTTAAATGTTTTGTTTCACACTAAGTTATGAGCCAAGACATAATACTGTAAACCTCGAATGGCAATACAGAATACAGAAATACTTTAATAAAGACAGGCTTGTTTTACTTTATTTTTCATCAATTCCTCAATATATCACAGTCATTTTATGTGGAAATACTGAATCCTAGGGAAAAGACTCATTTTAATTACAAGCATTCTTTGTATAAAGTGTGAAAATAGCTGAAGAATCTGTCAAACTGATGTATCCTTGAAGACAAGAAAGCAGGGAAAAGAGTCAGCATGTTCAAGGGCAAGGTGGTCAGCTAAACATGGAATGCACTTAGGGGATTCCAGTTCCATAAGCCAGCAAAACAGAAGGTAAATACCATTTCTGGGATAATAATCCTTATCTAAAGTTACCTTCTCTTGACAGCATAGATAATACCATCCATTCATTACAGCCTGTATCTACAGGTAAGCCAAGCTCGCTGCACCTGGCTATAAGTTAAAACTAAGGTGCATGTATCCTTTTCTGGTTTTCTGGTGTTGTTGTTTTGTTTTTTGTTTGTTTGTTCTGTTTTTTTAAATGAGAAAAAGAATTGCCAGGAATATAGGCATTACAAATTAGAAAGTCTACAGACAGAAATAACATCATAATCCCCTCATTTCTGTCAAACATCTCTTTTAATGTTCACTGTTACTTAAAACATTTTCTCAAATGAAGGGTATTGTCTCTGCATCTCTAAATGAGTCAGTTTGACCAAAAAAGGAGAATGCTTGCATTGCACTAGTAATGTACCTTCCTCAATTCTGAATCATGAAGTTCTTTAATTATATCCACTGAATTCCCACAGAGTACTCAAAGCCTTTTTGGTGTGTAGCCACCTTAAACTAAATTTATTTTAAGTATTCAAGGATAGATCACCAAAATATATCATCAGCAGAATGCAATTAAAATGTGTTGGAGATGTCCACAGAGAGGTCGAAGAGAAATCATTCAAGGGCTTTGAAGGATATTAATGTATTTTTCTCAAACAGATTAATGCTCCTAAAGGTCTCAATCTAAACAATGATTTACCTTTTGATGAACTTATTATATGTCAACATAGGAACACGAATTAAATCTAAATAGAGATGAGCTTCTATCCATGAACCTTCAACAAAAAATACTGAGAGTGAAATTACTTAGTCTTTTAAAGAGTAGAATTCAAACAAGATCCTAGTCACTCAGAAAAGGTTTATTAGTGAATCTCTTATTAGATTCTATGAGAAAACTCCACCAAACTGATGACACTAGGAAAGAAACCCTGAAAAAGTACCATTGAAATAATCTAAGAACATCCATTTGTTAAATAAATTTTTCATTAAAATTCTATAGCACAAGTCTACAAGTGTTACACAAGTTTACCTTTGTCTTAACTTAAAATTTTCTGAAATGTGTTCCTCAGACTTATTACTATCACCTTTAGAGCCTATATTCAGCTCTAAAAGACACAACCCAGCAATGAAACTTCAGGAGAAAAATTATAAAGGTATCAAACTTTGCAAATCTTAGAACAGCTGTTCAGCTGCATTAACTGTTAGAAACTCATCACTAGGGAAATCTTGATGATTCATTGCTAGGGAAGTCTTGTCTCAAAGACTTCTTTAATGAGTTATCCCTAACACTAGAAGATCACATTTCCCTTCAAAACAGGTAATAGCATTTCAAATACTACTTCTCTGCACAGCAGTTTTAATAGTTGAAGAATCATGCTGCCGTTGCTTGTTCTTTTGTTGTCTTTGTTTCCCAAGATGTCTTTTCCATCATTTAACAGAGAGTTCAGTTTTAGGAGATTCATCCAACCTGCCAGGGGCCTGTGGAAGCACCAGTTTATAGGTGACTACAGAGAGAATGTGTATTTGATTTAGAAAGGAGTGGAGCAGGGAGCAAAGGCCAGGTTCCAAAGCCTGGCTGAGGTGCTTACACATGGCTACAGCTACAGGGACACCCTGGGAGAGGAACATGCAGGACATCCCAGGGGTTATAGGGTGAGTGCTGCAGTTTGTCTGGGATGGTGCTCTTGCCCTTGGCCACTGCATACCAGAAGTTTATATGGGCAGGGGAAAATTAGGTTGAAGAAAAACTCTTCCAGGCAGCACCAGTTCTGCCAGTTAGTATGGACATGTGTAAGAAGTTGTATTAAAATATGAAATATTCAGCCTTTCAACACTTAGAGCAACATTACTACAGCATATTGATGACTAATCCATGTAATCATTGGATGCAGTCAAGCTTCAGAATTCCACAACTACATTATTTTTAGAGGAACTTAAAGAATAATTTTCTTTCAGAACCCTATGAGCCTTGAAAAGAATTCCAGCCCAAACTTCCTAGAGGAATCACAAATCAAACACAAATGCCATTCTAAAATGTTTCTCATTTTTTCTGAAAGAAATATGATCCGAGAGATAAAAGAGCACTTTTTTGCATATGTTTATGTTTTCCAGTAATGATAGATGGGATATTTTGCAGAGCAGTTTTACTAAAAATGCAAAATGCATACCACTAAGTTGCATGAAGAAATAAAATACAGAAAATACTCTACAAAGTCATCAAACATCCAACTCAAAGTACAACCAAAAAATTAAAACGTGTACTATAAAATACTCTGCCCTGCGGCAGAAGAAACTTGCTGCACGTTCATACACCTTTTGTCACTTCTACACATACCACAAGCTTTAGCAATACTAGAAAAAGGAAGAAACCTAATGAAAGGTCTGGTTTTAGTCTGTTTCAGAAATAGGAAAAATGTCATTTCTTAAATAGCATACCTTGACTGTCAATAATTTCTTTTTAAGAACATGAACTTTTGCCTTGGGTCATATGCTGTAATATCCAAATAATCTAATAAAGAGCTTATGTAACTCTTAATTTGTAGCATATTTTTGTCCCTATGCAACACTAACAACAATTTGGCTGCAACTTACATTGTGTTATATACCTTTAGCCATTTTTGTATGAACAGAAACAATTGTTTAATAGACATGGGAATAAAGTGGCTTTGTGAGTTTACCATATTTTCAGAAAGATTCCTTCTAATATTTCCTCTCTCCTGTCTCCATCCTCTGAAAATAATGAGAGCAATCACCTTTTTCAACCACTTACCTCAAAGAAAAATTAAAAGGATGCCATAAATCCTAAATACAGATCACAGAATACAGTGAAACATATAAGCATAAACCCTAAAGTGATGCAGAGGATGAAGACACTTCCCTGAAACCTACAGAGGAGCTCTAGACACACGTGTAGTATCTCAGCTCAGATACTGTTTGAGACTCAGCCATGGGAAAGAAGCCTTTGAAGACTGAGTGTGAACACATGAACACAAACACAAATTGGAGAAATGAGCAAAACTGGCTGTATTCAATAACACCAGTGTCTTAACTACAGATTGGCACAGAAAAACAAACTAAAACCTGTTAAAAGAAAATGTTCAAAAGAAATGCATTCCTTTCCTCCAGCTGAACAAAATATCCAGTCATCTTGGAATTACTATGAAGTTTTCCCTCATTTGTTTAGGTTCAGAGTTACTATTCAAACAGGAGTTTTGATGTCTCTCTTACTTACGAAATATTAGTTTAAATCAGCCAGAGTGGGTTTTAGGAATAAAGAAGAATGGACAACATTCAGCTTCTATTTTTAAAAAACAACTTCTTTTTTGCTTTTACTGTGAATTGAGTTAGTAGATGTCAATACTGTTAACTGAATCCCCCTTCTCAAGTCTCCAATGTGGACTCAGATTCCTTAAGCTTGTATTTAAGAAATATAGCTTTAATCAGGATACCTAAGAAAACAAGGCTTCCATGATCGTGTTGCGCATGTGTCATTCTATTCCAGTGACTTCTAAATTCATTGACCAATTTCTATGAAATTGGGCAAAAACCAGAATTCTCAACAACAGTAAGTTCCCACAAGTTTAATAACAGTAACCAGCCAGAGAAGCATTCCCCAAGCACGTGTCCCACTTCAAGGGAAAGCAGGCAGGACTGCCTCTCAGTTTATTTGGGTATAGCCACTAGCCTGGAATATCACACAAGGAAAAAAGTGGAGTTCATACTGGTGGAGAAGTCTATCATCATCAACACAAGGCACCAAACTTTAGAAAGGCTGTATCACATCACAAAAAAAGCTGGTCTTCAAAGAAATATCACCAGCATTGCATAAATAAAAGTACAGATTCATGAGGATTTGCAACTTGTAATTATAATTACTTGTGCAAATACTTCAGTTTACTTCTACTTAAACCTAAAGAATAGTATGTGACAATAATCAATAGTATGGGGCAGTTAAATGATTTGCCGTCTTCAGGTTGTTAATATTCTTTATCACCAGGGCTCTAAGCAATTCATCAAACCATATGCTTGAATGCAAGCCACTGGAGCAATAGTTTTTCTGCATATTCTCTGTGTGTATGTTTCTATGCATGACAGAACAAATATTGAGACTATCTGACAGTCTCTATTTTATTTTGCAGGTCTGTTCCAACACATTTAACCACAATGTATATCTCCTCTCTTTCCTCCCCTTCAACCTGCCCTGTCGATGACCTTAAATGCAATTTAAATGAACCACTCTCTGCTAGTAATGAGAAATAATTCAGCCTCAATGATGGTTTGTTAAAGGCTTCTCTCATAAAAGAAAGCACACATATCTTTTCAATAATTTTGAATCATACAAAGACATTTTGGCTTAAAAAAAATCATTCACTAGTGATGTTAGGGAGGCTAGATGTAAGTCAAATTTCAAAGTAAAATAATTTATTTGTTACAGGCCTTAATTATAAATTAATTTATTTGTTACAGGCCTTAATTATACATTTAACATAAGGGAACCATAGCCTGAACCATAGCCTGCTGCAGTTTCAGAATTACTAAGTCCTGCTGCCTTCCCAGATTGAGAGGAAGAATTTCATAATGCTCCCCACTGCACATTAATGCTTTTTTTCCCCTCTATAAAACAGCACACAAAATACAAATATTTAACAGCACAAGTTGCACAAAAGAAATTAATTTGTAAGGAAGTCCAATAAAGATATTTAATACCAAACTTTTGTCTAGTTCTGTGAAATTACTACAGACAGATCTACAAATGCATTCAGTCTCCCAGCTTTCACTGATATTCTTGAGCACCGGTCTTTACAAAGGCATTTAAACACTTCTGATCATATTTTTGGGATATCTGAACAGTGAACCTTGCTAGAACATTTTGTATGTGGTCCATAATTCTTCTTCAACTTCACACAAGAGTTTCTGCTATCTTTTTTGTTTAATCCAACCACTGAAACAGAATGATATAGTAAGACAGAAATTCTGGATAAGAAGCAAAAATTTGCAAAAAATGGACTCCACTTTAGCCCGGATAAACAATTTAACATGTAAGGATCACAATGTACAAGTGTTACTGATTTAGAGGAGGATAATACTTATGAAAGTGTCTGCCTCATTAAAAACAGGATCATAAAACAAAAAGCTCTGTGCTGCTAGACAAACTCCATTGTGTCTTGCAGAAGTGTCAAGGCTTGGCAAACATCCAATTGCTGAAACATTGCCAGGCACATCAGATATATATTAATGCAGGATAATCTGTAAGAAAAGCATTCTTTCATAAACAATTTTTTTCTTTGTAAAACCATCAATCAACTTCCTAGCTGAGCACCATGTGGCTCAGCTTAAGAGATCCTCAGGAATGCTTCAGTGTCTATAAACCACTGACTTACTTCACAGACTTGGTGCCTTTCAGTGCCCATTGTCCTAAGTATTTGCTGAAGTTATTTGGCTGGCTGTCAGCAGCTAATTCTGATTTGTAACTTGGGAAACCAGCAGCAGGAAGTCCTTGGATCTGACTAGTGACATCCTCAGCACCAATTAGCCAAGGTGCAGACTGCCAGTAAAGAATTTTTTGCAGTTCCAATTATTTAATAGGACGATACAGGACCACCTAAATATCTGTCAGAAAAAGAACTAACACAAGCATCTTGTTATTTAGCCCACCTTGAACTGTAAAAAGAAACAAAAGGACACATGCTTTTGTTCCAAAGTTGTGTTTCCTAATAAACATATATTCTAAAAAAACACAGGTGCATTCACAATTCAACACACCAGCATTGTGAAAATAAAACAAAGCACAAGTTTCCAAAGAAACCTTATTACAGAAGGGTAAATTTACACGGCTTATAAGGACTGAACTCATCTATCCAGAGAATAAATACATTGAAAGAATGGCTGAAGTTATTTCTACACTAAAGGAACTCTACTGACATTCTCAAATTGTCAAGATCTGCCTCTCTGTTCCATAGGAAAAAGGTAGTTTACTTAAGCATCTGATCTTCAGGGCCACTCACTAGTTTCTAATCCCAAGCATTCCAATGCTATTACTTAAAATATATGTTCGAATTCCATAACATAAATTAAAACATTATTATTTCTCCATAAGTTCACAGGAGTCAGGATGAGGAAATTAGCATTGCTTAAGTCAGTGAGAGAAAATATAAACAACTTCACTATAGCTGCAATTACTGGATTAATATTTTGTCTGCAGATTTATGAAACGTGAGGGACTGAATGACTCCATGTAAAGGCCATAATGCATTTCATCTCAGATTAACGTGAATACAATCCATTTAGAGGAGACTAGAAACCTGGAAGGTTTTTGATGGCTTATATATCACAAATTTGCTGCTTGTACGAAGTTCTAAACAAAGTGCTAACTTAAAGAATAATACAAACCAGTGCATACATCCTGCATTACTGTTTTTGCTTGGACACATCCAAGTGACCTTGCTTGTAGCAGCTATCCCAGATGCTTTTTTAAAGGAAAACAAATCTACTAGAGAACCTTGAAAAATAAAATTATGGGCTGAAGTTAAAGTACTGGGAAAAAAAAAATAAAGGTGGCTTATTTCAAGCTAGATTGTGTGCTTATGCTGCAGCTGTGCCCGTAGTCTGGTTATATTTAATCTAATTTCTTTTAAAATGGCTCTTTAAAAAGAATCATATCACACTCTGTAATGTTAGTACTATTTGTTGATGCCTGAATGATCTCAGTAAATAAATAACATTCATCTTATCCTACAAAGAGCACTTGACTAACTCCCTTTATACTGAAAACACTTCATGGCTACCCAATGGAAACGTGATTTTTTATTTCAAATAATTAATGCATGCTAAGAATAAGAAAACAAAGTTCTTTTTGAAAGAGTGTCCTTCATCTCATGTCTCTTTTTCTAACTAAAAAGTTAGTAGATAAGTTTTCTTCTAACCATAATTAGTTCTAACATCGTAGGAATACATATGACTCTAACCAGTGCCAGTATAAACACCAACCCAATGCATCTTTTCTAGAAATCGCACTCTTGTATCACCATTTTGGATACTGGAAGTAAAAAGCATACACATGATAGCTCTCAGAAGTCAAATTTGTCTGGAGCAGTTATTTCAGGAGATTATTTTTCCTTCACTTCTCTCTTCTAAACCACCTCTATAGACTGAAATTATGACACATCAGTTTCAGCACTGCGGCAGCCTAAAGGAAAGTCTCAGTAGATATTTCTTCATCAAACAAAGCACTTCTTTGCAGACAAAGCCTGACAATCAAGTCTACTTGCCTTACTAAATCTGTTCTGCTTCTTCCAAGCCCTTGTTTTTCTTCTAAGGGTCTCATCCTACAAGAATCTTAAAAGGATGTCTATTGGATCTACAGTGGTCTCATACTCCTATATGCTGCAGGTTTATGTCCCTGACTTATCTTCGCACAAAATCAAACAGTAAGCCGAGGAGACAAACTTTTTCTTTTTCCCTTGGTTTTTTTCCCCTCTTCTTTCTTAATTGCTAAGTTTTCTGCTGAGAAACAACTTTTTTACATCTTTCCTGTTTGGCTCCTCAGTAATGAAAGTAATGTCATCAGAAAAAGTAGTTGGAAGGAAGAGCATTTGACAGTGGACAGTCCTGACACTGGCCAATGTAAACTGCTGCTTAGAAAGAATGAGAAGATGTATCCAGGAGTAAAAGATGATGAAAACAAAGCAAAGAAGAATGGCATGGCATCTTAAATAGTCACAACTTTTCTCCAGCCACCTATTTCTCTTCTCTTCCATCCTGCAGTGAGAAGGATAAAGAAAATAATTGACTAACAATGACTAAACCTAATCTGTCTGCATCCTCATAAGGTTATTGCAGTCCAGCTCTCCAGATGTTCACAGAGCAGCCATTCAGTCCATGATCCTAGCAGAGAGGGCAGTATAGGAGACAGTACAAAGGACCAAGAGTGGGAGGAGACTGAAGCTGTCTCTGGCAGCTTACTTTGAGCTTCTGTTAGCTGTGGAAGTAAAACTTCACCTTTTGCCTGTTCATTTTAGGGCTTCTTTCTCCTTAAATCAACTTCTCATTTCTCAAGATCAGCCCAGTAGCTTTTCAGCTACTACAGAAGTAGCTACTGTGTTCAACCTACAGGCTCCAAAATTTCAGTTGTCATAGGTGCTGCAAAGTGGTTTTCATTACACATACAAATTTGATAAAGTGGATCTAGAAAAAGCTCTGTAATAGCTACAATTCCAGGTTCAAGCCTGGGATGCTGCAAATCAAATCAGACCTGCACTATACAAAAGGACATGAGTGATATTTAACTTCACTCCTGATGCAAGAGTGCAAGCCCTACCAAGTTTCACTGTGGCTCATTTTAAAAATTGATACACTGCAAAATCATTCTGCATAAAGAATGCATCTATTAAGTATTTAAACTAAGTATTTAAAATTAAGTATTAAAAATACTATGAAGAATTTAAAGCATAAGAGATTAAATACCTTTGAGCACTGAATTGCATGTTATATGAAGGTGAGTGTTACATTTTATTCTGGTATCATTCTACCTAAATTCTTTATAGAACTCCCTGTCACATTAAGGGCAACTTGTATTTATCTCAATGTTAATCCTTATGCTTATGTGAATTCCTGTGTTTATTATACTTTTTCCATAATTCAGTTAACATATAGACAAAACAGTGCATATGGATTTCCAAAGAGTTCTCAAATGTCCTTCACCAATAACTTGCAGAGAAAGTAGTATCTCATGGGGTAGAAGGACTGATGCTTCTTGTGGATTGCCTTGCTACAGACAGGAAGCAACTGTGAGAAATAACTTGCCAGCTTTTACAAGCTTTTTACAATTTCTTTTAGACAGAAATTACCACATTGGTATGTGGATTGGTGTGTTCAAGAGAGAAACGACCTGAAAAAATTGTGAAATAGGAACACAAGAAAAATTTGTGACGACATAAAATTATGCACAGGAAGTCGAGATTAAATTCGTTCTAACAACTTGCAGAGATGATAATGAACTAAGGGGTAATAATAATAACATAGCCAATGAAAGCCTGTGCAGATAAACACAAAATAACACACTATCAAAAAAAAAAAAAGAAAAAAAAAGAAAAAAAGAAAAAAAAAAAAAAAAAAAAAAAAAACCCTGAAAAAAATGAGCTCAAAATTATGTAGTACAGCCTGGATAAGGAAGATAAATGTTTCTCTAGATAATTTTTTGAAAGCATTATCTAACTAATTAACACTAATAAAAAAAGTTGGCAGAATGTTAACACTGAATAAAAAGAGAATACAAAACTCAGGGGAAGCTAATGCTATGTCTTTTCACACACCTTTGGTATTTCAAAATTCTGAATTCTATCATGGCATTTCTTCATAAAAGTTATCATAAAGAAGACTGTAATAAAGTAAACACAAGAAAACAGACCAAGTAATACACAATTCAATTTGAGAATGACAGAGATGAAGGAGACTACAACAGAGATGTACAAAACCTTGAGCTAGCCAAGAAGATCATCAGGAAAATGACGATGCACCTATTTTCAGTATTTCAGATTCCCTAACTTAATAGAACCAATGAGTGTATTGGGCAAAAGCTTTAAGTAGAAAAACTGATCATTGCAAACAGAAAGTATGAAACTTGTTGCTATGGGCTGCTGCAGAGACTGGAACTGTAAGAGTCTATAAGAAAATTTATGAAGAAGAAGCTATTAAAGATGATTTTCAGACTGCAGTCTCTGACATGGGAGGGCCCATGAAGCTGGGAGGCCATGCAAGGCTTAAGCTGAACCTCACCTTGAGCTGCCTTGCTTCTTTCACTGTCCTCAAAGCATCCACTACTGACCACCACTGGAGAAAAGCAGAGCAAGCTTACTGAGTATTCTTGGCAGTTCCCTGGCACAACAGAGCAACACTTCTTCACGATGCCTACTTCAGTCATCCGTCAAGGTGTAAACAAGGCAGGAGAAAATGGCAAGTAACACTGATTATAGATGAATCCATGATTTTATAATAAAAGACAGTGTACTGAACAGCAATTCCAAAGATTGATACAATTTCCATATCCTCTCTATTCCAGGCTTTGGAATTCAAGGGAAATGTGGGCTTTGGTGAGACATACTGGGGAATCCCATTTTCTAAGGCAAAATCAAGTATAGATCTATGGAGCTATATTTTCCTCAAACACCTTGTCAGACTGAAAACATAAATCATCTGAAGGAGAAACTGAAATGTCACATTAGGAAAATAGGCAGCTCAGCTCTGCCTAAGCACTTACTTACAAAGCTTTATCTAAATGATATTGCTCTTCTTAACAGACGGAAACCTTTTTATTTAAAGTATTAAAATATTTGCACTTGGAAAGCTGAGACAAAGACATGACATTCAGATGCCTAAATGCTGGAGTTTCAATTCAGTCTAGTGGTGTGTACCAGAATGCCATTAGGCATCTAAACAGAGAAGGAACACCAAGAGCAACGAGAATGATGTGTCACAGAGCACGACGTGATGCAAGCATGGCAGAGAGCATCACTGCTAAGTGCAGACAACTGTGCCACCTGGATCCAGGCTATAAGATGACCACCACTTTGTTTTATTCCAAGGAAAAAGAACTGCCAAAAACTAAGAGGTCTGGGCTTGCTTAAAAGATACTCATCCAACTGAGATGATTTTAGATGAAAGAAAATGGGAACTGTGTAATTATATACACTTACCTTGACAAATAGAAAGCAATCTGTGATTAGAACATAGTAATTAGTTACAAAACGCTTCCCATGGATTTAATTACCCATCAGTCTACATGTTTCTTAATTACTTTTATCTCATTGAATCAGTAAAAATTTCTGCCTGGGGCAACTGCCACTCACTTATTTACACAGCTTCTAGTTTTTACAGTGAATATATTACAGCAACATGGCCAAACAATGCTAGAATTACAGTTTAAATTTCATGTATAAGAAATTTCTCCATCTATTTTCTATGGAAATTATTTTCTTAGATGTGAATTCAGACCTAACTTTACTATCCATGTGTTCAGGAAGCCTGAAAACATCCAGTGTATCATCAAAAAGAAACTCAAAGAAAATCCACAAAGTTCTTAAGTAAAAAGAAAAACAACAACAAAAATACATTATACTCACATAAATGAAATGTGGTTGACAGACAGAATTGTAAACCTGATACACATAACTTCTCAGAGAAATGTAATGAATTTCTAAATTTGAATCAAATCTTAAGATGTAAGAACTTCTGAGGGTGTAAAATTGACTCCAAAACTGCCCTGTTATTGGTAACATCCTCCATCATTAGCACGTCCTCCTTGGTGTCAGTATTAGTTAAGGTCAAGAGATATGATTAAGTCACCCAACCTGCTCAGAGTACACAGCTGCCACAATGATTCACATGGACAGAGAATAATTAGAAAAAATTAAACCAAATTTGTAGTTGCAGAAGTAATAAAAGAATGTCTCATTTGTCTACACAAAACCCTACAGAAGGGTCAATTCATTTGCCTGCATTTCAGGTATAGTGACTCCTGCTACGTTTACCTGCTGTTTGGTCTGGAAACAGACTCTTAGCAGCAAGAACTTTGTCTTTCAGTCCAATTGATGGGCACAATATTCCCAATATGAAATAAATAACTACTACACATTGCATACATTTCTATAAGGTAATGTGCAATGACAAAACTGATTTTTTCACAATTGAACTTTTCAGAATTTATGATTAGCAAAAGCATAAATATGGTTTAAGAGGCAATGTCAAAAAAGTCCAAATAACAAAAATTAATATAATTTACATTGAGAAAACACTGGAGCTATTCTAGCAAATAACAAGAGCAAAAGGTAGGTTCCTCTAGCTGTTAACACATTAGTTATTATATTTTTCTCAAAGAAACTTTCTTAAATGGCTAGTATCCTGAAGCTTGATAAAAATTATGCCTTCTCTAATGAGGATTTGTTTTGTTTTGTTTTTGTTTTGGGGTTACTGTGCTTTTTTTTTTTTTTTTTTAAATATTATTAATATATCCTAGTGGACCTTTTCTGTCTCTCTATGCTAGCAGTTCTGTAATCTCTCTTTCACCTTTGAGGCACCATCAATTTCATATCACATTTGCATGTGCTTATAAATCAATGAAGAATAAAAACATTAAAAATTGTCTATGAGATGCTATCTTACTGGGTGCTTTCCTAAATATTTCTGTATAATTTTAAGTTTTTTTTTTTTTTTTTTAAATGTAAAGTTATCAAAAAAGGCAATTCCAGGATATGCCTTTAGTCTAATTAGTTCAAGTGTGTATAAAAGGCTGCATCTCCTATATCGTATTTTTATTTCTAGAAAACACACCAGCTTAGATTTATTTTCTCATGCATATAGGTATTGAAAATATTTCTACCAGAGTAAAGGAAAAGGTGTTGGAATAAAATCTTCTAGCAAGAAAAAAAGCAAAATCAATCCTTGCACATCAGCAGGGACGCTCATGGCATCTTTTGGAGAAGCAGCAATGCGAAGCAGTAAGGTCAGCTGGCTGAGGCTGAGCAGCAGCAAACCTCAGCTGCAACCTTTGAGGACATGGGACAGCTCACCTGCCTGACATAACATCATCCCCTCTGCTGGGCTCCTTTCACACCTGGCCTGCAAAAGTCCCCAGTTATCAGTGTGAGTCTGAAAATGCACGTCTCAGTCCTGTCATCAAAAGCTAGATTTTCCTCGTGGCTTTAGTAGTTAAAAATCAATGAGTAAAGTAATCTTAATGTGCAAAAGTTGCAGGTCTGTTGAATTATTAATAAGCAATACAACTGTAAATGCTTTTGTTCACCATTCTTCAGTGCACTTGCAAATGATTTCAAAACGAAAGGTGCTGAAGCATGAAGATTATAGGCAGCCATTGCTTTTTGAAATCACAGTGCAGGGAATTGGTGGAATTCTTGCCTGCCTGGGTTATAATCAGACATTGTGAACTTTCCTTGAAAGCAGACTTCAAATTCACAGGGGTCCCCAGCCTTCAATCAAGAGAATGCTTGAAACGACCTCCATCTGCCATTTTAATGTATTCTTCCCAAAGACTTCCATAAATATTTAATATAAGAAACGCACTGTTTAAACACAATGAGTAGCTTGTGAAATTAAAATTGGCTGACGGATTACACAATATAATACACAGTAAACAATGGTAGAGAAACCATAGGCAGAGCCACACACTTTCCTTCTGCTCTTCAACTAAATGAATCAGAAAGGAACGTGAAGGCAAATTTCATGACACCCTTATTAAAGATATAGCAAACCTTGTACAACAGCCTTAATACAGAGCATGTCCCTAATCTCATGTGTGCACAGGCACAAAAAAGACACTTGCCTGTCAGCTGGAGAGAAGATATATACAGAACTCTTTTTTTTTTTTTCCTGAATTGCTTCTTTGCAAGGCAGAAAAAGCCTTCCTCCCCACCCTCTTCAAAGCCCTACAATGACAAAGCTGAGAAGACAAAGCTCTGTCCAAGATTTTAAGTTGGGGCTTAAAAGGGTGAATAATTAAACGACCCAATTTTGAAAAACACTAGACATCATATGACACTAAACCCACAGCAAATGCTTTGCAGACTGCCTGACATACAGCCTCAACCAAATCACTGAGACAACTGCATTAGCAAATCTGTCAACAAAGAACATCCTGGCAGTTTTTTCACACATTTGCACTTTCTGGAAAAGCAGTTGTATGTAATTTACAAAATCCCCAAATTTAAACATTCACAAGGAGCTTAGCAATGTATGCTGCCTGCTCTGTGTGCCTGCATTTGATATTTACATACAGATACAGATACACAGATATATACAGAAAAAGATACAAGTCTATTTTTACCCTACCACATTCACTCCTTACGATAGCTGAAACATCTATATATAAAAGTATAAATACCAATAATATTTGTATGTTTGCAAGCCACAATTACACCTCTTAAATATTTTAAAATATATGTGTGGTACCTAATATCAGAACGTACTTTTCTACTCCAACCTACAGTGTTGCTTTATCAGTAAATAAGAAGTGAGTATTGCTTCTGTAAGAAAAACAGTTATTTTCTAGAAAATCTCATGCCCTTGGTAGAAAAAAAAAAAACATTCCAGGACAAGTATGAAAACAATGCTTAATCCTGCATGGAAATGTATATCTAGATGAGGCTTAACTCCATATGAAGATGCAAACATGACACAAATACAGGAATTCACTGAAGAAACCAACCCTAACTAACCCTAATTATTTGTGTGTGAGAGGGATTCATTGAAAAAAACAATCCTAACATAACTTCTGTGTATAGACACACACATACATATAAATATGTTTATATGACAAGTATATACATTAGCTGTTTTGCAGACTTCTCAAAGCCAGGACCTCATAATTCTGTGAAAGCACCAATAGAAACATACATACAGTAATAAACCACTGTAAGTTACAGTCCTAATTTTTATAGTAACCTTTTATACCTTTTGAAATAAATCAAATTAATTTTAAAGCACATGAATTTTAGGCAAATAAATTGTTCTATCAGATTTTTTATATTATTCCTGCCTACGTACAGTATCAGAAGAGGCTCCTTTTCTTACTTTTAAAACTAAAAACTCTTTAACCAAATTTTATTTAAAAGAGAAGTTACAAATCAAATTTATACCTACCCATTGCCCAGGTCAAGCCTTCCTAATCCAACTGCCATATCTAAATCCTTTAAACTGTAATTAATGATAAAATTTATACTTTATATAATTCTAAATGTCAGTACATTTATTTTTCTCAAAAATTCACAAAAATTCACTAACATTTACTCTCCCTTACCCTCTTTCCCTCTGGATACACTTACTTCTAAAAAAGCTCATTTACTGAGATTATCATACCAAATATATTTTCTGTACCATATGCAAACCACAGTGTTGGAATCAAGGTGGATCATCTACTAAATAAGGTTTATAATCATTCTTCATTCAAGGACACGACACCAAACCAAAAAATCCTATTATACATGCTTTGAAAATTATTCCTGATTCTCCTACCAGCCATCACTATGTACAACATACAAGCACGTACATATATGTGTGACGACACATCTCTTTAACAGAAAGCAGTTTCTGGGAGACAGAAGAATGTGTGACATGGCCCAAGATGATAATCAAGATAGCACTTGAAATCCCTTAACAAGTTTCAGTTCAGCCTGAAGCAGCATTAGATTCTAACAAAATACAGACCAATATGAAATTACAGGAAACGTCTGGTTTTCCCAGTTTTACTCACAAGCATACATTGATGGGTTGCTGGTCAAAAAAAAAAAAAAAAAGAAAACAACAAAAAAAACAGAAAAGGGAGGAAGAGCGGGAGGGAGAGAAATACAGTAATCTTTGGAAGAAGGGGAATAAAAATGAGTAACCCTGACCATGCAGAAAATCTGAGAGGAGGCAGAGTAGGAGGAATGCAAAAGTCACAGAATAACAGAGGTCATGAATCTGGTGTTTCCAAGTGCTCAGAGCACTAAATCTGAATTTACCATTGACCCCGGAGAGTAAAAATGTTCTCCAGTTGTTCAGATCCATCAAGCAGATCATAAAAATTAAGATCTATAGAGATGCTCCTACTTATAAGGGCAACTGCTCTTTATCATCTTCACTACAATTAATTCAAAATATTTAAAGTCCATGAACTAGGAAATTACCGCTTTCAAGAACAGATTACAACATTAGATAGCAGTGGCTTAATTTGCATTGCTGACAAGAAAATCCAGAAAACTCATTAATTTTACAACAGATACAACTCCTTATTTCATTACCTTGTTAACATTTTTTTTCTGCTTTATGTCTTCTTTTTGGAAGAAGAGCCTTGCTTCCCTCTCATTTAAACCTAATCATCTGGTCCAACAAAACCATTTAACTACTTTCATTTGGAATGAGTTTCCTGCAAGCTGTAGTAAGTAAGCATCTAGCTACAACTACCAGTGCACTGACACTCAAAAAACACACAAATTTTTAATGTCAAAGGACATCACTTATATGTTATTTCCTTTTTGAAATATTTGTAAAACAGTTAATAACTGTAAGTACCAGAAGCAATCAAACTATGGGGCTTTTTATAATGTTAAATTCCCAAAATGCTTATTAGCTTTTCCTTCCTTGCAAGTGAAATGTAAAAACATAATTTTGGAGAATTGAGCCATTGTATCACTTGAAAAAATTATCAGAAACCCCAAACAACGCTCCCAAATGTATAATCTGAAAACTAGGTTTCTTCTTGCGCTAGTAGAAGTCTTCGCCTTCAGGGAGATGAAGACTGACAGTGGAGGCACAAATTTTGGCACCCTCACAGCTGGCAGCACAGACCACTTAAAGAAGGGCTGCTCAATAATTGCTGTTTTAAATAAGCAGTGCCTGTAGACAGCAACTTACAGAAAAAGCAATGCTTAAGCGCTGAATTGCAGTTACTTTTATGCCAAATTAGAATAAACTAGCTGGACACTATTCCTAGCAAAGGGACATAGACACATAATTGAGCACATGCACCCTTAAATGATTCTGCTAGTCCAAGGAATTTACAAACATCATGTTACAGACCGTAAAGTGTCAATTCTCCCATTTACAAGAAATTAGAAAAAGCAGAATCAGTGCTGAATCAGGGGACAGGGAACACCAGGCTGGGTAGTGCTAAGCTGAAGGTGGTGCAGCTGTCTTCCAAGAAGACAAGAACTCAAAAAAGTCAACAAATCTCAAATAAATGCTTATTTATGTAAAAACACTAATATTGATGAAAATTAAAAGTGGTGCTGAAGACTAAGCGAATCCAATACAATGAATACCAAAGACAAAGGTTGGTATTCTCAACATCCAAAATGTTGAGAATATTTATGTCAGAGGAACTGGAAAAATATATATTCTGAAAACTGTTCTTGCCTGAATAATATCAGGTGTGTGTGAAATTCTGCTGACATATGAATCAAAGTCAATCTTTTCCCACCAGGTCAATATCCAGGACAGAAGTATTTTATCTGATTTGTGGAACAATAGAGATCCTCAACTGGCCTATATATTCACAATACTTAGTACCTTAAAATGATGTATTTCGTAAAAGAAAGTGAGCCTAATAATATAAATTTCCCAAGAGACTTTGTAATAATCACAATAAAAGCAATTGAAACAAAATAACTTCAGAAAAATAATAAAATACTGTATTAATATAAGTTACCAATGAAAACTTGTTAGTTTCTCCCTGAAACATTTTAAACTAGTTCTGGGCAAACAGTGTCCCCTCCCCCATGCTTTTTAATTCTTGTTTTCAATTTACTACTCACTTGGAAAACTGACCTTACTTTTACCCTGCATCTCCCTCTGGTGGTTTCCTTTTCTGTCTATTTAAATGCAATTGTAGTAAGGAGATTCTTGTCTTGCTCTAAAGCAAAACAGAGTTTTAAGTTTCAACTATTTTCATCTCCTTCCCCTTTCACTCGAGCTAAACTAACACAATTAAACTGAAGTTGTCTAACTCAACTTTCCTTCCCACACTGTCCCTGCCCAGCATTTTGTTGTTTCTCCGGCCGTTCCTTCAGCCATACCCATGAAAACCCATCAACTTTCTGAGAGAGGGAACTAGCAGGATTACAAAAAGAGACAGTCCATATTGCAAATATTAATGCTCTCTGAAGTATTTCCTTACACACATCGGTGTTACTCCAGCTGCCTGCTGATGAATTTGCATCACTGAGATTTACAAACTTGAATTGCCAGTGCTCCCATGCTGCAGATTGACAACAGAATGTGAAGGTTTTACTGACACAGTTTGAAGAAGAGATGTGAACGAGCCAACACCAGCTCTCAAATTTCTAAAGGATGTCAACCTGTTTGCTGACAGAATATAAAGGCACATGCACAGGAGGAGAAATGCAAAATGTAAATCTCCATGAGCACTGAAAACCTGCTCCTACCAAAAATAACACCAGCAAAGAGTGCATGTAACTATCAAATTTGCTACTTTTCATGTTTCTTTATCTGGACTGTTTTGGGGTTTTGTCCTTGTAGAAGTTGGTTTTTTTCACCACTATTTTTATATGGAGAATATTGCCAACAACATCTGATGCTTTTTCAACTTAAAAATAATTAAGCCAAAGTTTCCAAGGACACAGGGTAACATTTTGACAGGCCTTCTAGTACTTACCACTTTCTAACTACTAATGGTTTAAGTTCTTAAGTCATTACAGATGGTTCTGAAACTTTACCCAATATCTTACTTTCCTTAACTTGGTTATATTAAAATAATGTACTGTTCCTAACACGTAGTTTCTTACACTGAAGAGTCACTTGAGAAAAATGATTCCTCATGGAATCATGGTAGTAGGGAGCAGAAACCCTTGCTGTAGCAAAAAATAAACTCTTTAGAGTAATAGTTTAGTAACTAACTACACAAATTGTTTCAACTCACTGAGAAATGTTCCAGAAAAATATTCACCAAGTGGAACACAAGAGCTTTCCGGGCTTCAGAAATACATGATAAACAATGGACAGAAAATAAAACACATTGAAATGATCACACAAAGTCTTTTCAAATGATATCTAATATTAGCACCATCCTCCCCTCACTTTTATGCTCTCGAGACACACGTCAGTGTACCAGAGAAGCATCAATCATCAAGCAAGAGAAAAACATAAAACCTATCAAACAGTAGGCTGGTCTTTTCTCAGGAAAAATGTCAGAGCATTTCACTTTGATCTTTTTTTTTTTCTCTTTCAGAAACAGACCAGGAAAACTTCTCCACCCTATAAAAATAATAAAGCACAAAGCCATACTTTCCAGTCCAATCCAGAAAATAATCTCCAACGAAAATAATTTCTTTCCGGTGACACCAAATGACAAATTAACATTAAAAAAGCTGGATCACAAATATTATAATCATAATTTCATTTGAAACAAGAAATTTCTGCTTTTATCATTGATCAATAAGAAAAAGGAAATAATATCTTAATAATGACACTAATAGACTAATTATACATCTAATTTTCAGTGTCTAAAAAACCTACAGACTTCATTTTGTCATGTCCAGAAGCCTGTAAATTGAATATAATCAACACTATAACTAAGATTTCAAAATAGCTTCTATTGTAAGAGTTTGCCTTCAGTAATTAATTACTTCTCAGGAAAAAAAAAAAGTCTTCTGGGATTAAGTGACCATTTCACTCAGGAAAAAAAACAACACACAGACACACACTCTCTCTCTCTATATATATATAATTTAAATAAGTCTGTATGCTCTACAAAGAAAATAGATTTATCCTAAGAGTTTTTTTTCTAAGCTGAAAAGCAGAATATAACACAGCAATTTCTTAGCAGCATGAGAATACAACTGCTACATTTTAGTAAGAAACTGGCCACAATCTTCCAAAGAGAGATCACTCTGTTGAGGAGACACCTGGAATGTCAGCATCCACTTCTGGAATGCACAACTGACCTTTAAAAACAACTGATCAGAAATACAAGTCAGATGCACAGGGCCTGGCAGTGAGGGGCAAATTCTGCATCTCTTAACAAAAGTCAAGACTTTCCCTGAAGGTTTTTACACAAATTAGGTGATTAGCAGAATTTCAGAGTAAGAAGTCAAATGTAAAAAAACTGCTTCTGAATCTTTGTATGCCTATAGTGAACTGGGAGACCAAACCTCAGCGTATGTACCATCTGAATGTTAAAAAATAGCTAGAAATCCAATTATTGTTACTTTATCTGTATCATATTGAAGGCATTGAGTAAATAGGTAATAGACTGAGAGACTAAAAATTGAGTTCATGTAGAAGCCACTTTTCAAAATCTGTTAGCTCTACTATTGCCTGTCAAGTATTTACAGCACCTCATAAGACATTCTCAGAAAAACAAATCAAGAAACAAAATTAACTCTTGAATTTAGAAAAATTTGTTTTCCTAATACTGGAATTCAGGCAGATATACATAAGAATTTCTTGTTATATAAAAAGGCAAATGAAACATTTTTATCATAAAAGTTTCTTTCCCGTTCCAGGCTTTGGCAAATAAAAATCTAAGTTAAGTAAACCGGGAAATGGTTAATTACTCAATATTGAACAAAATTTCACTATTTGAAATATATGGCCATTGAAGTCCCAATATCCTGGCATTAAATGCATTTTGAAACCATATTTTGACAAGAATTAATCTTAGCATAAATATTTTTCTTCTATATGGAAAAGACTTTTATTGTGTGACTATTAAAAAAGCCTGTCATTCCTGTGCAGTAACTGATCTATAAATGTATTCAATCACGTAATCTTCAATGAAATTAAAAAGCAATTGCATATAAATAGCAATCTAAATGCCTTTACAGGTCACGTACTTAAATATTTGCTTGTTTCTAGACACACAGCTAGGCTGATTTCACTGAAGGTGCATAAATGGGGTAAGCAAATAATGGAGGCCTGAAAGGTAATGAATAATTTTGGTATAGTTACAAATCCAATGACATATTTTTTCTTGCCTGTCCAACCTAAGATACGAACTGCTTACAGCTCAGATGATGGTGAACATAGACAAGAACATCCAGTTTTATTGATTTCCCCCTCTTCCACTCTGACAGAGGAAACACAGGCCCACAAGGCTGAGAGCAAATGTTCAGGTTCAGCAGGGAGAAAGGAATCCCCTATACCATCAATACATTGGCCTCACCAGGGCTTTTTTGAAACTGCTGACCCAACATACCAAGAGCTTATATTGTTCAACAGCCCAACTCTGATTAAAGGAGTTATGACCAACATAAGTGGCAGAAACCATATTAAAAGTAGCATGACAGTATCTGGTGTTAAAGAAAGTTGTTACTGAATGAGATTAAAGTCTGATACAGTTTACAAATGCAAATATGGAAGAACTACAGAAAAACTTGTTTCAGAAAATCTAACAGCTCAGCAGGTCTGTGTGAAGAAGCCTTTTATACTTATCCCTCAAGTATTTTCAATTCTAGTTGGGCAAATAATTGTCAGCTCCACATAAAACATTTTACATAGATGGAAACAGAAAAGTACAGAAAAGAAAAAAATACAGAAAAATTTTAGTAAGTCCTTCATGCTTGAAGGAGAACCCCACAAAATTACTCAGAGAGCTCCACAGCCAGCAGTACAACCTCACAAGCTCTTGCTTAAGTTCTTCAAACTTAAAAAAAGTCCTCTAGAATTCAGAAGGGGCAGGAGATGTACTCCTGAGCCAAAGAATCTTCAGCAGACTCACAGGACCCCAGCAGAATCCCTCCTTTTGCTACTCAGAAAATTTACCTGAAAAGGAAAATTTAGAATGAAAAACACTTGTGAAAATTGCAAGTTTAAAGTGCAATAACAACAAGCTGGACAGCAGTACAACTACCATGCATTATGTACAGCTGCAAAAATCCTGGACGACTGCACAGGAAAATGGAAAGGGGTGGGCTTATGAAACTCTTGCCTACCTAAGGAGAATCTGAAACACATGAAAAAAACAAATCCTTCAATAAGCAGTCACAGAGACCACTTTGAGCATTTTATTGCCATAAAATAGCAACAGATACAATGTCACAAGTTCCCTATGTTCTTACCAAAATACTAGATACTTCCCAAAAACTTTACTACTTTGAACCAGGAGGGAACGCTGGAAGTACTAAATGCTACAGTATTTTCCGATTCTGAGAGTTTACAAACTATCAATATATACCTCCTATATAAATGACACTAATTAAAATGCAGAAAAACAACAACAACAGCAACAAAACCCAAAGAAACTCGTCTGCCTATGCAGTATAAATGCACATGCAGTCAAAAGTCTATGTGTTCTGCCAGGACTCAGATAAATATCAGTTACCTCATAAGCTGTAATTTTCCTTTGTGAGAAGTCAGTCCAAGGCAGACTCAAGTTAATTCAATTTAGGTTCATCTGCAACAGGACAGTCTGAATCCTCTATCTGCCTATGCTACAGTGAAGTTCTAGCAGTTCTCACACATGCAAAGTTAATATATCTATGAAGAACCAACACAAAAATAGTGATCTGTAGATCAACACCTCAGTTATAGATGTGAAAACCCCTTCTTATGTAAACAGAAATATTAAATCAATACAATTAATACTAAAGCCTAACATGAATTTTATGAAGCTTAAAATCCTGGAAAATTGAAAGAGCTATATATTGCATATACTGTGCTTTTCTTATTCTTATTAGGTCTTATGTTAGCTACAATTAAATATTTCAAGGTAATAATGATACAATTATGATTTACTCTAACAACTACACTAGAGTCAGACACTCCTAAGATCATGCAGAACTGAGTGGTTTATACTGAAGCTTTTTATCGCTGTTTCTATTAAATTTACATTTGTATGTTTGTATGGACAGGTTTGGGGGTTTTGCTGCAGCTAAAGATATGTAAGGTTTTTTATTTGTTTTTAACCATGCGAGCATAGGCCTGACAAGGACTTGTAACATCAGTCCAAAGGAGACAATTAAACCTTTCAAACTAAAAGGCAGGTAAGGACAGACTGTCTCTGGAGATTTAAAATAGTACACTGAAAAACTATTAGCCATTACAAAGCCTACTCTATGATACAAAATTGATGATCAACGTTAAGTCCTACACACTTGCTTCTATATTCTCTTGCTCAAAACCATTAGTTGCCAGTAAACAGTATTAATAAACACCTTTGCATATGACAACCTGAGGACATACTGACTGGATAGTCTGTCAATACCAGCAGAAAACAACCCCAAACAACTTCCAGTGAAACCACATTCTTAAATTTAAAGTTCAAGGATATTAAACAAGAAAAACAAAACAACAAAAAAGCAACAAACCATCAAAAAATATGCTAATAGCTGCGCAGCACCCTCAACCACCAACAATTTAAATATCAGCATGTTACAAACCAAACAAGTAAATTTTCTGCCACCTGACCTACATCAGTTACTCATACTACTCTATGAGCAGTAAAACCTATCTACATGTCTGCTGTGTAAGACAAATAGAAAAAGAGTTGCTTTCCCATGTATCTTCCAGTAGTTACAAATTTCAACCATAGAGTCAGCTATGCTTTCTACGACAGAGCTTATTTACTTCTTCAGGTTTTAGGACATATGGATACTCCAGCATACATTCAAACAATTCCCTGTGGTTAATCATAGACAGCGTGCATGATCCTTGGGTCGCTTTAATAAATTTTAAAGTTTGGATAAAATAAATTTGCACCTACAAATGGATTGTTTTAGATGCTAAGCCCTGCAGCTACCCCTAACAAACACCTCGCAATGAGTTTTAGCATTTGCACAGGGAGATTATCACAGTAGGCTCCTTGACACAGCAGAGCTCACTGTGATAAAAAACAAAACGCGCCTTCCCCTTCTCCCTGGGGGTGTGCTGGATTCTGAACCATTAGCAAATACAACTCCATTATGTGGGAAGGAAGTGGGAAATGGTTGTGCTCTGCAGGTGTTCAAAAATACATTTTCAGTAAGGGAGCAGATGCTTGAAAAGAAACAATTCAAGTAAGCACATGGCACCATAATCAGTCTTACTACTGTATTTGAAAGCAACTGTCTTCCTCTCAAATATACAAGTTACTTGCTTTTGGCATCACATGTATTTATTGCACCTGCAAGTGCTTGAATATATTACATTTCTACATTTCAATGTACAGTTCTTTTAAAGCAACAGGACACAACAGATCACAAAATTTATGAACGAGTCACAAGCCTGGTCACAATAAACCCTGTCAAGTTACACAGCACAGGGAGTTGCCTAAAATGCATTTTAATTTTCAAACTTTAATGCTAATAATGTATACAGAATGAGATGTGATATAATAACCATTAGCTTAATTTTAAATGTTTCTGCTACTTTATATTGCCAGACAACTGCTTGTTTTTATACCCTGAATATGTGAAACATCCGCTGTTACAGAACATTTTGGTTCAATTCATTTCGGGGAACCAATAAACCCAGTCAGAGCCAAAGTGCATTTCTTCATAAATGTCAGGAAAATTAAGGTCTTTCCTTGCAAATGTAAACCCAACAAAAACTGGATCATTCAACTGTGTTGAGTAAAACAGATATCCCTTAAGCAGAAACTCTGAAACAAAAACATAAGTTATTTTCTCACTAGCTGCACTTACCAGTGCACTTTTCTTTTACACAGAAACAGACCAAAAGGTTACAGGACAGCACTATGCATGACTACTGCCTTTTAATAAAGTTCCACTTTCTTCTGAACACCAGAACTCGAGGATTCTAAATAAGGCACTTAGAACCTGTGACCAAAACCTCAATTAGTGTTAAAAGCATCTAAAGGGCATCTAAAAATGTTGATTTATGATTAAACGATCTAGCACTGAGCCAATAGTTCCAGTCAATGCACTAAGAACTGAACAGGCCAGGAGACTGAACTATCCTGGCTATTTCCAGGTGGCCCTTGTAGGTAAAGAGAGAAGGGCATGATTGGGCCAAAAACAGTCTGCCTCATGTCATACTCAATTCACACTTAAAAGAGACATCAGTCTGCAACTGTTGTTCTGATACTTCTTGTGAATATCCAATCATTGGGTTTTCCTTTGTTTTGCTTTTTAAATCTGTTTAATGGCTTTCCTAAGAAGCCATTTTTAACTGACTTAGAATCTGTTTATTGTTTTACACTTTGTAAATTAAGCATTTTCTGTGCCTGCATATATGTAGCTTCTTGGCATTAAAAACTCCCCCTTTTTTATTTCTCTCAGATAGTACACCCTATTAAGACACGCAGCTGCCTTTATGCTAATAAAAATCAAATTTAAGCTGAACCAGCTCCTCCTTCCTTTTTCACTTAGACTGACAACATAACCCCAAATGGGAAATTACACTTTCTTATTCCTCCCTTTCTGGATTTTTTTTCAGGTCCTCTAGGGACTCTCCCCACCATGACTGTCCCCTAGAGTAAAAGTCAATGTAAGAACAGCTGCTTCTTTTTATCCATTTGAATTCCTCCAATGTCCTAAACCATTTTTACTCTATACTGATTTTTCAGATCTATTTCTAATAGGCCTACAAATGACACTATCAACTTAGATAGTAACTACAGCACTCTTTTCCAACCTGTCAAGCTATGAAATAGATACTGCGCTACCAAATCATAAGTTTCAACCATATTTCAGCAGTGTCAGCATTTTAATATGCCCATATTCTTATTTCAAGAACTTTTGTTTCAACATTCAGGATAACTGTTGATAACTAGTTTTCCAGATTACTGTTCTATGTTCTTGCATCTATCTGCCAGTAGCATTTACTCTACCCAGGATCACAGTCTCACTCATATGTTATTCATATTCTGAAGGAGACAGTGACAAACACACCAGATAGGTTTAATCATCTAGGCCATTCATTGCCCACTTCTTTAAAATTCTCTGTTTGCAGTGCTCTCAGAAGGAAGCTCAAGAAACACGCAGTTTGCTTTGACCTAAATTTATTCTCACAATAGTTAATTACAGCTGTAGCTCCTTTAACATATGAATGATGTGCAAAAACCTACAAAGTCCCAATGACAAAGACAATAAAATTATGAAGTTCATTAAACTGAAGCATAATGAATTCTCCTGTGGTTTACTGGCTGTCTACATCTGACTCCAAACAGTACTATTGATACACAAACACTTTTTACACAACTATGCATTAAGAAAGAAGTTGTAAAAAGTGGATGCCTTTTAAAAGTAAACATTTACTATGCCATGGTACTGACCTACAGTGGTATTTCCTATGCTTAGTACCCATACTGCAGTGATATATTTTTCCACTGTAAGTGTTTATCATTAATGTACTTCTGTTTCATAAGGGAAGGATAACAGCAAGAAAGTCTGTTTCTGTCATTCAGTATTGATAACAAAGCAATCACAGTCCTTTATAGAAACAATAAAGCAGTATTGCTTTCTATTCTATTCTCTTTCCCCTTCCACCTATTGCTACACTGCCACAAGCCACACAAAGAAGTTAATGTTTTCTAAGTTAAACAACTGGCTGGCTGCTTATCTGAAAACTTCAACGTGGTGCTGCAACTTCCAGCTACCTGTGGGTGAGCACAGTGCCTGGCAACTCCGCAAAGCACGAGGGCTCCAGCTCCCAGCCCTGTCGCGTGCCTCAGAGGGAACACTCCCAGCCCGAGCGGACACTGCCAGCCCCCTTCTCCCCCATGGCCTGCGTGCTCCATGAACTGTGGTTCAAAACAGCCAATAAAACCAAGCTGCACAAGGAGTGGGTGGGGAGGGGGCAAAAAAGGCAGATATTTGGGTCAGGGCCAGGCCCACCTACCGGCTAATCCCGGTTTACATCCGACAGCTGTTTATACTTACCTGATATGCGGCAGGTGCGGGACAAAAGGGCACAGAGCCCTGCAGCACCTGCCACCCCCAGCCCTGCTCGGGACACCGGGCAGCACCCGGCGCCTCCCAGCACCTCCGCAGGCTCCTGGCAACAGCTCCTGGGGAGCTCCTAGGGCCCACCACCCTGCCCTTGGCTCACTGGGAACAGCCTGTGACACCCAGCTGAAGGAGGCTGCTCCTCACTAGACATCAGCACGTAGGAACTACCAGCCCATCAAGGCCCTCTCAGTGCCTCCTCCAAAACACACTCAGAGAATCATCACTCTGGCTGTGGGGAGGAAAAGCCAGCTGCTGGTGCTCAAACATTTCCTTTGGCTCGATCTTAAAAACCACAGAAGGTTTTTTGCTTTACTATGCCCAAATTGCACAGTGAGCACAATTTTTGGAACAAGTTCTCAAGGAAAAATAATAATAATTTAGGTGCAACAGACAGAGGGCTGGAGATGTCACCATTCCTCGTTCCAAGCCAGCTGTTTAATCATCACTGTGTTGTGCTCATTTTGGTGCCCTTCTAATGCACTGTCTGTCACATGCAGTTCTTGCTACATGAAGTATTACTGGCAATGGTATGTTACAGCCAACAATACTTTAAAGCATTTTCCAGCCAGCCATAGTCAAGAGTCCTTGCTGAACAGGACTCTTGTCTCTTTCACAAATAAACCAGAAATGTGGAGGACGTGTCAAAAATGAGAAATTAACCAGGCCTAAATACTGCAAAGGTGCAGGACTAAGGCAACATAGAAAGGAGAGGGGAAAACTAAAACCAACAAGAACAAAAGTCCAAACCAGACATGATGGCCACAGGTGCTACTTTTACACAGCTCCATAGGATGTTGTTTTCATGAATGTCATTTAATGAACTAAATTATTTCATATACAGCTCTGACCGATTTTGTTTGCCTGAAAGTCCATGAGTTTTTTTCTTGGGCAGGTAACTGAACAAAGCCCTCTGCTTTTCTACAGGGGAATCACAAAGCAAGTATCTCCAGATGAAGAAAGAGAACCCAAAGTCCTTTGATCTAGCATCTCTCACTTCCATCACCAGAGGGGAAAAAAGAAAAAAAAAAAAAGAAAAAGGAAAAAAAAAAAGCTGATGGGTTTAAAGCAAAAAAGTCAGTCTTCACCCTTAACACTGTGAGTTCCACAAAGAAGAGGGAGCAGTAACTGCTTATATCCAGAGGCTGAGCAGCACACATTGTCTGAAAAACATTTGTTCAAAGTGGTAAGGAGAGATGGTAAACCCAGCTCACACTTCAGTGCATTTGACCAAATTCCCAGATCTATTAATTATAAAATGCACCCATTTCAACTAGTCCCTAGCACAAATGACAAAAGTACATCATTCCATAACTCCCAGAGGGACAAAAAGAAATAAAAAGCTCTAGATGCTATTAAAAGAAAAAAGAAAAAAAAAAAACATGTGGAAGCACAAGAACACTAAAAAGTAAATAAACCTCACTTAAGCACATGGAAAGACTTTTACTATTAGAAGACTCAAACCTTATATAAAATCACTAAGATCCCAAGGAGAGATAGCTTTTACATCATGGTGTTAAAGATATGAAATTTACCTTGTTAAGTACATACCTTAGTCCAAACAGTGTAATCAATAATAATATAAAATAAGCAAGCCAAATTTTTAAGCATTTAATATAAGATTCAGGACTTATATTATGTATATTAGTTGCAGCATGGTTCCAACAACTACATGAACAATTCTGAATGACTAAGTAACCAAAAGCAGCTGATAGGACCAGAATATATTTGTCACAGAGTACTTTAAATGATAAACTGAAATTTATCCATTACTGCAGTAAAACCAGGAAAATATGCTCTAAGTGTCCAACAGTATTTCATATGGAAACCATGAAAACAAGAAATACAATACTTGAAAAGAAATTAAAAAACAATCTCACAATTAAACCTGAATTATTGCAATCAGTAATCCAATTAGAAAAAGGAAGTTTCCAAAAATCAGATTATGTAAATTTGGTTTACTTTTATGTATTTACATAGTAGTAACATATATTCTTTCCTTAACAGTATATCAAAATACAATATAAAGAAACTCCTCTCACTTTATAATATCAAATTATCTGTAATTTATACATTCCTAATAGTAAATTGGCCAGGAGTGTGGGAAGGTATATCTTACCAGGTACCTCTTCTGACTGAACAAGTTAACATGCTCTGCAGCCTGCACTGCAGGTAAAGAGGTACAACATGCCTTAGATTAAACCAGTTGATGATGAAAAGATCTCTTCATA
This sequence comes from Ploceus nigricollis, assembly GCA_013399945.1. Classification (NCBI taxonomy): domain Eukaryota; kingdom Metazoa; phylum Chordata; class Aves; order Passeriformes; family Ploceidae; genus Ploceus; species Ploceus nigricollis. The sequence goes on from VXBC01006749.1 coordinate 308,291, forward strand.
AGAAAGACCTTCAAAAATCTGTCCCTGCCTGAGCAGGAGGTTGGGACCAGAGAATGTCAAGACATGCCTTCAGCCTCAACCCTGCAGTGATTCTAGGAAATAAAATTCTCCCAGCTTCCACACAGGAAAACATGACATCACCTCAGGTGTTATTTGAAGTCTGGCAAGATGTTATGAAGGTAGTGTCATATTTATTTTCATCTATAAATTCTGCAAGGGAATTTTCTGAATACTTTGGGGAAAACAGATGGACTTACATTGATTTCAAGTATCTCATTTGGGTGTCCAAATAAGAAGATTATTTACCTTTACAGTCAATGAAGACTGGGCTTTAGTTCTTAATTCCAACACATCTTGGGTAAGTAACCTAAGTGCATAGCATACTAAGAGAAGCCAGGAAGCAATTCTCTTGGAACAAACGATGTCATTTTAAAAAATGAAACCATGGTAAATAACTTTCACTGTGTTTGAAATCCTGTTTTCTTGTGCCATTTTCTGTCAGTTTGACAAAAAGCTTGAAGAACTCTGCAAGATATAGACTTATTCACTTCAAGCCAAAACAAGCTCAATTACACACTAAAGTCAAATGCATCTTTAAGACTGAAATCCACAGCATCAGATGAAGTCTACTAACATTATCTTTCCTTTACACATTCATTTAATGGCAAAAAATCCAACTTGCATTTCTGTGCTGAAAATAAAAAAAAAAAAAACAGCACTACTTAAAGTGGAAGAGCAAGATTCACAGAAGAGTAGAAACATTTAAGACTTGCAGCGATTTTGCAGGATTTAATTAAAAGCTGCAAGACACACTTACGGATAGGTCTTTTTTAAAGAACTCATGCCTTTGGCATGTAGTAATATATAAGACTTTAGCCACTCAATAGTTCCTTGTATTAGTGCCCAGTTTGTCTTACTGTGCATACATTATGGTTAATATTAAATTATTTCATCTTTAGCGTGTACCTGGGGGGAGGGGGAGACTGCCCACTGGGAGGAGTTTCTGTGCCATACTAGCACATATTTCTGCCTTCTACAGCCTTGTCTGCATAAGAAATCTGGAACCAGAAATTCCCCAGAAGTAATCACAAGCATGATTGTGACAAGTAACACAGGTCAGGATTCTTAAACAATGCTGTCATTGTAACATCTTCAAAGATTTCTTGATTTCTACATTTCCTCTTAGTCATGTCTTAGTCAAGATTGACACAGGACTAAGACAGTCTAGCCAGGAAGCAGCTTAGATAATTACGTGTACCAAAACAATGGAGGAATAAGTTTGTGCTTCTTTTTGTACTGTAATGGAGGAATAAGTTTGTACTTCAGTGGGCATACCCAACAGCAACCTGGATGCACGGTGCTATTTAATGATGGCATGTTAGCATGCAATGTGTACCAGATTGAGGAAACTATTAAGGATACTAATCACCCCATAGACTAGTTTTAAAATTAACATATTAGGAGAAGCCCTCTAGTGCGTTCAGACAATGAGTCAGCTTCTAAAACCAGAACAGAAGCAGCTAATACAAATGAAATGCTAATTTTTCCCCAGACAGTGAAGCAACACTCTCTGTGTATTCTAGTTCTTTTATAGCATGTGAACATTTGAGTTTATTCTCTCAGAATATCGTGTGGACCCTTGAAGAGTTTTTTGCTATTTCTTTCCTGTCTGGATCAGCACTGGAGCACTGGGATAAAAGAAGGTTCAAACCTTACATTTCCACACAATCAATTAATTGTACACAAGATGCATATTTCCATAACCCTTAGTACCCTGACATTGCTAATGCCACAAAAATAGCTCCAGCTATTCTTTAGATGTTCTCTCAGCACCAAAATAAGCCATGCAGACTTGTTTGTCTATCTCCTCTTCACCCTCAGTCACAAAACTGTATCAGCACTTTTGAGTGCTGAGGAGTAGCTCTACTCTATAATAAAGAATATGTAGGAGATCACCTTCCTCAAGAGACCTGCTTTCCTGTACATATGGAAATTGAAACTATTCCTCTCCCCTTGCACTACCGCTTAGATCATACTCCAAAAAGAAGACAACATTTTTTTCCTACAACCAATGCATCATCAGAAATAATCAAGTGAACTTTAGTCCTGCCTACCTAGGAACTATCTCACATTCAATACGGCCCCACTCTACACACAGGTACCTAATACTGTTTTATATACTCTGATACATTTCTGCAATATAGTCACATTCTGATTACAGTAAAGTTGTGAAAGTACCACACTACATATTTGGCCAGCATAGCTTACTGCCTACAACATGTAGATTAAAAAGTATGAAGCTTGACATTTAATTCCCTAAAATGAATATGGTTGTGACAAGTAGAAAATTAAAGATTTTATTCTAAATAATCTAAGGACCAATATAGTAAAATCAGAAATCACCACACAAACATAATAATTTAAAATTTCATATTAGAAATATCTCTTAGAGAAAAGAAGTCAGCAGGTCCTCTACATGTACTCTTCAAGTTAATACCTTTTGGCAGGATGAAGCTGTTCAAAGAAATAAAACTGAAATAATAACCACTGCAATGGTATTAACAGACTTTTTTTCAAGCTGCTTTAATCTTATAGTCTGTCCAAGAAATTAGCAGAGCACATACATGTGACTTACTGGCAAAAAAGAAGAAGGAAGGTAATTGAGCCAAAAATATTTTTTTATATCATTGCTGCCCTCTTCTGGTTTAAAATTGCTCATTCTCCATATTTCATATACTAACTAATCCATCTCAACTAATTACATTACATTCATATGGAACATGTTCAGAATTAAATTAATTTCATCTAACATACAAGCAATTCTGGCATGCTAAGAGTCCCACACACCTTTAAATATTATAATTTGAGGGTTATGAATTAAAACCTATTATTAAAATTGATTGCTAGTATAATTTTTAAAAATTAACTGTTACTCTAAAGTACAGGAGTCAGTTTTGACATCATGACAGGTGTCAAGTTAAGGTTATTAGGAAAACAGAAAACCAACAGAAGAATTTGAAATTTATTCAAATTTGCTTATTCAAAAGAAGTATAAGGAGAAGACAGAATCACATTTTGTATATATTCAGGCACAGAGCTTTTACTTGTTCCATTACAGAAATATATCCAGCAAATGCAATTCAATATAAAACCAGTAATTCATAATTAAAAGAGTTTATTGTGTGTTTTATTGTGAACTAAGCACTTTTCATATTGCCAAGATCCAGAAAACCAAGCACGCATAAATAACATCTACCCTTCTTTCTTGCCAAAATATCAAACATTTCAGTACAGAATTCCAGAATAAAACCAGTGAGTACAAATTTATGCGTTGCTCAGGGTCTGGAGAAACTCAGCATATTCTGTCTCCATGATGCCTGTAGCCTTGTCCCTTCCGCTTCTTGTTCCCATACATACCTTTCCTCCCACTAACTTGGCATCATAACTTCTCTCACCTTTTGCTGCTGCTCAGAGCAGGCTTAAAGAACAGCATACCCCAGCAGTTCATCAGGGTTTCTTGTCCAACTCAAAAGCAAGAGAGCCCCATGTTTCACATTTAACATCACCTTTACAGTTCTTTTTTCTCTGCATTAGTGGATGGAAATGGTTTCACTTCTTACTGTCAGATCATTTCATGAGTTTTATCTGCACTACTCATATAATTACTCTACTGAAGACAGAAAATTTTAAATATATTGTCAAACAAATATAAATAAATTTATTGCAAGTTTTTCAATAATGGCACCAAGCATTTATAACAATTGAGCTGTTAGTCACACAGGGAAGCTGCACAGTAATGGATATTTTACTCATGACGACCCTACAGATTCTAGGCAAGAAAAAAATCTCCTTTCTCTTGCTCTATAAAAGTTAAGTTACTTATGCTGAAAGTTTGCAATGTAACAGCTATTTTTGTCCTGAGAATACAAATAATATGAGTGAAAGCCACTACAGCCCAATCTAGAAGTTTGCCAGAATCAACTATGTTTTGAAGCTATGCTTTGATTTGGTTTGTTTGTTTGTTCTTGTTGGCTCTTTCATCAGCTGCTATAGAATTAAAGGCTTCATCTTGATCTTTAAAAACACAGCACGTATACTTTGGAGGATGGAGAAGGAGAAGAGAGATCCCTGGAGTTCAAGAGCTGCAGTTTCCATTTAACTTGGAAATGCCATTGCTACTGACAGTTGCCACCTCGTATCGCAAACCAAGGCCAACAGAAATAGTTCCAGAGGCCTATGCCTACAAGGACAAAATAAGCTCTTTTTCAAGAGAGAGATGTGTCTGTCTAGGCAGTGAGAGGATTGAGGTAGAAACTGCATTTAAAAGACAAACAATACGTATACCAAAATCTTGCAAGCTAAGGTCTTGTCTGAAAAAAAACAGGCTACTCTTTCCCCCCATCCCCCTCATCCAAAATGGAACTTACCATAATTTAGGACAGAAATACTTTAGATATTTCTTGCCCAGTGGTAAGCACTTCACTGGTAAACATTTCTTTAAAAACCCAAAAACAAACACTCAAACCCCAAAACAACACAAGTCAAAACCTTTTATATTTCAAATGCTGATTAAAAAATAAAATCTCACACCCAAATCCCAAATCAAAATACATCTTGGTTTAAGTTCCCAAACAGAATGCACTTATGCCTTTCTCACCAGGTATGAAACAGGCAGAAAGAAGGAGGAAAAGCTAACTGAACACCAAGTCCACATCAGGCACTAAAATTAAATTCTAAGGGTAGCTTATGGGAGCAGTTAAAAAGCCAACATTGTTCTCGGTTTCTGAAGTTATGATCACCAACAGCATAACAACGTAGACAAGGTAAGTGGGTAAGTGGAGTCCCAGAGTTTCTGCAAGGATGTGTGGTGGATGCCTGTACATTAAAGTATCACCAACTCCAACGACCATTTAAAAAATCTAGTTCATGCAAACATGGTGTCTGTCTTGTGGTTGCTGTTAGAGAAAGAGAAGATCAAAAGAATCATCTTGGACCCATACTCTGAAGAGAGAGAAAAAATAATATATGCGGAAGCAGAACAAAAAAACCTCCAAACCTTGTTTCCCTTAAGTGTTACAAAATGTTCTACCTTAGTAAGATCAATGGGATAAACACAATACTCCAGTACTCTAATCAAAAGAACTATTTTAAGTATACTAAGAGCAGCACATCCAAGAGTTGTACAGCCTTTCAGGTCACAGGCTGCAGAGGTAATTTATCCACCAGGCCATGAGATGTTGATGCATTCCTCTGATAAAGGACTGTTACCAAGTTAATTCTAAAAAATGGATTGCTCATGCTTTCATTCTGCAGGGGTTCCCAGAAGTGACATAAAGGGCTTAATAATGTTCAGAACTGACTGGCTTTTGTCAAGCTGATAAATTTGAATATCTTTGCCATCCATAAATACTTTTTTTCATTCAAAGTTTACAGTGATTAAACTTTTATGTTCTCTATATGTGCAGCACAGATTATCATTCTACTTGTACACATACCCATATTTAAAATTTCCATAGTTTCTCTTACTGAAGTAATCGGTTTAAGATGTGATTTTTCTTTTTTTGTATTTAAGTCGTAAATCAGCATTAGCTTATGTAAATCAGCATTAACTTTCAAAATCTGAGTTTGTTTGGTTACTTAAGCTAAATAGCTACCAGGAGCTACCTCAGACATATAGAACTGTTTTTATACGTGGATAGATAATTTTTGTTTTATTTTTTTAAATACTGTCAGGCTCCAGTTAAAAGCTGGGTGAAACTCATCCAAGGTATTACTCCACTGACTTCCCTGCAGTTACATCAAGTATGAGCCTGACCCTGGGGCACACTATTAAAATTTTTTAAAAGTCAGATTCAGCAATGTTCTTTTTTTTATTAGGGAACAAACAGTGCAAAACTATATAATGACCTATATTCAGCAAGGGAAAAGCGAGATCAATCAAACTGTCAAAGATGTATAAAAGATGCATTAAAATAGAAAAGCTATATCAAGTACAAAACATTTCACAATAATACGATCAGACTATGGCCCTTAGTCCAGTAACTGCTTTGAAAACACTGCACATTCTCAGGCAAGTAAATGCACAAGCACAGATCAGTTACCAAGTGCAGATGAATGCAGGGCATCTGAGATACATTAAACCTTCTCTACATGAGACTGCAGCCAAACTGCACGTGTGGCAGATCTATCACATTTGGAACATTTGGTGTTCTCGTGTGAACGGTGTCTTTGGAGACACCAAGCTCCTTTTCCCTTTTTAAATTTGAAAATACACATCCCCATTTCCCCTAGTAATTACCATAAATGAATGGCAGTTCTCATTTCTTAGTTTGTACATGATTCCAAGAAGCAAAAGATACTTGTAGTGTTTTCAACTAAAAACCATTTATTCCCATTACTTACTTAAGATAAATACAAGTAATGTAAGGCTTACAGATTTCCACTGCAATGAACAGAAAATACAGATGTCTGTCTGGAGGAATTTTTAGTATTTTTCATCAGCCATTTAAGACATAGATATATCAGTGTAGACAAACCATATATGCACAAAGCCTCCGAGTATGAGATACTGCCTTAAAATATAACAGGAGCACATTTTCCTACAAGCCATTTTGAGAGAAAGTTTAACAAGAATGCAACATATGTCTCAGTGAGCTCCAGAAGGGTGTATTAATACATTCTACTCACAAGAGCTGCTGTTTTGCATCACATCCACTCCGGTGTTTGGGGCTATACCCAACTAGAAGGAGACATGATACTGAACAGACCAAGGGCTGCTTAAGTCTGTGCAGTCCAGGCTTGGAGGATAGAAGAATTAATGAGGAAATGAGAAAAAAGCAGATGGTGCTGCAGTACTTCTTCCTGCGTATCTGCCACCTCAAGCGGTTTCTATACAGGCAAAGCCCCGGGGCCCCACCTGGTAGACATATAATTACCCTAAATGTGCACTTATGTTTCATTACACCTTAACCATCACTATGCACACTGATTACAAGTATCAATCCATTTCATTTTCATACACCTCTGTGGTTGTACAGCATTCAACTGTGAAAATTCGGCACTCTCGTCACTTCTAAAACAAGGCCCATGCTGATAAAGAGCAGTGGGCAAATTATTTGTCACTCTGTAGGGTGCCAGTAGGGTTTGATAAGGATGACATCACTCCCATTTTACCAATAACAATGACACTAACAAGAACATGTAATCAGCAAGCCTCAGCGCTTGGTCTAGCTGTGGCAGGTGCAACTTTTTTTATGCTGTAAATAAGCCAGCCAGCATTAGCTTCCAGCACAAGTACAAAACTATTTATTTTATCAGAATGTTAAGCAGAAGTTGGCTTCCATAAGGCACTGCAGCTGCTGTCGCTGCTTCTACAGATGCTTTCATTAATTTTATCAAGGACATACTGAAGTAAGTGCTTGATCAGCACAATGGCTTTTTAGGAACAGCTGAAGAAATGAAACAATTAACTTAAGGAGACTATGCAAGCCCAATATGCAAATTAAAATAATTAAATATTTTTTAAAAATGCATTAAAATACATGTAAGGATGCTTTATAAAAGCTTTATAAAGCAAGATTTGCAGTGGGGATGGGGCTGGGAAAAAACCAAAATCTTCCCAGCTCTAACTTACTTACGTCTAAATAAAATTCCTGTAACCTTTAAAATTATCCATGTCTTAACATTGTAATACCAACTTAGCTACTTTAAAAACTAAGTTACAGTGAAAGATATGTTTATAATAACCAAGCATGAAAAGGACTTTAATAACCTTAGAGAAGTTTCATTTTATTATTTGCTGTGAAGAGATATTTTGCCACCATGGACTAGAAATTTAAAAATGCTATTTGTTTTATTACACCTTTATGCTTGGAATACTTAATGGACCAAACATACTTAATATATGATGTTTTATTTCTCCTTCTTCAGAAAAGAACTTCATATTGTTCTCTAACAAAGCATTAAAAAGAAAATCCACTTGCTTACGCTTCCTTATTCAAACTCTCATGATATCTGGTTGACTAAACCTCCAAGAAAATTTCTATCCCTCTGTTTGAAAAAAACTTCCCACCTAACAGTGGAAGCTGAGTAGCTGAAGTTTCACCTCCCTGCATCTTCAAGGCCATCCAGCTACCACTCCTCAGATTTTCGTAAGGACAGCAACAGGGAAATTAATGCTAGTTTTATTTCCTTCTCTGCCTCTGCTCAGGATACTAAGGGTTTTCTGCAGCACTACTGTTCTGTTTCATTGCTGCAGCCTGGGAAAAATATGGCCAGATGCAGCTACTAGCATATTCACAAAGGAAAAAGAAACTGAATGGTAAAAATAATAGAGAGTATTCTTCACAGCAGAAAATCTGGTGCAGGGCAACATTAATTACTTTTACACAAGTGCTCTGGGTAGTTTTACTGAAGTCAGCTTAGCTGGATCTGCCCGTGGCAGATGTGACACACTATCCTAGATAATGTTTGCTGTTTTCAGTAGCGGGTATGGTGGGGGGAGCTGCAGCAGACACGTCCAAAGAAATCACTCCATGATGTTGTAAATTTTGTCCAGACATGCCATTTGAATCCCTCTGCTTTCTACGCCCAAGAATGATAAGAAGCTTCTTGTATGGAAGACAGAATAATCTACTCTATTTGCAGAAACCGGAAAGTACTAAAGGATAAAAGATAAGTCTTCTACACCCTTCCACTGTTTGAATGCACTTGATATTTACATCTACATTTATTGTCAGAAATTACTGAAGCAGTCTGCAAGTATTTCCAGTGAAATCTATGAAATGTACTTTCATGGATTAACCACAGGGCCTTTAAAAACCCCAGAGTTTCTGAGCAAAAATGTCTTCGCTACTGGTAATGAAACTGAACTTCACTGAACTCTTCATTAACCCTTCCTCTTCCACGTTCTCCAGTTAGAAGCTCTATTTGCTTCTATTTGCAAAGCTCATAGCTTTGCTATGATAAAATGTGATCTAACAAAATTCTGTTCATGTGGTCTGTGTTTAAATAACAATACTGGGAACAGCTGAAGGAGAATCACATACTAATAAAACATTAGCCTGTATCAGTAATGCAGCCCACAGAAATTTTTGTTTAAATACATAAAGGTAAGCTTTACAATTTGGAGAGTATTACATACTACTTGCATAAGATAGACCTCTGTTAAATGACTGCTATGAGTATTTGTCACTTTCTTTCAGTAAGATTCCACAGGTTAAAAATTAAATTTTTTTTTAAAGTGCTACTACTAATGTTCAACTCTTGTTCGAAAAGTATGTCAGCTTACTGTTTATCCAAAGGCAATGAAAAGGCCTACTCTGTAATGAGTAGGATTCTACTGTGCAGCCAAAAAGGAATTGGGGAAAAAAAAAGGCAGCTGGATAAACTGGATTTTCCTGCTCTGCAGAATATTCATACAGATTAAATACAGATTCATACAGATATGTTTCATCTATATACAACAAATTTTATTTTAATATACATGTCTCTCAAAGCCTTCAAACAGCTTACTTCCTTAACCATTACCTATTCTTTCACTTAAGTAATTTGGAAATTTTTGAGATTTTTACCACATACGAAAGGTTAAACAGTCTAGATTCTGATGAGCTAACTGCAAAGCAAACCTTCAAAAAATCTAGTTAAGGGAGAACACCTTGTTCTACTCTGAAATGCCACTTCTTGCTCCTAGCAGGGCAGTATTATGCAGGTAGATGAGAACTGCTTACTCAAATCACACAGACTTTTTAAAGGTGACAAAGACAACTGAGATTTCTCCTTTAAAATTTATAAAAAATGTCTCACAGATTTCTGAGGTCTGGTTTACATGGTACAACAACAAAATTTCACTTGAGATATTTACACATTAGTGTCCTAAAGTGACTCAGGGGCTGCACACCACGCAGCACAGCATCATAGTCCTGAAACAATAAAAGTAGTTTAACTAGCAGGAGACCCATTTAGGAGATCAGGCAATCAGGCATGCTTAACTACAGGTGACTGAAAAGACGTTGGGCTATGACAGCCACAATCATTTCAATATCTAACACTGTGTTAACTTCCAAATCAATGCCCAGTGACCTACAATGCCTCCATATGAAGGAAACTGATCCAGAGTTTGCTGTCTCCTTTGACTGTTTTAGGAAACTCCGCTATTATGCCATGGTATATTAAAGTGGTATATATTACATCTGCTATTACATGGAAAGATAAAACCTGAAAAAAGAGGAAAACTTTCAGGCTTAAGTAGGTCCCATTTTTTCCACCATCACTGCATTGCTTACCACAATTTGATAAGAAGTAGATCTGGCAGATTTTGCTAAAACTTACTTACTGAGGAAACTCTGAAGCCATTTTCATAACAATGAAGATGTCCTCAGGTTAAAGAATGAGATACTTTCAAATTTCTTCTTCCTCTTCATTGTGACAACAGCAGACACTTAAATCTAAGAAACTCTTCCAAAGCTCAAGACACCAAATATAAAACTGACACCGTTTAGCCTGTTCTCCACAATGGGTTCAGAGAGGTGAGCCAATATTCATTCCACAGGGAATTTCGGCTCTAAAGGACAGGCGTTTACACACATGCAAGTCAGCAATCCATGTCACTGTAACACATGGGCCTGCTGCAGTGTTCCATTAAAAACACATGAGTTACATGTACTCCATATTTGCTTACCCCTAAAACACAGAACTTACTTCTAAGACAAGATGGATTCAAATTTTTACCATTTTAATTTAAAGTGATTTACCATCACTCTTTCTAATTCATTTTTGAAAAGGGAAAAATAAATTACAAGAGGAAAGAAAGTAATATCTATACACAAAAAATGTGACTTGTACTAGAGCATCCTGTAAGTAATGACATGCTTTCCATGTCCTTTGCACTTGGTATATCTCCAGCATAAGGCATCAAGTTTTCGTCACCAGCCTGACAGCTTCTGATAAACTAAATTCACAGCAAAGTAAAAAAATAAAATGTCTTCGCTAAAAAGTTTCCAGTCAACTGACATACATTAAACTCAGAACTAAAAACTGATATAAAAATACCTTCTAGACTACCTGAGAAAAAGTCTCTGGGTACAAAAGCACATGAAATTCATAGTTTACTATGTAAATATAATTTTTCAAGTTGTGTTCAAAATCAGTGCAACACTCATGGACCCTCATCATTATCATTCACTAGTACAGAAGACTAAAAGAGTCATAAAAATAAGTAATCGATTTTGTTACAAGCATAAACTCTCATAGCATTTTTTACTACAAATCAAGACTAAAGAAATGGGCTCTTGTGGAAATAATTAAATGTATAAAAGAATTTAACTTCTCACCTACACAGCAAATAAGGACTTGTGTATTTTAATGCAGCAAAAAGTTAAAAGTTCTGGAAAGTTTTGCATTAGATCCTCTCTCCCCTTTTCATCTGCTAAGTCAATTTTGCAAAAAATCTTGGAAAAAATATCCATGTCCAGAATGCCTAGCAGCATGGCCATAGAGTATAAACACTTTCCACTTTGAGTACCTCTGATATTTGACAGCTCTACGAGCACTTGAACATCATTTATCATGTTTATTTTTAATAGCTCTCCCTGGGCACAGCTGCCTTGGATGCCAATCTTCTTTTCTTTTGCCTCCTGTAAATATTTGAAATAGCTATTCATTAACAGTTGCAGATTTATTCGGCACTGTTGTACTGCTTGTGAACTGAAAATAGCTTTTCTTTTTCTCCCCCCCATCTTCTGGCTGATCTGAAAAAAGCCTGCTGTTTAGGTTCAATCTGTCAGGATTTAAATTATGCTCCAGCTGAGAGCTAATCAAGGGTATCTGACCTGGTTTACAAATAAACTAGGAACAAGAGTGTTATTTTTTCCTTTTTTTTTCTTTAGGGCATGGGCCCATATATGAAAACAAACCATGAACAGGTCACAAACACAGTTATCATAAATTAAAGCAGAAGCAACTTGTCCAGAAACAACTTGTTCTCACAGGTGCCTTCCTCAAGTATTTTCACTGACAGCTCTTACACCTAGCTTACGTACTTTTGCACAACGTACACAACATTAAAAAGGCATGTATTAAAGCTATCAAGACACCCTGGCGTGCACATCAGGAGTCCCACATATCTGTACAAATCATAGCTTTTATTTTCATGGAGTGATATTGCAGAAAAAAAAAATTGTGTCATTCATCATGATTGCTCCTAATCTATTTCCACATACAATCAAACTGTACATAAAAGCCATCTCCCTAATATCTGAGCTTACCAAATTGTACAAAGCGTGTCTTAAGTGCGTTTTAAGGTCTATTTTCTTTGGATTTAGACTAGAGAGGCCAAAGAGCTCCCTAATATGTACCAGTACAAAACGCACCTAAATTGTCACTTCTGTAGCATGTAATAAGAACATCAAATTTTTGAACACAGACACTTGCACATGTGAGAGGGTTTTAAGACAAGAAAAACTGCAGCCATGTCTTGTCTAATGAAAAAATCCCCTAATGCATCCAATATAACTCTTTTCCTTCAGAAGGCTGCTAAAGCTGCAGAATACATTTTGTTTAAAAGAAGTGTTGCTCAACTGGTCTTTGTATTACATGGTATGAATGATGAGAGGGCAGCATGCAAGTAATATTTTCTTCTACTTAGTCCTGTCCTGTTATTTCATGAACAATCACAATCACTGTAACATTATGTCTAAAGCTAGTATCAAAATATTTTAGCACATATTGACTTTTTCCTTAACACAGTAGGAGGTACTCAAGGGAAGGTTAAAAAAAAAGAAGGAACAACAGTTAACCATGAGAGAGATCCATCTAATCTCTGGGACCAAGCCTACAAATTTATTTTTTATAAGTTACATTTAGTAGTCTCTCAACATTCTCTCCCTGTCACATCCAGGCTCATCACCACCCAGAGTTTTATTCTCACTATGACTTCACTGACTACAGCATGAACGATTAGACAATTTCTTTCTAGAATTTACACTTTACACTTGAGATATGCTGTGAGTTGAGTTGCTTGATGTTGCAGTCTCTTGCTTCCGTAAACTGCACCTTTATCATTTAATCACATAACACTTTTAAAGGTCTTTAAAAGAAAGTTATCTCAGATCAAAACAGCTCTTAGTTTCCTATTAAATTAATCTCAAAAGTTACCATATTATATTAGCGCTAGATACAGAGATGGCATGGCCTTGAGTCACAGTGGTATTGCACAACATGTCAAGAGGATCACCACAAAACCCAACCTCTACAGGGAAGGTGAGCCCTCATTACAAAAGGTGATTGAGGGCAATACTAAAAGCATAAGGCACACTTTTATATAAACTGCACTGGGGGAAATGAGTGACTTTCTGAAATACAGCTTAAGAAGAGCCACAAGTAAGACCATTAGTCAGCTTAGCCTAGAGACTTCTCCCACAGGATTGCTTAGCGGAGAATATAAATACAGGCAGCATAAATGATTTGCTAAATACTCAGAAAATTGCAACACTCGACATAAGATTTGTTATTATTTAAAGAAAATGGATTCTTCTTCCATGCCTCCGTCCTATGTCTTCCAAGCGCTCAAACTTTCACTATGTCCCATGCTAGGGGGTTTTTCAGCTTTAACCACACTATGAGATTAAGAATCCCACTGCAATTTGCTCTGAACCTGGCCTTTGCTAGCTTCACTTAATGCCTTGGAAGCTGGTATGGGTTGAGATATCCAGCATTGCTGCTCACTTTAAGTAGTCAGCACGTTGGTCACCTTACAGTAGAAGGGGTAGTTGGGCATGCATGACTCATTTAGCCCATGAACAAAAACACAGAAAGGAGGTGGGCAAAATTTATTCTGAGAGATCCTAGTTCTGTCACAACTCCAATTCTTAAAAAAAAAAACTCTCCTTCACATCCCCATAGCAAAGAAAAAGAAGTTAGCAGAAGATCTTTAGTAATCTTGTGAGTAGGAGGTTTCAGTGGCACAGAACAGCTAAGCCTTGTTCCTACAGAAGGCCAAGCTGTCCAGCAGCAGACTACTTACCAGATGATAAAATGAATCATTGCTGCATTCTGATAAAACCTTTGGACACATTAAAGATGACCTCAACTTGGTAGGTGCATGGTGCAACACAGTGCATTGAGTTTGCTAAATTAATGATTTGGATTCTGGTCACCAAACCTGTTCAACAGTAGAAACTGCTCATGATATTTTCACAGCAGCTATAGAAAGCTTCAGGCAGCTGATTGCAGTGTAGCATGCAAAGTTGACCCTGAGAATACTCTTATAAATGTTTTGGAAGTATTTCTAATCCTAAAGGTTTAACAAAACCAGCAGTAAATACATGAGTAAAATATGTATTACCAAAGAAATACAAGTTCCTATAGCTGAACAAATATTTACAAGGAGTGAAAAAATTCCAGTACCTCTGTGGTTAAGAAGCCACATAAAACCAAACTTCCACTTTCAAACAAAATTAAAGATAAAAACCTTTCCCCTCTGAAAATCACATTTATTTAAAAGATACATCATGCTTTAATTCCAACTCTTTTTAAATTCAAGACTAAATACACACAAAGCCAACTTAATCTGCCTGGTAAAGAGTTAACTACTGGCTTTGACATTACTGAATCCTGTGGTTTGCACTCTATTTCAAATAATGCAAACTTAGCAAAAAAAAATTATAAATAAAATTAACAAGCAAATAATTCTACCCAGCTTTTTTTCTGCTGCTGTTCCATTAAATAAGCATGGAAAGAATATAACATACACTACTCTTGTATAATATAAACAAATTTTCCAAAAAGAGAAAAAAAATAATTTCAAGCAAACATCAGATTGATGAGCTCTTCTGAAGAAGCCACAAATGAGCCAAACATTCTGTTAAAAAGCATGAAGACTAGAGTGTGTTTCAACCCTCTCTTTTCCCCTTCCCCAGTTAAGCTGGAACAGGTATCTCCTGTCCTTGGAAGATGAGAGAATACATCCCAGAGTGTCCAGTATTGCATGAAGTTTTGTGGGACCATTTCTCACCCCAAAAGCCAGCTAAACTGGCCTAGGAAAGAGCAACTCGGTGATGAGAGAGAAGCTTGGTCAGATTACTACATCTGGTTTCCCAGACATCCCTCCAGTTCTTTGCTTGAAAGTATAGTTCCATTAGGACGCTGCAGAATTGTGGTACTTCTATAATGTCAGCATCTGGGAAGATTCAACTTTTATCAGTTACTAATGTCACCCTGAGAGGTTTCTAAAAACACATTCAGTTTTACCCCAGATCAGTCCCCCAAGCCTGATTCACACAAGGAACACTCTCCCAGCCAAAAAGCAGGTGGCCTGAGGAAAGGATGAAAAAAAATGGGAGCAACAAGGAGGACGGATGGAGGAGGAAAGGGGGGCCAAGAAATGCTCCTTCTACTTGCAGTGGTTGCTGAAAGTACAGCTGAAACTATAACCTAAGGCTGAAGATCAAGTAGTAATTTGAATTGTATACATCTTTGCTTTGGCTCTTTTCTATTACACTTTTATTTCGAACAAAAATAAAATGCACCTTTTTTCATAACAATACAAAATTAAACAGACTGCTGTCATTCAAGGATTTTAACAGCACAAATGCAAATATTTGAGTAGGAAAATAAAAAGGAATGAGAAGACTGAATTACACAGAGCAAATGTGACGAAAAATTGGGGTTTTCTTTCTGCTGAAGGAAAAAATACAACCTTTGTTAGAAAGACCTTTCTGGTTCTTGAAACTGCCAAAGCTAAGAGATTAGTGGAGTCTTATTGTCTCTAGGATTCTTAGTCAGGCATGCAAAGTAAGCACTCATGTATTCAATTTATAATCCTTATTTCCAACACTGTAAGCTACAACAACCCATGCACAGTCAAAAGACTTTATAAAAAAGGAGCATTACTAGAATAGGTTTGATAGAGACAAAAAGGTTATCCGATTGTGCTATCAGACATTTTGGCAACAGTTTCAATTTATCTGGCAAGTTAGCTTCTGGACAATACCTGTGTATACCTCTGGCAACACTTAGAGAGAGAACAGCATCCTAAAGCAGCAATTGTCCAGATTCTAAAAAAATATGCCTTTTATTTCATGTTATAGCATTAATATGCTTTATGTTTTGGAACAGGAAACCATGACATGATAAACATTTCAAGGCATCCAGAGAATCTATTTAAAGCTATTCAAGCTTATAATAATCCCCACAGAGAAGAAAATATTACTTTCAGAAACAGAAGACAGTACATGAAGACTTTGACTCCTGATGAAAATCTTTATGGAAACATGATTTTTTGCAAATTCTAAGGTGACAGCTCCTCATTAAATGAATGACCACTCCTTGTTACTGCACTATCTTCCTTCCAGTCTTCACTTAACAACAAACTTTCCTCTGTCATCTCATACAAGACCTGAGACAACCCCATGGTAGCAAATACAATGACCAACCACCTATTATCCTGAATGCAATCATGTGTTACTCTACTTCAGTTGTTTACACTGCTACATTACAAGCTCTTTGGGGCCATTTTTTATTTTTTCATCAGGTACACAATACTTACACAATAAAATCTCAATTATACAAATGGCAATGAGTGACAAAGTGGTTTTCCTTTAAAGTGAACGGCCAATTATAGCTCTGTATGCTACGCTGCATACTTGCAAAAGCTATTGTGATTCATTTGTGTCTCAACTGAGGCATGGGCATGATTTTTTTACAAATTAACTCTTACAGCATGATTGCTCTCCAAGGCTGTTTGACAGAACTAAATCCTATATGAACTGTGGAAGAAGTGACACATGGAGCAAAAGAGAAAGAGGTTTCCCTTCCTCATTTCTGATGCCTAGTATAACAGTAGACATGGCAGCAATGGAAAAAAACATAATGCTTAAAACCAAACTGAGGTACAGAGCATGCCTACAAAATCTAACAGGCAAAATCAAGTGAGAAGCGAGTCGCCACAAAACCCATTTGAACCAATAACATAATTTAATCTAACAAAAAAAAAAAAAAAAACCCAAAAAAAAGGCAACAACAAAACAAAACAAAAAAAAACACGTGACCTGGGGAAAGTATCTGGTCTGTCACACTAAGGCATGAAGGGCTCCATAACTTTTTAGTAAGTTTTTCTAGTTTCTAAACTTGTCAGTAATAACATGTTTTCCCAAATGTAATTCTTGCAAATAATTTGATGATCTTAACTGGAAGTATTAATTAAAGTTTCACAGAGTTATAAGGAAATGGAAGCAAGATTATATTACTGAAAGTACTTGGCAACCATAAAATTAGAAGATGCCATGTTCTACACCCTTAATGAAAATACTAACAACATATTAAATTAAATCTGAGCCTTCTGCTGATTCTTAGTGTTTCTGTGAAAAACAGTGGCATGTTGTGAATCCCAGAATCCTTTGTGGCCAGAGGGCACAGAGATGATCAGTATGTTTAATATTTTGATGACAACATCAAACATACTGCAAGTGCACTGCAGAGTGATCAGCCTTTGGCAACAGATCTTGAAAGCACTGAATTTATTCTGCATGAGTCTATCACCCAGCATGTGCAATAGGTTTGAAGCATTCTGACAGCAGTGGACTGACTGCACACACAACACACTACAAATGCACAAGAATGGCTACATGGCTTTTGGCTGGAAGTCAGCTCACATCTGGCTATCTCAGAAGGAGGCTTCAATGCTAACTGCAAAAGGCCAAGGAAAACATGCAAAACAAAGTAAAAACATGCAGAGAAAAATTGTATTTTTAAATTCAACAATTTTTAATAAAATAAAAGATTAGCATAAAACCCACACAGATAAATTTTCACTTAATTGTCATAATAAAATGAATGGAAGAATTTATTTAAAGCATGTGAATAAGGGTGTTGTCCAAATGCCTCTTCAACACTAACCAGCTTGGGGCATTGACCACCACTGCAGGAACCCTGTTTCAGGGTTTGAGTGCCCTCTTGGTAAAGAAATATTTCCTCATGTGAAGTCCAAACCTCCCCTGAGGGACGCAGCTTTGAGCAATTCCCCATGTGTCCTGACATTGGATGCCACAGAAAAGGGATCACCACTGTTCTCTCTTCCTTTCCCTCTCAAAAAGCTGGAGAGAGCAATGAGGAAAAAACCTAGACACCAATAATTTAATGTAATTGCCACTACATTTCTAAAGTAAAATTTAAAATAATGCAAAGGAATCTTTTATGCAACAGGGCATGCAGAAGACAACAGAAATAACAGTAACATAGTGGTCAACATGACTGTGAAAAAAAAAAATGTACCACGAAGACAACAGGGAATGTCCTTCAGAGTTCACTAAACTAATTTGCTCACTCAAAAGAAGCTGGAAAATATCTCCAATATTGCAATTTACTGCTGAAAAGACATTTTTATCCCTTAAAATATCTCTTTGTTATATGACATTGGTTATATGTGTTTGTGTATGTTACACAGTAGTTCTCACGTACTTGGTGACGCTGCTTCTACTCACTACTGATGGAGTATAACTTAAAAAATAAAAATAAAAAAATACATGTGGGCAACGAAAACTGATTAATTATGCTATCCCATCTAACTATGAAATGACACGCTGGTGTCATAAAAATATTTATCTTGGCCTAAATATTCTGTGCATTAGCAAAGTCAGCAGTAAAAAAACTTGAAACATTCATAAGACACAAAAAACTATATAGAAAGAATTTTAATAAACTTAAGAACAGCAATGAAAAAACCCCTAGCTCTATAGCCATACCCAAAAAGCACAGCAAAACAAAGACAGGTTTTTATCAAAGCATCTCAAATACAGCAGTCCATGCTCCCTGGAACGCAATATTAGAGTAAAGTCTACATTCCCTGGAAGTCAGTGAAAAGGCTGACAGAAAAGATTTGTCGTAGATAAACAGTCACCATTCTCCTCCTTCCTCTCTCTCTCTAGGTCAGATCTGCAGATACAAGTGCTCTCTCTACAGTGTTAGTTTCTACTCTGGAAGGACCCTGAGTGCACAGCCCAGGCTCCATCTGGATAACTGGACACCCATTCTCTGTCAGTGTATTCAGAAACCAAACCCCCTACCTACCAAGAGTGCAGCCCAAGCATCCTGGTTTGGTACTGCTTCTGCTAACCAATGGGAAACTAAAACATTGCCAATACTTCATATTTGTCCTTTCATGACTGTCACCTACCCTGAAATCATACAGAGAATTTACTGGTAGTTGTGCGGGGGCAAAACATCTAGTAGGAGTAAAGCAGAATGTCTTGAGAGTACCTCATCAGAGCTGCTAAAACCAGAGATCCTCAGCAAAGCTCAAAGTCATCTGAAAAGCCCTGGAAACCAATCACATTATATAAAATCAATCCTTATCATCACCCACAAACACCTGTTTATGGCAAACTTGTAGAGAGAAAAATATTTAACACCAATCTCCTTTAAACTCGCAACACTCCAAAGTCTACCAGATTAGGGATAATTGTTAAAGACGACTAATGAAACTCAAGACTCAGAATCTTAATTTTGGTACTCCCTGCTTTGTAATGCTACACATTGTCCAACAATTCCTAACAGAAGTGCTATTCAGAATTCAACACCACACATGCCAGTGAACCGTCATGCTAATAATGGAATAAAAATAAATGATATTTTGCCACTACAATTATCCATCCAGAAGCAATGCTCCACATAGTCTGAGGAACAGTGTTTCCCAACAAGACTGGCTTTGATCTGAGCACCCTGACTGCTACCATAAAGTAAGCTAATGTAGTAGTTAATTATACAGTGTATATTCTAACAGCAGTATATTCCCTGCCATCTGCAACAGACATGCAATGCTTAAGAAGTACAGTTTTGTAGTGGCACATACAGAAGATTTTCATTCTAAACTAGAATGAATAACAGCTAATTCCATTAAAAAAATGTATTTTTGACTTAGTTTGCTGAATAAGCCAAAATTGCTTGCAATATAAAGTATTATCTTTGCCCAGAAAGCCTCTCACAATATGTGGGGTTTTTATGATAATGAAAGTTCCACTTAAGGAAAAAATTCCATTTTGAGTCCTGCAATTTAGCCAAAGCCGTCCCAGGACACCACTCCATACAATATTCAAAGTTCAGGCTTGTTTAACTTTTGTGTCTCCTTGGAACACTGTTCACCAATGGCAGATGCCCCAGCCTTCCACTTTACATACTAAGCAAAACCACATTGCTGTACATAACGTTGCTTTGCCCAGAAAAGAAAGAGCCCTCTCATAACTGTAAATGCAATCCCCTAAAATACAGCACTGAACATGACACAGCACATTTTGAAAAAAAACTTACTAATAAATTGATGACACAAAGAAAGCGCTGTAAAATCAGCTGTAGAAAAACCCTGCATAAACAACCTAACAGTAGACATTTGTTCTCCACTCAAAGACTACTTTACTGTATTTCACAATACTTTTTCTTTTACTAGCTTTCCTACAGAACTCTGCTGTATATTCTGATTTGACATGGCTGCTCATGTAAAAAAATTAAACTACTACTTACTAACAGTTGAACTTCACAGAAAAAACATTAAAGTCAAAAAATGAAAAATCTCAACAAACTACTTTCAACTTGAGACAATTATTTTTTAATGAAATTTTGTGAAATACTCAAGTTCATGTGACTTATAACTTCAAAACTATTATGGAGGTCCGAGAGGAAACATAAACCATACAAAAGTATGCAAAACCCCTCAGTTTCAGTACACCTTAACACTTAGTCCAAGGCATTATCAAAGTATGCAGTGTGTACTAGAAGTCTACAACAGTTTTTGTGCACATTGCATTGAATTCAAGATATTAAAATAATATACAAAAAGAAAAACAGAGGCATTATTTTTATTTCAGAGGTTGAAAAAGGACAAGAAGTAGGCTAATATTTGTTCAATCATGGTGATTTCAGCCATCTCTTTTTAATCAGTTTTCAAAATGGAAAAACTTTTCATGGCACATCTGTACCTCTCTGTTTTTAACTAGAGCTTCAGCAATACATCTTCTGTGAAAACAGAAGTGATTGTTGAAGAGATTGTGGCTCAGTAACTCAGCAAAAAATTGAATAATGGCTTTGAATTGCTAAAGTCTTTCACTGGATTGATGACGATTCTGCAGCCCACAGCTGCAGCAAGCTGGCAGTAACAAATTCTCCATGCACTGCAAACTAAGGATCTGACTATTTCATCCATTTCTAAGTATGTGAAAGCTGGAGGCAAAGCCATTTTACAACTGAATAAATACTTGCTTCTTTCCTTATGGCCTCTAACAGAGGTAGTAGTGTAAGGCCAAACAAGAATAGAACTCCCTGGAGATGCCTGCTGTGAGAAATGTCATAGCATTTCTTCAAGAAATTTCAAAACAATAGCTTAAGGGCAACTTTTTCCATTAGAAATCAAATTATTTTGAAAGAGTCAATATTTATAATAAAGGCCACAGTACAACACATGAATTGAATTACTCATTTTTCAATCCAAATGTACAATACTTAAGTTCAAAATACTTTCTAAAATTTCACATTCATTGTCTGCAAAGACAAACAAAACTTGAGTTTTCTTTCTTGTTATGCCAAGTAAATACATCTTTATGCTAATACAATGTGGAATTTATAGTATATAAGTACAATTATAACAGGACAGACAAGTCTGGGATTTTTTTTTCTTTCCACACATGCCATAAATCTAAATAAAATTTAGATAGTTAACTTAAACAAGGTCATAATCCTGACTTATTACCCATCTTATCTTCATCATACTTCCTTGAAGAATAGTCCAAAGGTTCTTTAGAACAGCTATACAGTCCTGAGTAACAGTTCTTATGCTATTTATAAATGGCAGCTTGTCTTCTGCTCAGTAACTACTTGCCAATTTCAAAAAATCTTATATTACTGAAAACTCCTAGCTTTCAGAAAAATGTTTCCTGAGCTGCTTCTCCACCAAAATAACAAGTGTATTTATGTATCCTCTATTTCAGTTATCGATTATTTCACAATATGTATACAGGTTTTAGAAACTTATCCTACTAAACCAAGATATCTGACATGACAGGATTCCTGTCAGACAATCCTAGCAGCCAATCCAATTCACAGCAACGAGAGCATTAATTGTACAAACCTAGCAATAAGAAAAATTTAGTGGCAATCACAGATGAGCTTCACGGAAGAAAAGAGAGGTGTTTGGCTTTTAACAGAAGTGAAAGAAAAGGGCATTTGCAACCTGAAGCAAAAACTTTCTGTGTGCATAATGTAGAACTTAGAATTTGTGAACACAGGCTTTGATTAGGAAAAAGGGTCTTCCTTGCATATTACCGACAGGAATAGACAAAAGTTTATCACTGGCCTAAATAAGGTTCATTTTGGATCCCTAAATAAGGATAGATTCAAAACCACTTTCAATCATTGGAGACTTCTTACTAGAACATTTGCAATTCTCAGAGCCATAAATGAAGCCCAGGGGATGGGTGCTGTCTGTGCATCCACAGAGGACATGACATCAAATGTTGCATTTACTCCTTTTGATTCAAAGAATTCCACACATAGATGGAAGGAGCTGCTACACCAGAATTACCTGAGTATTTTTAATGTACATTTCAGTCCTTCAAAATGGCACACAAACAGAGCAAACACCACCTGTGCCTTCACAATGAATACTGGCATAATTTGGAAATCTGTATTTCTGAAACACAGGTAAAATTTAGATATAAAGAACAAATACTAAGATACAATAAAGTTATCATAAGTAACATACATACAAGAGCTTTAGGCAGATACTGGTCCCAGGTAGTGTACTGCAGGGAAAACTTAGTATTTGATTGAATCCATGTGACACTACAAATATCCTACTGAAGTTAAAAGCTGATAAGCTTTGTATGGGTCTCAAAAACACCCCAGAATGTCTCCACTAAATCAATTATCAGCAAAAGCAGTGTATCGCTGAATAGGATTTAAGAATCCTTGGGAAGCTCATTATATTTTCATAGCTGAATGAAAAAAGGTTTCCATCACCTTCTTTAAGAAATCAGAGATAAAGTAAAATGACCAAATTGTACTATTCCCACATCACCTCCAAAAGATCCACGCACTGAACTTCACTTGAACAATACAAAATCAAAATAAAATACTCCTTAAAAGACTGCATTTTGCAAATAGTGGTGTACACCATAACAAAAGCATGGCTTTCTACCACAAAGACACCATGAGACACAATTATGACTATTAATAACAACAGAGTCATATTGTAGCCCAATCATTACGTGTGAAGGTAAGCCCAGATACGCTTCAGTGGCTGACTTTTATTGTAGGGATAAAATTCCTTACCTTGAAAAGACTGCTTGGCTCTGTCCACCAGTTCTTCAATAGGATAACTTGCTAGATCTCCTCTGGCATGCTTAGTTTTACAGTAGGTACATGCATTGAGACACCTGTTCAGAAAACAAAAATACTCAGTTTCTAGCCAGGAAAGCCTTTATATGCACAGCTATATTTATTAAGTACCTCTGGAAAAATGAGGTTTTATATCTATGACCAGAAAATAGTAGTATTCCATTTTAAAATCAATAGATTAGTTTGAAAAATGTTTTGCTGTCCTAACTTCTTAAAGTATCTTTCACATCTATATAAAAGTTTGAAAAGCAATCAGTGGGAACCACATACAAAACCTGAGTGGGAATTTAAATATTTTTTAGAAACGTATAACCAGGTTAATAATTTTTTATTACTAAAGATCAATCTCCAGGTTTCTGATTCCTCTATTACATAAAAAATCCAACCTGAACAAGAAAGTAAAGGAAAAAAGTCCTGAAAGGCTGAAAGTAGATTTTTAAAAGTGTGTATACTTGAAAAGACACTTCAATTCATTTTTTAAACTTTCCTTTGGCTTCTATAAATAGAAGAAACAACATAATGAAGACAGAATCACCAACTAGAAAGACAGTTTGGCACAAAAGACTGTGGAACTAATGAAAACTCCTGCAAGAAAATGAAGGAATAATGTGATTACTTTTAATTTACCTGACAATATACTAAAGGCAGACTTATTCAGAGTACAAGGATGGAAAGACCAAAACTAACAAGAACTACCTCCCATTGTAAGCCTGTTGTGCTTTTTTTCCCTTCTCCCCTTTTTAGAGCTGATATTGCTCTAGCTTTTTATAGGTTAAAGCATTTAAACCTAAGCCCTAAAACCCTCACAGACCCCAAAAAACTTATTATAAATATTTCTATTGTTCATGCATACTTGAATACCATAAATTCTGGCTATTTCACAATAAAAAGGTCACAGCTTCATAAAATAATACAATCTTTACCGCTGGAAGAGACCTCCAAGATCATCAAGTCCAACATTTGACCGATCACCACCGCATCAAATAAACAACAGCACTAAGTGCTACATTCATCTCTTGAACACTTCCAAGAATGGTGACTCTACCACTTCCTCTACAGGGCAACCTGTTTCAATGCCTGGTCACCCTTTCAGTGAAGACATTCTTCCTGATGTCCATCTTCAAACCCCCCCAGCACAGCTTGAGGCCATTTCCTCTTGCCCTGTCACTGCTTGCCTGGCAAGAGACCCCCACCTGGCTACACCCTCCTTTCAGGCAGCTCTAGAGTGTGATAAGGCCCCTCCTGAGCCTCCTTTTCTCCAGGCTAAACAGCCCCAGCTCCCTCAGCTGCTTCTCATCGGACTTGTGCTCCTGACCCTTCACCAGCTCCGTTGCCCTTCTCTGGATATGCTCCAGCACCTCAATCTCCTCCTTGAAGTGAGAGACCCACAACTGAACACAGGATTAGAGGTGTGGCCTCAACGGTGCCCAGTACAGGGGGACAATCACTGCCCTGGTCCTGCTGGCCATCCTATTGCTGATACAGGCCAGGGTGCACTGGCCTTCTTGGCCACCTGGACACTGCTGGCTCATGTTCAGCCACTGTGAACCAGCATCCCCAAGCGCTTTGCCACAGGACAGTGTTCTGTCCACTCTTCCCCCAGCCTGTAGCACTGCAAGGGACTGATGCAATCCAAGTGCAGGACCCAGCATTTGGCCTTTTTGAAATTCATACTGTTGGCCTTGACCCATCAACCCAGCCTGTTCAGCTCTCTCTGCAGACCCTTCCTACCCTCCAGCAGATCTACACCCCAGCCCAACTTCAGTGTCATCTGCAGACTTACTGAGCATGCACTTGATCCCCTCATCAATAAAGATATTAAACAGGATAAGAAAACATTTAGGTACCAGAAAAGGCAAACGTTCCAACTACAGCGTAGTTGGAACTAATACCATAGAACTTTCAAAACAATACCAAAAAGGCAAAGATAGCACAGGGTGGGGTCTGATAAAGTCACCAGCCCCAAGACTGTGTTTACTACTTGGATATATCTTGTCTTCTATTATGATGTCTGGCATCTCCATGACTAGGTGATTAGTGCTTTGCAAACTCCAAAGGTTTTTCTTCACAAAAACTCCCCTCACATGTTAGTTCTGCTTCATTTGCATAAGCAGGGGTTCAGGAAGGGCAGAACACTGCCCAGAACATTTGCCCAGCTGCCCTTCTGCCACTGCACATCCCCTCAGCCCTGAGACCTTCTCTATTCAACAGAATCTTAAGTGCTGCAAGAGAACATTTAGGTAGTTTGTGATTCTCTCTGGATATGTACATTATTTTTAGTGCCTATCAGACCAAAACATCAGATTTTAGCATTCACCTCAGACCAGAAAACTAAAATACACTGCTTAACAGCAGCAATCAGCCTGTTCTATTAACTAAAAAATGTATATGAAAAAGGTTGCCAGTAAAATATTCAACTGGCTAGTAGAAATAGAAAAAAATCCCTAAATCTGAATCTTTACAACCTGCTCCAAATAAGCGATTCATTGCCACCCAAACACAACTAATTCATCAGATGTATCTCACCTTTCTTCTGCAAATCAAACAGGATCTGAAGCACATGTAAAAGGTAGCACTTGAAATCAAGAAATTGTAAGCAGATAATTGGTTTATACTTTGTCTGTGTAACCTACATAGCAAATGAAAATGTTTTTCTTCTAGGTCACTGTCATCTAAAATTTGCCATGAATGGCTTTCACTCAAAGCCCATAGGTACTTCTTTCTCTCCATGCTCCTCTTACGCAAAGCATGTCTTCCTCCTTTTTTTTTCTTTTCTTGATTTTCTTTTTTGTTAGTTTGTTTTTAAAGCACAACTCTCCATTCAACCCAACATTTCATTTCTAAGCATGCTCCCATCTGGACATATCACTGTCACACTCCTCTCCCTCCACATCATTCATTCAGCTAAACCAGCCTTTTTCCACACAGCTACACAGAGAAAAAGCATTACAGATCAGTCAAGGAAACATAAAACCAGTTTCAGAATGAATATGTCTGTCCTTTTGGAACCAAAACACAAAACGTGTGATATTATGTACTAACCTTTGTACTATACTAACCTTCGTTTTCTCCAAGAAAATAAAATTACCAGCTATTTTGTCAAACTTCCCAGGTCGAGATTTTAGTACAACAATCCTGCCCCTTGAACAGCGGGTTACTTTGACACTGGCTTTTTCACCCACAGAAGAGAATTCTGTCAGCCATCAGTAACAAAGGGATGCACCAAGGTTTTTTCTCTTGGGATAAAGTAAATTTATTGGACTCAAATTTAAGCTCGGATTTGGGGGAAAAAAACCCAACACAGGAGAAAACGCAACAACTTTCATAATTTCCTTAAATTTGCAAATTCTGCCTTAAGAGTTCCAAAAAACTTTATCACAAATTTTTTTTGCCTTGAACTGTAATCTTGAATGAAGACAATGCTTTTTGTAGACCTTCAGGTGTGTCAATTCATCCTAAGATTGATAAAAACTGTAATATTAGTAAGTTATTTTAAAAAACTTCTAAACTCACACCTGTGTAATAGATCTAAATAGATCTAAAATCTAAACTGGTGCTGAGGTACAGTAAAAGGATAATGTATGCTATATACATCGAATTTTTTTGTTCCCTTATCATGTATAGTGCATCTATAAAATACACCATGCAACCGCTTTCTCTCCTCTCCTTATAATTTATGCATAAATCATATAAAATCTTTACTATGTATTTTGCTCCAGATTTGGGTAGCAGTATTTGAAAAGCTTTACAGCAAAAATAGTAAACACTAGGAGTGTTAAGTACTATGCAACAGTGCCAAATACTGAAATTATTTATCTCCAAACCTTGAGCATAATTTTCACATCTTCTATCAATGTTCTTGTCCTACAAGACTGCACTACCTGAAAAAATTGCAGTAACAGCAGCTCTTCTATAGTACTTCAGTAAACTCTGTCACAGAGAGAGCATGGAAATGTGGAGAAAGAAGCACAAATAAAGAAGATGATATTTCCCAAATATTCACAGTATTATTATGATATTTGCCAATACTTTCACAATATTATATTTTCCAAATATTCACTGTAGTATGTGGTATTGTTTCCAAGACATTTATTACTATGGTCTTTAAGTACAACTTCGGAGGGTTTGTTGATTTATTTTGGGGGTAGGAGCTGAAAGTTGGAACTTGGAGGCAGACTTTTTTCAAGTTTTGCTGTGGTAATTAACTTACTCCTACTACAAAAAAAAAAAAAAAAAAAAAGAATTAGCCACGTCTAAATTATTTAGTTTTTCACTTTTTTGGTACTTAAAGAGATGATATAACAAAACCAGACAGATGTAGCATAAAAAAGGATCAGTTTTAGAAAGCAAACTAAAGGAGACAAAACTTCTATATCCAGTTTGTACTATATTTGTTAATAGCAACTTGGAAAAGGAAATAATCTTCTGGGCTACAGCTGACCAACAAAAGGATGCAGATTTAAACAACTTGTAAAAATGCTGAACTAACTACTTTTCATAGATATAAGAATTACCAATTCTTGAAAATAGAAATTTAAACCAAACCATAAGTATAATCAAGTATCTGTAGTGGTTTCTTCCCTAGTAAGCCAGCCTCCTCTCCAAGTTTCCAGCATAACAAATTACTCATATGCCCACGCTGCCACATACTCAGACCACAGACAATCAAGTGGAAAAAGGCTTTTGGGATCTTTGAGAATCTGAGCACTGCCTCTTACTAAATGACATCCACCACCAAGTGGATCACCTAAAACCAATATCTCCTTAAAAACTAGCCTTTACCATAGCTTTAGCTCAAATACATAGGACTAAACAGCCAAGCCAGTACTTGCAAAAGAGTATTTGTTTTGTGTTAAACTGGGAGCATTCTTGATGCATTTATAGCTGGTTTGTAAATGTTAGTTTATATTAATGCAGGTCAAGGTTTTTTTTTTTTGCACAAAGAAATCACAGACATTTGTAGAATAAAATAATTCATGATCATTGTGTTTGTAATTGCCAATATGGTTTGGCTAAATTTTATAGTGATTGCAGAACAAAAAAAAACACTGAATCTTGGTTTTCCAACATACTGAACTGATTAAGGTACTTTGAATTATTAACCTTTTGCTTTGAATTATTAACCTTTAATCACCTATGTGCCCAATACACAGAACTATTCACAGCAAGATAAAATGTTATCCACAGATAAATTACTACCATGTGGCTAATTAAAAAACTTTTCAAACACATGACTAAACTGAGCATCATCAACATTTTGGTAAAGTGCCTAAAATTTTCTTGTAGACATAGGTAACAGTGGTCTTTACAATGTTTAGCTAGTATGTGCTCATGTTGTGCATTATACTAACCCGACTCTTCATTTTCAAAACAGTAATATTCCTCATAAAACACACACTTAACATGAAAGGCTCTCCCTTACAGATGGATCTAATCATGAGTAAGAATGTTTATGACACAGCAGACAAATAAAGACTTTCCTTCAGTGGGACTAATCAGTGGATTTCAGCAGCAGACAAGCATGAGAGTGCAGACATGAGGAAAAAATGCTGGTTCCTCTTAATGGGACTTATGCCCCTAAGTTTAGTCAAGACAAGATTCCACCCTCAGATAGGAAAAATACAAAGTATCTTTCATTCAAGGATCAGAAACCAGCTCAATTGCAGTGTGTGATGAGCCATTAGTGCGTGTGTCACTCAAATTGAAAGTGACTGATCAAGATCATACATCTGTGAGCAAGATGGGAGAGTTGAATGCTGCAATTTTTTAAATATATATATATTTATATATTTTTATATATATATATAAATAGTATGATAGAAGATCTCTGCTACTCTGCAGGTGGTTAGTCTTGGGGAAATGTTCTCTCAATATCTGGAATAATCTGGTAAAATGCTGCTTGCTCCCGAGGTGGTGTACCAAATTGGCAATTTGCATAAAATAATTAATCACAATTCAGACTAAACACTAATATTTGCCCTTATGAGATCTGACTAACTACACATATTCAAAATTTTATGAAGTTTGCCCGATTTAAAAAAAAAAAATCTGCCAGTATTGCGGTGCCACTGACACCCCTGGCACATTACATCAGTACAAACATGGAAAGATTGCTCATCACTGTCTCCCACACCTACTGTCTCTCTGCACCTACCACCAGACTTCCTCAGGTGGTCTCACTAGCTCCAGGCCAAGAATATTTTGTATTAAAACTATGGTTTTCCTGAAAGGGGAACATCATTTGCTTGCTTCAAAATACAGGTTAGAGAAGAGATTTATGCTTTTAAAAGATACTTTTACAGTTTCTATCAAATGCAATTTTGACAAAAATGTTCTGTAGTGTGAATACAGACAAAACTCCCTTTGCAGGCTTGACTGAGCAAAAGAAATACACAAAATACCTACTGTCAGCAGGTGAAAAGATGGATACTAGTCACAAATTATTCATCAAAAGCTAGTAGAATTCTACAAATGTTTTTCTTCTTAGAATACCAAGTTTTGAAAACCTAACAACACTGACACTATACTTACAGTTAAATACCATACTATATTTGTAGAATTAAATGCCAGTAATACTTCTTCGCATTCTACCTCGATGAAGTCTATTTTTACTTCCAAAATATCTAAATTCCCTCAAGCACAACCGTAATGGATTGGGGGGAAAAAAGTCATCCACCGGAAAAAAAAAAAAGGGCATGCCTAATATGCCTGACTTGTTTTCAGGAAACTGTTTTTTTTCTTGAAGTTTGCACATTTTAAAAGAAAGCTTTTCAACCCACAATGACAGGGAATATAACTTCCTGACAAATATTTGGGATATGGGAGGTTGTTTTCACTTTAAAAATATTCAGGATTTAAAATACTTTTGAAACAGTGGCAAGTAATTTCTCATAAAGGCTAATTAGTCTAAGCAGCAAACCACATCATTACAGAAATACTGTTTCTGGTATCCCAGCTTGTTCAGACTGAGCTTGGACACCAGCCACAGGTACACACACGCACTTGAGGTTACAACATTTTCAATATGATAAGAACAGGACTTGTCTGAACTTATCTTAGTAGCCAAGTATTTTAGAGATATGCTGTGATACAAGTTCTCTTAAAGTGCAATTGCAACTGCCAGCCTAAAAAGTCTCTCAAAAGAGTTTTAACAGAAAATAGTATGACCCTTCAAGCAATACTATACAACACATGGGACTGCACACATTTTTCTCAAAGTAGGATGCCACCATGAGATGCTGGTTTTTAATTCTGCTATCCATGCCATGCTCAGCAAAATGGCAAGAAAGTTCATTAAATTTTGTTCTTCTAAAGATCTTTGAAGCCAGTGTTTTATTTGGTAATATCTCACTAGTTACTAATCAAAAGGAATTTGGAGAGAAGGCAGCTCCATTGGTTTGATAAGCCATAATATGATTTAATTTCGTACTTTAAATATTTGCTTTTTCTGAAATTGAATTCCTACAGTCAAGTACAGGTGATTCAAAGGTCACAGCTGTGTAGTTATATCACCTATATTCACCTTGCTCACTTCAAGGCCAATGACTTAACATCAAGTGTATCAATGGCACTCTTCAGTGTTTGTCTAAAGAACTTTTTGATTAGTTATTCTGGCCACACAGTTTTGCAACTGAATTAATGTATTAAGGCATTCTAAATTGATATTACAAGATAAAACATCCCATTGCTAAGGTGCACACATCTGTGTTCCCCATCCTGACCCAAAACAGTGCAGTGCTTGATGCTTACTGGTAACTGCAACATTTTTTTCTATACAATTCAAACTAAAGTCCTGCGATTCACAGAGACATAACTAATTTTAGAGGTATTTCTAGATAGCTGCATGGCTATGTAGAAATCAGCTTTGGGGGCAGATCAAGACAGGCATTAATATCAAGAAAGCAACTCAGCTAAAACAGCACAGGTAAATAAATGAGGTTCTGTGGTTGCACAGAGCAGAAAATGCCATGGCATTGTAACTACAAGTCATCAATTCTTTCAGCACTTCATAAATAGCAATAATATTTAGAAGACGATGACTCCAGATCTCAGTCAAACAGTAGTAATGAAAGGGGTAGAAATGAAGAGCTATGGCAGAAAAATCTCAGATAAAAAAAGATACTTTCTTAGACATCTGCTCACAGCTAATCCCAGAGGCGCAGCGGCAGAACAGCTCAACATCACTTTATCACCATGCACGAGGAACTGTTACTCTCAGATTGTCCTAATGAACAGCAGTGGCTGGAAAACGACCTCTGAGGACAGGATTCTTGGAGACTTGCTTTAATTTATAAAGTTGCAGAGGGCTGTGACTTGACAACTGCCTTAGTATTTAAAGCAACAAATAGTATAATTGTATTTAAAATACTCTACTGGGGGGAAGATGACTTAGCAAAACTTACACAGAATGTGCTGCAAAACATAATTGGGCTAGTAATGAACAATTTCAAAAGCTTTTAAAAATCAAGCTTTCCAAGTTTTTAATGAAATACTACTGTTTAAACCAAGATTGTGAATTTTAGGGGCATGAGTGTGTATAATGAGCACATTTAAAGTTCTGTTCCAGGAATGAAGCATTTCAACAGATCTCTATGACTGGAAGAAGGCTAAAGGGAGTCAAGTGTCCTTCTATAATCAATCCACTTCATTTACCATGCATCTTCACAACATTAACAGGGAAACATTATTCACCCCACAGAAAACACGGTTGAAAACCACTGCCTGTGACAAGAGCTATTGTTTTTACTTCCTGAATGGCTTTTGGGACAGACCCTTTTAGAGTGGTGAAATCTCACAGGAAACATTAGGCTGCAGTTAATTCTGTAACATACAGCAGGTACCACACAGATTCTTGGGATAAAAGGTATTGTTTTTCCACTGGTCAAAACATCCTGGGGGGGGGAAAAAAAAAGTTACATTTCAGCAGCACTAAAACTACCAGGCTTAATTTAGACTTTATCTGAGATTGCCATCAGACCAATTTCCAAAAAAGCATTTGTAAAATGTCTGTGGGAAACTGGATCTGAATTGTCTGGGTAAAATAATGGAAATAACTGCATAATAAAAACAAACTCACCAATTATAACTTAAGTCAAAGTTACAAGGTACTTATACAGCTTGAGTTGTAAGATATCAATATAACCTGATATCAATATAACCAAATAATGATTTTTTTATATATCTCTATAACTTGATATCAATATAACCTGAATCATAGCTTTTTATACCTATATGACCTGATATAAATAACTTTTTATACAATGTAATGGCTAGTATATGGTTAACTAGTTGCTTAATGCTGAATAGACAAGAAAAAAACTCACCAGGTGGATAGCTTTAGAGATAGATAAATATAGTACTAATGAAAAATTGGCAAGTGCAAAGACAATTAGACACAAAATTAAGAATTTAGACCAGTTAAGACCAGACAGATGAAGGAGCACCATAACTGTGCATGCTCCAAAGACATAGTTGAAAACTTCAGATATGAAAAAGACTTTGGAAGCCTTCATCAAAGACCCCTGATGACCCTCAAACTGGGGAGATGCAAGCACAGTGCAAAAGAACTAATAACCATGAGATCATACAATGTAAATTAGTTCTGGAGCCTACATGACGATGTTGTAGTGACATAGTGATACTAAGCAATACTTACTGTATAAATATACCACAGCACTTGACAAAGATGGGTGAGTTAGGTGTAGATATCCCCCTCACCACCAGCACTGCAAGAAACAAATACCTGCTCTATAGACATCAATCTATGAGGATTTATTTCCAGCCTGTCTTTCAGGCATCACTAGAAAGAACCCCTTCCCAATGATTGCATCCACACAAAGCTTTCTGCCCCAAAATTCCTGTAGGACTGTTAGAAACTCCAATGTGGACAAGGATCTAAGCAATTAATACTATGCTCTTGCTCCTAAATGTCATTTCTGTCTTGCAATAAAATTGTTATTCTTGCCGGGAAATAAAAGCGTCTGTGCAGCAGTAGATACATACATGCTTCAAATACGTATCCCTCCCTATGTATTACTTTGTCAATGTAAAATGAAAGAAGACCACACATTTCAACACTAATTTCCCAATCCTAAATTGCAGATTTCCCAAGCAATTTATTGGACTGATTTAAACAGATTTTCTTAAAAGATGCATAGACTGATTTCTTCTAAAAACAGAAATTTAAAGTAGGGCCCTTATGTTTGCCTTTAAGAGGGTCCAAAGGAATTTTCAGAAGCAACTTAATCCCCTTTTTGCACAGTTACAGAGCTGAGTCAGTCAGACCATGGACATAACCTTCTTATTTAACAAACAGTTATGAATTATTTTATTTCATTATTCTGTAATGTTATTCTTTGAATGTATTTAACTATATTTTGCAGACTTTGAAACTAGTGACAGAGCAGAAAACCAGGAAACTGTAGTTTTTCATTACTAATGATCATCACCTGCTCCATCTGCTTTACTACTCTAAAATTCTTCCATTCTAATAATTCCCCATATCTTTTATTCTACTTTCTGGCGGTTTTTTCCCTGCCATTTTCTTAACTTGTTCATCTTGTCTTGCATTTGGTAACCTGTCCGCTTGTAACTCTCCTGCAGTGCCCTCATGTCCCAGTGACTGGAATAGTCATTCTGGAATAGACATTCTTCCAAGCTAGTTGGCCGGTGTTTGTATGCTTTGATTTCCTCTTTAACTACTCAAGTCTGTGGTAAGCCTGAAACTTTTCCAGTTCAAATGCTGCCAGCTCTGACAGAAACCATAATTTGCTAGTTTTGTTTTTTTTTTTGGTAAAGCACTAAGATGGACAACGAGCTTTAGACTTAAGACGACTTCTTTTTTTTTGCCTTGTCACTTCCATTGCAACTCAGATAGTTACAGTCAGCCATTTAAAAGAAAATCAGAAAGACTATTACTAAAGCACTTAGTGCATAAATCAGAGCATTAAAAACAGGCCACAGAACCTCTTGGGGATTCAGGGTCTAAACAGCCTTCTAGACATTACAGGCTGGAAAATACACAAGAGGCAGCTCTAGTCATCCAAAGCAAGGCTTAACAATAAAAAGGAATGGACAGACAAAACACAAAGTAGCTCAGCAATTCAGTTGTTTACAGGCCTTAGTCAATACTCAAATGGAAGCTTTTTTCATATTTCCACATCTCTATCTGGCTACAACGTTATCTTTGCAATGGCTGACTTGAACTATTTTTTCAGCTTCAACCAAGTTCTTTAAAAAGATCCAGCCTTTTCAATGATAGGGAGTTTTGCAGGATGTGCCTATGGGCTGCTGAACCGACCCAACAAGCTGACGTAGCAAGGAATACAAACCAGTTACTCCCCTGCAGGAATGCTTTCACAAATATGGTTGATGACATCATCGTACAAGATGTTTATGTGCTTTCATAGACATGGGTTAAACAGACATTTTCCTTGAGAGGCTGAGTTGGCTGAAGAAAGACATGAACTGACCTTGCCTTCTACAAAGAGGTGGTGACTGACCCTGTGGGATGGGGAAGACTGGAGATGTTGTGAGACTTGATTTTTTTAACTTATTAACTTGCAAGGCTCCTCTAGAATCTGTTAAGTCAAACTTCTGTGATATGGATTGAATAAGTGTTCAGCAGAGTGGATTAAAAATGGGCTGGACTGTTGGGATGTGGTGAGCAGTGCAAAGTCTAACAGGTGACTGGTATTCTTCAGGGACTTACTGATGCTGGGGACACTCCAATCTCCCAACTTTATTAGCAATATAGGTGAAGGGATGTAATATATCTGCAGCAAATCTAAAAGTGGAGCTGGGGGGATTACTTCACATGCTGGAAGGCGAGTTTGCTATTCAGAGGGACATCAATAGCCTGGAGAAAGGTGCTAACAGGAACCTCATGAAGAAAACTGGCTTGTTCCTTGTTGGGATGAGGAGTTCTTACTGCTGTCTACAAACAGATGATGAGAGCATACCGTGAAGACACAGTCAGGCTGTTGTTGGAGATTCAAAGTCTCAGGATTAAAAGGAAGGGACACAAGTTGTAAAACAGGAAAATACCATCAGACCGAAGGAAGTATTGTACCATGACAGCCACCAAGTACTGGAACAAGCTGCACCACAGCTGATCTCATCTCTTTGAGACCCTGGAATCCAACAAGAACACTCTTCCTTCCTAGAGACCAGGGACTTCCACTGCTCCAGGTTTATGTTTGTGTCCACATGTATGAGTGTGAACAGATGTGTGCCCATAATTTAGTTCCCTGAATTGAGGAGTATATTTGTGCCTCTCCATATTCCTTTGAAATGTTCATATCAACCCAAAATGTAAATAAGTCTTATCAAAAACAAAAGGTTAAATTTATCTGTTTTGTTGTGAGTTACATTTGGCCGTATTTTAACTTCTGAATTCACTCAGCTTGAATTAATCCTAAAATCCTAAACCCTCTTCTGCAAACACACCTTTACCACACGTCAAAGAAAAGAATGGGGGGTGGGGTAGGGAATGGACCTCAATGTATTGTATAAACAAAAAAGAAAAGCCCCCAGTGAGCAGATGTGCAGTAAGCTGTTGTGTGTGCTCATGTCTAAGGCAGTTTATGCAAACTATAGAATTAAACTTTCCAGTCTCACAAGACTTAATGGAGATAGGTCTCTAAGCTTTGCTTCACAGAGGAGCATTCATCCCTTTGGAAAATAAAGCCATTCAGCTCCTCTAGACTAAAATTAAAGCCACTGTCTTTACTGAGTATTTATGGTATTACTGTCATAATTTCACTTCAAAAAAGAACTTTACTTTTGCCCACCTATTGTTTGCATAAGAAAATAATTGAGCATACAATATTCAAAAACATTCATAAAATATTCCACATATGCCTAAGACATATCATAAATCCTAAACTCCTAAAGAAAGAAGAGCAGGAGAACAGCACAGACCAGACTTTTAAGTGGATATAGGCAGAGCAATATTACCTTTGAGACCTAACTAGCAGTAAGTGCCATTTAAAAGAATATACATAAATCAAACTGAAAAAAAGTAGGTTTTAGATTAGATATAAGGATGAAATTCTTCACTGTGAGGGTGGTGGCACACTGGAACAGGCTCCCAGGGAAGTTCTGGATGCCCCACATCCTGGAGTGTTCAAGGCCAGGTTGGATGGGCCTTTGAGCAACCTGGTCTAGTGGAAGGTGTCTCTGAGGATGGCAGGGGGGTTGGACTGAGGTGATTCTCAAGGTCCCTTCCAACCCAAACCATTCTGTGATTGTAACTCTCTGTTTTGTTTAACTGGCTTTTGTTTTATTAAGAGGTATAGCTTCACTACACTCAAGGAAACAACACTCAAAAACACATAAGTTGCTGGAATGAACCAGCAACACAGGAAGAGGGCCTAGTTTAAGTTTAAGGATGAAAATTCCTATTATAGTCTCTGCAGTAAGTTCAGCAGCTGTCTGAACCACAAAGAATGACTGTGTTACATATTAACTGCTTAAAAAGTGTCTGCAGCAGCTTGACTTGCAGCACAGATGCAGGAGTTGCATAGTGAGTGTTTGAGTGAAACATTTACAGGAGACAGGAACTTACAACAAACAAGCCTGTACAAGCTTGTTTGGTGCTTTCACATACACCAAAAAAATTGCTGGATTAGGATTTTAACATGTCTAGAAAACACTACTGAGATCAGCTGCAGATATAGCAAGACACCCTGCAAACCTACAAACTGCAGACACAAGCCAACAAGCACATTATCCTACTTCTCCTGTTCAAGCAAGATGGCCAAGCCTAGAGAAGACATCAGTTCTAACCCTTTAGTCAGAATCAAAGGTTATTTACATGGTTATAGTGTGCTTGGTGAACACACAAGCTGAGCTTTCCTAAAGATGTTGATACTTCTGTAAATAGTCTAACCTCTACTAATATTTTCTCTGTATTGCACAAAACTGTCCTTTAGACTATTCCTAAATGGCAAATTAAAAACAGTATCTCAAAAGTTATTACATTTTATTTTACTGAAGAATTATAATATACCTAAAGCAGAAGACAAAAGTTTCAATATGTATTTGACTAGCTATAAATCACTACACTATTTTACCCATACTTAAAATTTTAAAACGTAACTGACAGATAGTTTTGTAAAGGAAAAATAAATTTTAGAAAATCAGCTAAAAACTGTAACTTGCAGAAAAAACCCGTCTGCACCAATATAAAGGCAGTTCTTCTTTAGGCTCTTTAACAAATGATCTAAACCAAACTGTTAGAAAAGAGGAATGTGAATGACTAAACAAACCCTTCAGTAAACATTCCCCAGCTGCAGTTTTCAGCCTAATACCAAGTTAAAATGTGGCGACTCCATCTACCTTCTGCAAAACTATTAAACTTCAGAAACAAAGCAACATTATATGACATACATGACTCACAAACCGTCACTGCAAACAAAAACCACTAGACATTTATCTCTTAAAAACAAAAAAGACACCAGGACTGGCACCAGTCTGCAATGCAAGAAAGAGCATGTGATACTTAGACACTTGTGTATTAGTTTAAAAATAAGCTAGATAAGCATGTGATGAGTGACAATTTTGTACTTGACCTTTGCTTTAATAGCTCCTTTTCAAAAAGTCCACACAGACATCAACAAAACTCCTAAAAAAAAAAAAAGAGGTAAAACCTTACATCTCATCCAGCGTGTTGAAAATAGACCCTAAAAGCAAAATTCTACATAGAAAAATTTTAAAAAACCCCATATATTTGAAGGACAAATTCAGAAAAAAAGAATTTTCTTTAAAAAGCATTGAGGTCTTGTTGTAAACCAAGCTGATGAAATTCAACATGTTAAGTTACAGACACAGAAGCGTGGGGTGTATATTTCCAGTGGGAATATTTCATTCTGCCTAGCAGGCAAGCAATTTGGAAATAAGAGTTCCTCTTTCCTGAGGCTGACCAGGCCTACAGGATTGCACAGGAAATTCTTTTAAGTCAGGAAATGAGGATGCATTCTGCATGGGACAAGAAACCCTTACTTTAGGGTATTACTTTCTAAACTGTGAAACCACAACATTTACCTCTGGAGTAAGGGTCTCCACCAGCATTAAGCAAGTCCATTATTATGCATAGTGTTTGTATCTAAATCCTCATGAGTTTTTCTGCTGCTGTTTATATTTATTTAAAATATCCCAGAATCACAGAGTGGTTGAGGTGGGAAGGGACCTCTGGAGATCATCTGGTGCAAGCCCTCACTGCTGAAAGCAGCAGCAACCACAGCAGGTCCAGATGGCTTTTGATTATCGCTAAATATGGACACTCCACAACCTCTGGGCAACCTCTGCCAGAGCTCAATCACCTCCACTGTAAAAGAAGCTTTTCCTTACGTTTAAATAAAATTTCTTATATTTCAATTTGTGCCCCCTACCTCTGTTCTGTCCCTGGAGAGTACTAAGAGCAGCCTGGCCCTGTCCTCGTTAGGCACATCCAGGCACACATGGGTAAACTCACCTTCACAGCCCTTCCAATGGGCCTACTCCAGCCTCTCTTTATCTCTCTCGTATCAGAGAGCTCCAGCCTTGACCCAGTACTCCAGGTGTGTCCCACCAGGGCTGGGCAGAGCAGAAAGATCATCACCCTCCACCCTCTGGAGACACTCTGCTCAGTGCAGCCTGGGAGGCTGTCAGTCACCTTTGCTGGCTCATGTTTCTCAAGCACTTTTTTTTTTGGGAAAAGAAGTCTTAAAAATGTGGTTTGCCCATTTTAAACTGAAGGTAAGGAGATGTATGGCACAGAGTTTCATATTTTAGGCCTGCCCTCGCTGTCAGTTTTGTGTTTTACCTAAATATATATGACGTTGTCAGTGGTGATATTAAGTTTCAGAAGCAAAGCTGTTAACCACATTCCTAGCAGCACAACATATTCTTTTAGGCTTCTTTCTTCACTTTTATTTAGTGTATTTAAGATACAGAGTAAAGACTTAAGAGTCCCCAACCACTCCTGTTGTAAACTAAGAATCTCCCTAAAAATGGGCAACCAACCGTAATTCTGAAGAGAGGAATTAATCATTACAATTAATCATCAAAAGCAGTAAAAAAATTTAACAATGAATTTTCATTTACCATCACCCCTCCAAGAGGTCTTTATCCTGAAGTCAAAAAACCAAATATGGCAACATCAGAGAAAATTTCTCACTGCTTCAAAAAAGCCAGACAACTAAACTCCATTTGTAAGGACAAAGCCTGTTTTAAGTAACACTGACACAATCCCACCAACAGGCACTCTGGTTTCTTGACTCCTTGGGAATGATATGCAAACAGGAAAGCACCAGCTTTCAGACTTGCAGTTGTGTCTGCAAGAAAGGACATTAACGAGAATCACACACAAAGTTCCACTTTCATCATGCCAGGACTATTTCTTTTGGATTCACATTCTTGCTATACAGGACAAGATGAGTCCCTGAAGATGTAAATAAGCCAAAGGAAAATGAACAGATTAAACAGAGGTCTAAAGAGCTGTCTCCTTCACATGATGATATACATGACTTACTGCTACACTGCTAACTATAACTGTCAAATTTAGGCCCATTCCACATAGACCTTTCATGTCTGGAAAGATGGTTTATGCAAACACAAGTCAGGAGCTCCACTGAACACCTGACATACTGATGTAAACTTTTACTTTGGGGAGCTTCATCTACCAATACACTTCATAGGGATAGAGAGAAACATCTGATCCTAATTTTCTAGACACAGTGGTTGGGGAGCACTTGACTGAAGCCTCCTGTACATCTCGCTATACATCAGAGCAGAAGGGAATACAGAACACTTGTACAAGCCTCACTCCACGCTCCTCAGCAGAACTAGCATGCTGAAAGAAGTTATACAACTACCTTTTACTATTGTCTAAATATGGATCTAAGATCTCATTTTACCACTTTTTTTTTCCTCTCAATTGAGTCTGGTCTTAAGGAAAACAAGGACGACAACTCGAACAAGGGAACTAATGGGTGATCTCTGCCAAGAGAGAAGGACCGTGTGAAAGATCTTCTCTAGTCAGGGAATTATCCAGTTCAGTTAATCCCAAACACAGCTATTAATAGCTGGGGTGGAACCAACTCCAGCCACTCTCAAATCTTCACTTCTGCATTTGTATTTCTCGACTTGAAAAAAAGCCCAAATATCTTCTAGGTAAAAACCCAAAACAGACGTGGTTTTCCACACCCTCTAATAATTGGTATCCAGCTGACAGAGAAAGTAACTAGCTTTTGTGCGCCCTGACATTGCAAGTCCCCTTGAATTAGCACAGTACTGTTGCACAGAGCTCTGCAGCAAAAGAGTCCAGAAACATCTCAGCATTTTTCATGATCTGCTGAGTACCCTGAGTTTCTAAAGCAGCAACTTGCCCAGAAAGAGATGATCCAGAAGGGACCTCAAACTCAGGAAATCAATCTCATTTGTACTAGTAGATGGTTAGTGAAAAAACACATGTGATTTATTAGATATGACTCATCTTGGTACGGTGGATAAAAACCTAAAATGACTAGTCAAAAGAAAATTTAAAGCAAATATTTGAACAGGTTTTTGTTAAGACTCCTTGTTGGAAAAAAATTTTGTGCATCCACAAAAATTTACCATTTATTGCCTGAATTGCATAACTGGGCATAGGGACCCTTCAAGTGCCTCTTTTAAGCTTATTTATCCTTGGTGTAAACACTAAGTCTCCTAACATGCATCTTGCATTAAAAGCAAAAGGAGAAGGAACACAGAAATCTGTGCTAAGCATCTGACATTTTTTAGTATCTGAAGCACAAATAAAACTATTACTAAATTCAGTGTAACTTGTTTTTGCAATCAGGAATTTGATCTTTTTCAAGAATGACAGTCAAGAATAATAATACAGAAAATACACAAATTTTGAGACTCTTCAATAACATTAACAGATAAAGAAATAACAGATAATGTAAAGTATCTAAAAAATAAGGGTCATGTAATCTAATAGTTCAAAATTCACAGCTTATTTGAACTTTAGCATAAATATCAGAATTAAAGAGTGCTAATTTTTTTCTTTCCCACATAAATAAGTCATGTAAAGATACTATCCCACACAAAACATTTGAAATAATATTAATAATCTTGGAACATGTTACATTGGATTTTGTCACCTATTATCTTCCAAGCACAATCTCAATATTCAACTTTTCATTTATTATTTGCTTGGATTTTTTTAGAAGTACCTTTCATCAGTGATTTTGCTCTTATGTTCCATACTGATGATCACAGTTTAAATGCCTTATTCCTCCCTATTTTTCAAATCCTACAAATTCATACATGTCAATGAGATTATCATAAACACATGCTTTTGTGTACTTGATAGGTAATGCAAAATAATCTTTTTGGTTTTTTTTTTTTTTAAGTTCATAAATCTTGT
Source organism: Ploceus nigricollis (assembly GCA_013399945.1). NCBI lineage: Eukaryota > Metazoa > Chordata > Aves > Passeriformes > Ploceidae > Ploceus > Ploceus nigricollis. The sequence continues at coordinate 350,061 of VXBC01006749.1, forward strand.
TTATGGCAAACTTTTTCCATTAAAATTCTCTCTAGGTCAAGTCTAAGAACAAATTCAAGACATTTCCCAAATCTGATTCTTATTTTGACACCTCCCTTAACACATTTCCCTCTCAAGACTCCAAAAAAAAATTCCACCTTGACCTGAAAGGACATAAGAGACACTTCAGTCAGACCCTTTGACAAGATGCTTTCATTTTTGGTGACATTTAAGATGTCATACTGATGCCAGCAAAATAGGTTGGTTTTATTATTAGGCAACTAAAAGTTACCTGATTCTGCTGATGAGCAGTAAAGGCAAAGGCATGAGCACTTAGCTTTAAACATGTAGGCTGTACAACACTTTAAAAAACAGGCCAATAAACCACCCAGAACTATGAGTACATAAAAGCCCAGGCATTTCTCATACTAACATTCAGCAAGACAGTATTTTTGAAAAACAATGGATTCTCTAGTGCTTGTCTTGTTTTTCTAGTTTGGGGTTTTTTTTATGTGAAAAGTTGGGACTAAAGAAAACACAATATCAATTGTAAGTTTGACATAGGAGCTTATTTCCCAGTCTTTACTGTAATCTGAGAAATGAATAAAGTGGTTCTCAGTATTTTGTCCAGATTTCCCATAGGAAATACAAATATGGGCATTAAGAGAAGGGACACAGATGAATGCTCTGCTCAACAGGGAGGAATTTATCTCCAACCTCAGAGAGCACAGTGATGTCAGAATTATGGCTATATGAAATTGCAAACAACTTCAGAACAATCTCTTCTCAGACAGACTACAAAATGCAGCTTGTTGTGCGATCCAAAACCACTTCTGCAAGTAAGTATTTGCCAAAGACGCAGGCAGGAAGTCGCCTTACAATACTCTGTGCTAACCTGTAATCAGGTTCCAAGATGTTAAAGCTGTCTCATCTTCTGAATCAGCCTTCATAATCAGGAATGTGGCATGGAAAGGATTGAGCTGAAAGTGCAGGGAACTGCATATCATAGTTACACAAAGCAAAATCAAGCTTGGTTTCCCCCCCCAACTCTTAGCCTTTCCCCCACATAGTGTAAGTTGAAAACTGGGGATTGTGTTAAATTCTAGTGATCTTCCTTTTGGGTTAAGAGAGTCACAGAACTGCGCAGAACTGTGGGAAGCCACCTAGTGACAGAGGAGCACAAAAATGCCTGGAGCTGCCCAAAGTTTTAACGAGTTGACGCAGTTGGAGCATGTGATTACCGCTGTTTTTCTCGCTGACTTACAAGTTGTGTGGTATACTAGAGTTTAGAGAATTGCACAGTGATTTCTGGCAAGTTTTATGAGTCTTACTAGGTCTTGTAAATGAACTGTGAAATACCAAATTTTCTCAAGATGTACAAGAGCAAAAGGAATTATATAAAAATGTATAAGGAGAAGGTCTGATGCAAATTTTAAACTCATGGTGGCACTATGCAGAAAAAGTTCAGTTCTGTGAGGCTGGAAGGAAATAACCCAGGGGAAGCAAATGTGCAAAAATGGAAACAATCAAAACAAACTATTTTCCTCTAACTCGATGCAGAAGTAATTCAGTAGACTGGAAAGAGGAAGTTTTCATGACCCAGAAAAAATAGCTGTATTACATGTACTTAACCAGCATTTTTCAAAAACTGAGAGCTCACAAAGTAGCATGAAACAAAACACTGAACAGAAAGATTTCCAGGCCAGTAGTGCTCAGTGTGTACAAAAAATGTCATAATGATTTTTGCCTATGGCAAAGAACTTTACCAACATGTACCTTCTGACGCCATTGAAAACCCTCACTGCATGAAAACTGCATATGACTTATGAGAAGAGCCAAGTGGACAGTGCAGATTTAGATGTCAGCTTACTTAGACATCATCAAATAGCACCATTGAAGCAACAGGGACAAAATCCATCATCATAACAACAGGGAAGTCAAATACATGTGTTCCATTATGTTATAATACAGGCACTATTAAAATCTAGTATGAAATTGCCAGAGTATGTAATTCTGAATAGCAGAAGAAAGCCAAAGAACCACCTATTTACAGGAATAACTCTTAGGTGTCATATGCCAGCAAACTTAATGAGGGACCGGCCAAGCACTTCTTGGAAAGGAGAAGATGCATGCTGTTCATTGAACACATGCTTCTCCTAGAGCCATTCTAACAGCATTGAAAAACACAACCTGAGAAAGGAGTATGAGTTTTTGAGTCATACCACAAATGATGTCATGACTGCAGCTACTAACGAGAAAAGTCCTTTAAAGACTCTTGGAATCCTCTTTTTTTTTTTTTTTTTTCCCCCCCCTCTCAAAATTACTCTGGGCAGAGGATCATGCTCTAATCCACACAGGGAAAGTAAAGAAGCCCAGTTCAGGATTACTTTGTCATTGAAAAAGACAGCATGACATCAGAGAAATTCAGATCCTATAGCTAAGGGGTTTCACAAGTTCTGTACTTGAAATCCCAGGGATAGAACTGAAATTCAAAGGAGTTCAAGCAGTGAAGACTCTAAAAATGAGAAAGAAGTAGCATTGTAAAGAGAGTAATGGTGGCAGAAATCATGAAGGTATGTACAAAGCTGAGAAACAAGTCTAAAAGCATAAGAGGAAAAAATTGTTTCTTACAGGCAAATACTTAGTGAAAAATTTCTATCCTTATTATATATTTAATACAGGTATGTAATAAACTTTTTGTGCATAAACGTCTTCCTTTTTGTGAGGGATCATATTGAATTCAAGATCATCTTCCTTTCAAGGTTAGCATGGTGGCAGACATTTACTCTAGAGGGATCTGCAAAACACCTACATCATATTCACTATTCATCAAAGCAATTTTGTATAATACGGCTCAACACAAATGGCAGAAATACCATGGGCAACAGGAGGAGGAACTGAAGATATCAACAGCTTCCACCTTCCCAGTAGCAGAAGGGAGTTTATCATACTAAACTCCAGACAGACCCATGAAGATGACCAGGCCTGATACTTCTGTGGGATGAAGAGGACCACAACTGCCTCCACCAAGAGAGAGAAAGGGTTACCTCCTCCTCCTGCCCTCAGCTGTTGATTTCCATGAGCAATTAACCCCTGCAAGCTGCACCAGCAGATGGAGGTTCTAGCGCTGAAGGAGGTACAAATCCATGCCACAAAATGAGCTTGCAGAAGACAGAAATCAAGCTACTCAGGAGGTCCTTTCCTGGTCCAATCCACTTACTTTCCTTCCTGCTTTCTTAAATGACCTGTCTGCATAAGCTGCTGAAGGAAACTACCTTGTAAAACACATCACTCTTCTGCATGAGGAAGCACAGTGGGCAGGGACATTCTCAGCAATGGGGACACAGAAGCAGGACAGAAACAGAACAGAAATGACTACAAGCACAACAAGCTGGTAAGATCAGAATGCGAGCCACACTGATAGATCACCTCTTTATTATAAACAATACAGTTTTCCCAAGTTTTCAGGGAAATTGCTACCATGAAGCACCTAGAGATTTTGTAGAACTTTTTAAAAAAGATTATTACATATAATTTTATATTCCTTTTACAGATTTAATTGTAATAAGAAACTGCTAATTGTAGTTGCAAGAAATTACTAATAACTGAAAAAGAGAGAAATCTTTCAGAGAGTGTCATCAATATGGTATTTAAATATCTAATTAAGAATTAATGACCTTAGATGTGAGTTACAGTAAGTTGCAGTGGAAAGAGACCTTAGGCAAAAAAGTAGATTGTTAGGACTTTCTGTTGTAAACAACTGATTTTCCTTTTCCCTCAGTTACAGCAATGTGGTTTCTGCAAGTTTTGGGCTACTAGCTTTTCAGATTTTATTATTAAAATTAAAATGCCTAGATACACACGACTATGTCACCCATAATTTTCATTACGTAAAGTGTTCTGTGAATTGTGCCAAAACAGAACAGATTAATATCTGCTACATGCACATTCGAAATACATGCTTGATAGATAGCATAGCCAAAATCTAAATACACGAACATGCAAATACTAATTGAAATATAAACAAAAAAGCCTGATGCAGAGGTTTCCTTTGAAAAACACATACACTACCTTTCTAGACTTTCTACCTTCCTTGTTTCTGAGGGTAACTGACACAATACGCTCTAGCATGTCATCAATGTTTGAGCTAAATTGTTATGAAAAGTGCCTATTTAAATATTATAAGGTAAGGTAGGGCCAAAGTAATTATATATAGCTTCATATTTCCTGGGGAGTTCACTCTAAGCATTTACCTTGAACTCCACTATAAGTAAATACAATATGTGTACATGTAATATGTAATTATATACTAATTGTATTATTGTAATCCAAAGAAATACTATTTTGCCTCTCCAAGCATAATAACAAATGCAAATCAAAATATGTTTTCATTTTGTATTCTAAAAATCAAAATCATCTTTTGACTTCATCATCACTTGCATGAGTACTTGAAAAGTAAAGCATTAAAATACAGAAAAAGTGTATGCTATTAATAAACAAACTAAATTGGGTAAATTGAAAATGTGGAATTCATCCTTGTAAGTACTCAAAGATTTTTGCAAAATATAAGCAGATTTGTAATTCAGACTCACTGTTCATTCAAAATGGGGACAGCAATATTTTAGAGAGCAATTTGAAAACATTGTGTCATAGCTGGATAGACAAAAATATACAAGCAGTTACCAAAAAAACAAGTTATCACTGTCAAGCAGTAGGTGATGGAATTTTTCACATACCAGAAAGATTTTAATTTTCCATCTCTCTATATGTTTTTTATCTAGAGACAACTTTGTACTAAGCAATAGATTTCAGTTCACAAGAGTAAACACAGAAAGCCAAAGAAATAGCTGTTCTGCTGAACTGATGAGATTATTACTGAAATATCCCACAAATTTCAGCACAGAAAGGCACTGGCTACACATGCTCAACTTAAGCCACAACATCCTTATCTGAGAAATCAAAGATATTTTAATATGGTTTCAAGATGGTGACTCCAGAAAATTCATCCCTGTTACAAAGAAATCAGGGGTGATGTGACAAAGCATTTTCCAAGGTGGACTAAAAGGTGTAGGTGATGTTTGCTGAATGCCACAAAAAGGTAGAAATCTAGCTCAGACAGTTCAACTAGCCAAAAATCTGGATAGGCAACACAAGTCACTGCAAGAACTCAGAGATTTAACAGTCACAGTTAAGGCCTCTTTTTGTTAAATAAACAGCAATTTGTTACTGTAATTAGAAAAAGATCTAGTGGATGCTAGTAGATTTCTGTACTACTTTGCTAAATATTAACTTTAAATCACTCTTTAGGCGGGCTAGACCATATTCAGGTACAATTAGATGCATATTTCACTGACAAAAACCTGCAGAAGCATCCTGAAGTGTTCCCAAGGACTTCAGTAGCTCTCAGTGAAGTATCTTATGCTGGCAAGGGAATAAATACTGTTCTGACTGGACTCTACACATCTATCCGTGTACTGGCATCAAATAGGAAGCAAAAATTTTCCCTCCATCAGAGCAGGAAAATAGAGCCCTGTGCTTCTCTTTTTGATCTCTCTGTTGACATTTTCCCCATCTTTGAGATTATGTCACTGCCCTTACTTACTGCTGGCTGAGGAAGCCTACTGATATTTCTTGCTCTTCAGATATCTCACCCAACTGCAGCAAAGACATGGAATATGACCTCCTTTTAATGCCAAAAGTAGCCTGAAATAGGTGCTGATTCAATGAAGACTACCTGTAGCCAAATGAATCTATGCATACCATCAAAAACTTTCCAGACCTCTTACCAGCATTATTTTACCTTCTTTTCAAGGAGAAAACCAGCTAATGCTGTGAAGTTTAAATGCGACAAAAGTTAACTGAATCAACCACCTTAAAAAAATAGCGAGTTGAAAGCATTTCATTTATGACCTCTTTTTTTTTTTTTGGCACAATTTTAGAAAAACAAAACCAAAAATACCAAAACCCAGATTACCTACATTTTCATGGGCATACAACTCCAGGGTATTTTATATATTCAAACCTAAAGAAATGCTGAAATTAAATATATTGAAAAATTATTACGTGATCTCATATAAATTTAAATGCAGCTCTTGGAGAAAATTCAATTCTCATACTCCCCAATTTATAAAACTGAAAAAATCTGCTTACAACAGAAAATTATGAAGACATAGAATTTTAACCTCTCACAATACATAACCAGGGAAATATTCCTGCTTGGGAAAATCAGGATTGACAATAGTAACCTTTTAGCTTCTTTGTAATGCTGAATTTTTGGTCACCTGATGTTCCAGCATACGCCACAGCACATGCCGCAGTCGAGACAGCCACAATACACAGCCTCACCATACCACATCAGATGGCTTCAACCATCTGCCCTTCTTGCTCTTTAGCCCAACCTTTTACACCCCTCTTGTTCATGCATTGCACCTGTGTGCCCTCTCTACCTTTTTGTGATTGGTCAGTACACCTGGGCACTTATGTCTCATTGCCTTCAATACTGCTCCCCTGTCCTGCACAGCTGTAGCCCATTAGGGATGAAGCTCGGCCACAGCCCCACTCCCTGTTACTGCAAACTGCGTGGCTACAACTTGATTCATAAAACAAACTGAGTTCTGTATGTAAAAACACTTTTTTTTTTTTTATTCTGCTAGATTCGCATCCTTTGGCAGCTTGGGAACACTCTGAATGACCACCATTAGATAACATGACTTAAAACACCCCTACAAAACTAGCAGGATGCATCAAGCTTCTAAGCACTACTATGTATGCTCACTCTCAACATAAACTTTGCTAGCAAGGGCTGTGCCATGAGCAAAGAGGTTGCAGTTCATCAACACAGAGTACTAGGCTTGAAGTGTTATGCTTTAATTAGCATTTAAGACATAAAAGCAGATCTGAAAATCTTGCTGAGATAAAGTAAAACGTTGGTCTTCTCTAAGATGCTCCAGTGTTGTGTTGCACTAAATAGTTTATTTAGTTGTTGTTTTGCACTGGGTAATTGGAAGTTGCACTGGGTAATTTTTATATTGCACTAAGTGGTTTGTATCACATGGTTTCTTCCTCACCCCCTTTCCACTCTCCCCCAAAGCCCCGGTGGTGATCTTTCCCTAAGTTACTCCCCCCACCTCGCCCCTCCCATCACTTGTATCCCATTGGCTGTGGCCTCTCTCCTCCACTCCCCTTCCCCTGGGTTTAAAATCTCCCACGGACCCTTCTCTCTTTGCCTCCCTTGGACTTCCCTGGAGTGGTTCCACAATAAAGTGGGACTATCATCCCGAGAGAAGGAGTGCCGCCAGTCTTTTACTTTTGTCCTTGTGAAATTGAGAGGGGCTGGGGGTCCAGAGTCCAGCACTGCAGGAATAATCTAGTCTAATACATGCATGTACATTGCTATGTTCCTTTTGGTTTTGAATTCCCTGTTCAGTGCATTTTAATTCTTCTCTAGCCAGTCATATGAGCAGTGTAGTAACTTTCCTGCTCCATTAGGAGAGGTAGAAACTTCAAAAAGAATAGAGAAAGCACTTCAACAGACCTATATGCAAACCCACCCATCAGTAAATTCTAGTGTGGGCTCATTTTAAGGTGATATTACACTCTTCTCATGCTTCCCAGGGCATCCAGAAAAAGAACAAATAAAGTCATATTTGAATGTATGTGAACGTTAATAAGGGAGTTCAATTCATGCCAACAACAAAGATACATGAGTAACAGTCCAAGCAACAAAGCAGATACAGAATTAATTAACATGGGGAAAAACAAGTCTCAATCCCATTAAAGAGAGCTGTCTAGGTGGCTACATGGGTCATGAAACTGGCACTAATGAAGATGAGACCACAAGGAGAAAAAGATTTTTCCCTAGACCTAAATGAAGCTGTAATACAAAATGAATTTGAGAACATTTCTCTTTCTTACTTCAAACTAACAGAAAAATCACATTAGGAGATTAGTTTAAAAATGTATGCCTTTTCTCCAAACAGCATTTAACATGCTTTTCTACTACTATTACCTGGATTGTTCCAGTAAGATGATGACCTGTACGATATATGCTTATGACATAAAACTGGACGAGATTTAACCAAATGCCTTAATTCAAAGCAGAAAATTACTTTGGAGTACAAGAACAAATCCCTGTTTCTAGGTTCAGATCTACTAATATCACTGCAGGATATTCTAAGATTAAGACAGCTATCTGGGCACTGTGACAATCCCTGGTTTTTGACTATTTTATAGGAAAAAAAAATTGATTTGAAAACTATTGCAAAGTGTTTTCTAAACCATAACAGAGAAAGCAAACCATACAGGAAGAAAAGGTCGCTTATTTCTTATGGGGAAATTACAGAGGCCAATCTACAGCTTGTATGGGATACTGGGATGGTAAGGACTTATTATGTATCTGCATATGGAAAAATGAAGAGTCACTACCATATCTTTGCGTGTCAGAGAAGTCTGGTAAATCTCCTGTGCTTCCATTCCGGTAACTCACCATTAGTCTCTGCAAACATACTTGGAAACTCTGAAACATATCACTCCTGGGATGGGAGCTTTTCTCTGGAGTCACAGTCTGTTGACAGAAACCACCAACTGTCATGGTAAATTAAACAAATAGGTTGGATTTCTCAATGAGAAAACAACAACCCTCGGGACAATCAAAATTAACAGTAGGAAAAAAACTGTCCATTACTTAAAAAAAAAAAAGCTAAATAAAAAAAGTGCCAAATACTGAACAAGACACAGGTCCCTGTAAAGGCAGACCAACACCTTTTTAGGGACAAACATGTCGCTGTGTAAAAACCTCTGAGCTGGCTCATGACTGACAGAAGTAGCACCTGATCTTCATAGATACTCCATACCTAGTGGGGTTTTGTTTTGGTTTATTTTTAATTATAATTATTACAGACTGCACAGTGTAGTGGACAATATGTCTGTCCCTTGATAGGACAGATATGATTTATGCAAACAGCTGAGGACACTCATATACAGCAGCAGTCTGGGACTAGTACACGAAAAGTTAACAGCTACTATAAAAGACAGAAATCCACAGCTCTGGAAACTTTTTTTCCTCCATTTCTGAGAGAAGAAGGAATGAATAAAAGAAGTCTTAAGTCAAAATTACCAAATTTGACACCATCTTTAGTTAAGAAACAAAGACATAGATGTAGGGGTATGAGAGATGTCTTAACAATCAGCATTTCTGGAGACTCCCAAAAATTAAGTGGTCCTTCAGAACCCTCAGAAGAATAGTTCCAGCTAGCAGATGTCTGTGTACATAAAGGAATTCATCCTACAGGAGAAGGAAAGGGGTTAACATGAGCTATCGAAGACTCCAGTGCTTTGGGGAGGAGGAAATACACATGCTCCAATAAGCCTTTTCTTCCCCCACAGAATTACAGAAGAGGCCAAGGTTTCATTAAAACCCCATCTGGAAATGGTAATTCAGCACCACCTGTCACAGCCCCGTGGGCACCCCCAGGCCCTCGCTGACCTGCCCAGCCTCAGCTGCTGCCTCCACAGCCTATTCTGCACCAGGAGCCCCAGTGAAGCTCAGGCTTCTGTTCCCAGATCTGACTTGAGCTTAAGTACCATGCCTGCCTCCAGTCCTGCACTCATCTCCTCAGACCTGTATTATTTGTACTCTTCAGACCCAGGCTGTGGGTGATCATTTCATCACCCAGGCACATGGTGTGACTCTTAGGTCTGTCCTGTGCAGGGCAAAGAGTTGGACTCTATGATCCTTGTGGGTCCCTTCCAACGCAGCATATTCTGTGATTGTGGAATTTTCCATGTCTGGGGCTGCTCACAGCTCCTACTTCCAGCCCCCAGCTTTGCCACACTGCTCAGGCCCCACGGCACCAGGTGTCCTGCTGGAGTGGGCACTGCCTGTGCTGGTGGCACCCTCACGTCCCTTCTTGGCCTCCCTCACAGAGAAGCCCTGCTCATGCTGCTCCCAAGTGCTATTGTTTAACAGTATCAGACAAAAATATTTCAAAAGAGGAAACCACTCTTTTTATAGTGTTTTTTATTATTTTTATTTATTTATTTTTAACAAAGTATTTTTTACTATTTTAAGACCACCTAGTTGATCTAAACTCACCTCTTAATAAGGATCACTGTACCAAAAAATAATCTTGAAAGTTTCCTCCAGTCTCTGCACAGAGAAAACTCAGGTCCAATGTGGTGTTGGTACTAAAAACTGACATAACCAGACTACTAAGGCAAAGCTGATAAAATTAGCACAGTCAAATCACAGTGACTAATACAGTCTGTGTCGTGTTCTTAGTTCATTACATTTTTATATTTTCAGAAACTGCTGTGCACTGCTGCCTTTTAAAGCTATGCTTTGTTTTTCAAACCCAGACCAACACACAAAAAAGTCACCTACAATACACAGCTGGAGAGGCTGGGGAGGGGGAAGGGGAAGAGAAAGACAGGAAAACCCAAGCATCTATATTTCAGGAGAGGAAGGCAGGCAATATAACATAGATTGAGATAGTAGTTAATTTAGGTGCCTTATACAACTAACTTGTTTGTTTGAGGCTTTAAGAATGATTTGGCCCTATCAAGTCATATTTGACTTTCTTCTCCATGAAACAGATATGCTTTTTGTGGTTTCCAGTATTTTTTTATATTGTCTTATGGTAGAAAGTAGGTGATTGACCTGAGAACAGCAAGAACTACTATACAATGTAATTTTTGTTTGTAAACTATCAGGTTCTAAAGGAAAGGGTTTCTAAGAGTAACTTCTTAGGAGATGTTAACAGTCAGCAGTTTGATCAATTTGGGAAGTAATTGTTTTTTCAAACAGTAAAAAAATGTCTGTTCAAAATATATTTTAAAAAAGTTTCAAATGGTTGCTACCCTCATCAGTCACCTAATGCTAAGTGTATATACCCTACAGTACCCTTGTATTAACCGCTGTAATTAAACTAGTAATAATCTGATATTTGAAATAGTAGTATTTCTAATTTTCCTATCTTAAATTCATTACTATACATCAAAAGACATGAACAAGACCATAGCTCAATTAGCTTACAATCTTGACAACATTTACAACCAGAAAGATAACATTACACTGTGATGAATATTAACAGAAAAGGAAAATTTTTACCATCTGAAAGTCAGACACAGCAAATGTAAAAAATGGTTTTAATCATGAAAAGGATTCTGATGGGCAAAAACAAGACATTCACTGGAAAGAAAACAATGTAAAGAATTTAGAACACTTGAATTAACTACACTGAAGAACTTATATCCAGACTTCAAAACCAATCCATGAACAAAAATGCAGTTTAAAAAGGTATTATAATTCAGCCAGACGACAAAATGTCATCCATATATTTACCAGGAGTCGGAGGAAGAAAAAGTAACCACACTAAGCCTTGAACTGGTATTCTGACCTAAACAGCACGCTAGGTTTCGCAGTAATTATGAAGGCCACATTACTAAAAGACAAGGAAGTAAGAAGGAAGATAGCATCAAAACTCCTCTATGAAATGTTTATTAATGTGCTAATCTAAACTCAGACCTGAGATACACCACTTTTTTTTTTATTCTAGGCAGTAAGTTCACACCTACCTGGGATGCCCAGAGCAATGCATTTTAAATTCAACCACCGGGGAAATTACTACCTAAGTTGGAGAAGATGGGAAAATCAGAAGAGGATTTGTGTGATTTTTGTTGTTGCTGCTTTTTTTCTTTTTTTTTTAATAAATTGACAAAATGGAAAAATACCAACTGGCACTGATAAAAGGAAAGCAGCAAGGGAAGGAAGATTAAAATAGAATTCCTCAAAGTACGAGTACAGGACAGAAAAATGCTTATAGTCTTGTGGGGAAATGGGCATTCAGAGTTGATTGACAGGAGAGAGTAGCTTGTTCAAATGAATATAAGAATGAAATATATACATGATGACTCTTTACAAACAGGTTAGAGGAGCAAGACAGAAGTAACTATATCTAATTTAGCCATTAATACATCTAGGCTGACAATCACACCAGACAGATCTTAACAATGTTTACAGATCATAATGAGTTACTAAGAATATTCTGGAACGACTATCTTAGAAATCAAAAAATCACAGAGGGGAAAAAGCCCTATAAATGCTCTTTTCGTAACCAAATAAGCAGGGATTTATTTTCCAAAATGAATGTAATTTAACATCCTAAACTATTTAAAAGTGGTCATCCTGCATCCTTCTGTGTAGCTTAGAAGTAGTACACTAGACCTGCAGAAAGAGAGAAAAGGAACTCTTTTGCAGTAATGAATGTTTTGTAAGTTTGGAAGATTCTTACCCTGTATTGATGGAAATTATTTCTATCAGCGGATTCTTCCTAATCTTTGGCAAATCCAGTCGTGCTCCCCCCAAACGCTTTCCATTATCCTTTTTCTGACCCAGCAGTCTCACAGAATGACCTTCAAATTAAACAAAAAAAAATGCAGTCATTACAAAGAACAAGTCTCATCATAGTTGTTTTGATTTGTTCTTCTTCAGAAGTAGTGTTTATATTTCAAAGATTGAAAATGAAAATGAGATGTAATAATATATTTCCACCATCTGGAGCATTTATAAAGAGACACTGACAGGTAAAATAAATCATCTTAAAATGAGCAAATTATTTCATCCAATTATCTTTTCACACTTACACTTTCTGTTTTATATGATTAAAATTATCTAAGCAGTCTCATTTTCAGATTCTCTAGCAAATAGCAACATAGCAATAATATTTAAATGAGTTGCATGGCAGGATCAAATGATTCTTCCAAAAAAATTTAATTCAAACCTAAATTAGGAGGTAATAAACAACTAAATACTTTTATGGCTTATTATATGGAGAACAAACACATTTCAAGGTTACCTGACTGTGTAAGTCTAAAAGTGCTGGGAAGCATATCCTCACATGTCCATGGCTAAGCTGACTGCCAAGATTTGCACATATTCCTCCCTCACCAGGACAACTGCAGGTCAGAAAACTGCCTCACAACTACTTTCCTGAAGCCATTAATATTCAGGGACTAAAATACAAATAATTTCACCAACTGCCTACAACATCAGTCATGCCACGACAAGTCCTATATTTAAAGAGCACAAATGACAGGGTTTGCTGACATTTTGAAGCAAGAACTAACAATGAAGAATCAAAACAATTGTGTGTATTATTGCATAAGGTAGTCTAAAGTGTTCCCAAGTTATAAGTGTAAGACTCGTATCATTTACTCCACAAACCCTCCTACAGGCAGGTGAGAGACAGCAAGTGAAAGCTAATGGCAGATACCTGAATAGGGCTGGAAAAACAACAACTCAACAACTCAAACTGGCAGAAAAGAAAGCATGTGTCTGTTGAACTTGGAAAACTACCTGATAGTAAACCCTACAGCTTCAATCCACCAAATATTTCAGGAAAGAAAAAGCTAACCCTGAAACAGGAGGGGGGGTGAGAGGAACGCATGAAACTATAAGGTACAAGTTGAGCTACATCCAGCACAGCAAAGCCTATGACTGCTTCAAATCAATTAAAAGCTGTGTTACATCAAAGCTCCTAACTTATGTTACCAACAGCTATTTACAAAATTAATTCCTTCATCAGTCAAAGCCTTTTTTCACTGCCTGTTTTGAGGAGTCATAAATTAATTTTTGAATAATGTGGCATTCATGCTCTTAATTTACTTCCTTGATATGGCAACAACAGCCTGGAAAAACCCCAACTACTTCTAGAATAACATCTTTCTCAAGTTTTTTAAAGATACATAAAAATTCTAACTCAAAAATGTGATCTAATGAACAAGTTTGTGGTATCCACATTCTTCGCTCTCTCAGGAAATTTTCACAGAGGAGCACAGAGAGAAGAAAGAGAAAACAATTTCTATTTCTGTTCTTTGTTTTCCCATATGGAATGTGTTTAGAGAGTTGTTTACCTGGAGTGATTGCTTGATGGGATTCTGGTGAAGATTGTTTGGCCCTGATGGCCAATCACGTCCACTTGTGTCTGCACTCTCAGGGAGAGAGTCACGAGTGAAGTTAGATATGGTAAGTTAGACGTTAGTATGTAGTTTTTAGTATCCATCTTTAAATACTATATTAATGTATTGTAATATAGATATAATAAAGAAATCATTCAGCCTTCTGAACTGGAGTCAGACATCATCATTGTTTCCCATCCTGGGTTCATCTGCATTTTTACAAGACAAGTCAGCAGGACTGACCTGATAGCATAAAGTTTAATACCAATAGGAGACATAATGGTTAATACTGATAGAAGACATCATAATGTCAACAGGAAACAAAAAGGCATTACTTCTGCAGTTGCAGTTGACAAAAATTTCATTATATCCTGTGGTGAATTTAGTAATATGGTGTTTGTGCTACTAGCATTTGGTAAATAACTCACTTCTACCTTTTCCTGAAAATAACGGCAATATCCTTGTCTCACAATACCATCAGTTATTTTCTAATCTAATGCTTCATTGAGGAGCTGCAAGCATGGCACCATTTTATTTACTTGTGTAACAAAAATGAGTGGGTTAAACCAGAAACAGAAAACATTCCTTTTTTTATTTCTTAATATTGTGGTTTATTTGGAATAAACCAGTTTATCAATTTTTTAAATATTCAGCTACATTGCCATATTAAAGGTGTATTTGGATTTATGGCTGAAAATACAGTGGAACGATTCACTGTAGTTTTAAAACAATTAGGTTTAACAACAAGTTACCCAAAATTTAAAATTCATACACTTAGAATTGGGGTTAAACCACCATTCTTAAGTTTAAAAAACAAGATGAAAACAACAAACCACAAAACCAACCTGCCCCTCTCCCCAAGTAATATCTCAGCGTGCAGAATCAGGGAGGCCTCATCTCCTCAGAACACGGACCCTCACAAGGAGAAGCCATGTGAGTAACTGCTCTCTAACAGGAATTTAGCTCATGCTCTCCCTTTCTCATACTGAGAGCAGTCCTCAGACAGACAACCACCCCCAAAAACACCCCACAAGATGAGGCCGTTCTACAGATAGAATATAACTTATAGGGAGAATAAGACTGAGCTGCTCCTATCGTCAGAGACTTCCTTTATTCAGGAAGGAATAAAACCCCAGCTCTGTGATCATCTCCCACGTGATCCACTGAATGTTAACACCCACCCCAACCCTGATCCTGAGCTCAGGAAATCTATGGCCTGGCAATCAAAAACAGCAGCTTATTCTCACATAAAATACACTTCCCATATTCCTCCTGAATGACACTGAAGTTCAAATTAATATGAGGCTTGTAAGACCTGTGGGGTACTCAAGAATAACAACATGCCTGTACTTTTCAGTCCAGGCACCAGAGGCTAAACAAATGCCTCCAGTGGGAGATGATTTTTAGCAGAGAGTTTAATGCTTCCAGAAGGCAAGCAGCACATGCACATACAACTGCTGTGACTTGTGTGGCAGGCACACTTAATTATTTTTCTTATGAATAAAACCCCCTCAATTACAGTATTTGTGACCTTAAATCCTTTTTCCCCTACTCCATACAAGGACTATTTTGTTCAATTTTAAGTAACCACTAAAGCATCTGTTTATAGAATTGTTACTATTAATAAAACATAACTTGATAAACACTGAATCATACTTTTTCACATGCTGTAAATCTTTTTTCCCTCATACTTATTTCAAGAAAACTTAAAAATAAATATTTTGCCATCTTCAACTAGGAAAAGGCTAAATACGTTTTTTTAGATTGTCTAACTAGCACTATTAAGCCCAGACCAACATCTAGTTTAACTGAAAAAGTAGTAATTTTAAATCTCATTCATGACCTCCTTTCAAAGCTTAGAATGGGACAAAACACTGCAATTAAGCTTTACTTCTAAAGCATTTTATCTGATTAAGTTACCTTCTCTCTGACTTTACAGGTTTCACAACTTACCTAAGCAAAGCAGGTGTCCCAAACTTAAAAGGAGTCTTTCTTTTCATGTTTGTTTTCTTTCCTTTTTTTTTTTTTAAGTTTTGTACAACATTTTTGAAAACTGAGTTAATCACAAGTCTATTACCATAATGATGACTGTTCCATCTCAGATATCAAACAAACACCACTCCTTTTTTGAGGGCTTGCTCTACAATACAAGCTTTGAAACACAGCTTAAAGACAAACAGATCTAGCCAGGTTAGGTAGGAAAGCCTAAATGATCTAGACCTATTAACTGCTTCTGCTAGAAAAATAACTTTTCTACTTCCACACAGTCTAGGAGCAGATAAAATTCCATTAAGAAAAAAGAAAACATAACCTGAAAAAGTTAATTAGTGGTTTAGGTCATGTGTCAGAGCAGTTTTTCACTAATTAGTAGATAATTAATACAGATTACAACATAACAGAAGTACTAACCAAGTCCAGCAAGGACACTTGCAGAGCAGAATCACTCACAGCAAATGCAAATGAAATCAAGCTAGGAACAATTTAAAATGAATCAGAGCTCTCTAGTTTTCAGAACTGTTTAATATTAAACTCATCTTTACATAGAAATCAGTAGACGCAATTCACATTACTTGGCACTATCTGCAAGAAGGATGAGGTTGGAATAAATCAGGATATTAAATCCTATTGTTAGTCTAAAAGAGGGCATTTAAATGTGTCTAGTTTGATCATTCAGTATGCAAAATGAAAATATTTTCAAGGTATTTATTTTCACTTATTAAAAAGGACACAAAGAAGTAGCACAGTTTTAATGGCATGTACATATACCTCTAATCATAAATGTATGTGCTTCAGGATTGATGGAGAAGGCCCAATCTTGAAATACAAAAAAATGAAGGGAACAGGTAATGGAATTTCTTTGTCATAAGATTATAGCATTAAATGTCCTGTGAATCTCAGGGTACCATCATATCCCTGTGACCTAGAACCACAGAAGCAAGCTAATGATATTAGAGCAAACAGATTCAAATGGGACTGGTACATTCCTAGTTTATTACAAGTATAAGTCAGGGGGAAGTAGCCTGGCTTAGTAAATTTTAGTAAACTTTACCTGGCTATCAGCATCATATCAGATACTAGTAGATCTATATTATGTTTAAAAAGATAGTCAGCTTCACTCTGTCCATAGGCTGGCACTCCTCAAGAACTGCTGGGAAATTATATCTGCTTGAAAGATGGAAGAGGGCATGCACTGAGGGTCCCTCCCCACCCCTGCACACCCCACTGGAGCTATACAGCATGACTCTGAAACACAAATCCCAGCCAGACACAGATTTCTTAGCAATTAGCTTCCAAGTTCAGTGCAGATATCTGAAGCAGCTCAAAACCACGATTTTACAGAAAATCCTCAAAGATGCAGGAAACCCCAGCCTTGGCAGCAACAATTTCTATTGTTTTCTGCTTGTTCTGTTACCCACTCTTTCCCTTTCCCAGTTACATCACTATGCTTAGAGGTTATTCACCATTTCCTGAAAGACACTTTTTTCCTCAGAGAACGGCTGCCAACGCACTGTTCTGCACTTCTCAGATGTCTCTCACCAACCTGTCTGATTTTCTCCAGCATCTTTAAGGAACAAGATTAAGCACTATTTCGTGTACTCTTGCACACATTTCCTTCCACCACTGTTTGGTTCTTAATGAATAGAGAGTTTCCCTTCCTCAAGGTTAGCACTGGAAAAAATAGCACATAGGAGCAGTGTAGCTAAGGAAAGGAAGGTAAAAGCATATGAAGGAAAAACAAAGTAACACATTTCTTCAAAGAAAAATTAAAGGAAGAAGTGTAAAGAAGAACCAAAAGCAGTAATAAAGACTGAAAGAAGCATAAAGCAAGGGCAGACCATAAGCTCCTCTCCCATCTTTTCTCCCTGCCCTGCAGCACAAACATGCTGTCCCACAGCAGACATGACTGATTTCAAAGGAATTCCCAAGCTCCCCAGAGCAATCACATGCTGTTAGACACACACAAGTGCAAAACCAAGGACACTAATTGGTTTAGGACTCTGCTGTGTGGATGCTCCCATCCAAACCAACCCCAGCTGGCCAGCAGCACATTGGCACCCCTGAATGTCATCAGTGGCATTTCCTGTCCCAAGTAAATTCAGGGAGCAAAGAAAAGCCAAACCTAACTGAAAGGTATATGCCCTGCTCCTGACCAAGCAACTAATATAAATTATTCCTCTTCTAGATCAGTGAAGATGGAAACGTTCTGTAACAGTCAAACTCCTTCATCTGGTGTAGGCAGGAACAGAGTGGTGTCAGAGTTACTGATCTTTCCTTGTGTTTCACTGCACCATGCCTTGGGCCAGGCATCCAGTCCCATTAGGATGCTGATAGCCAGTGCTATGTTTGATCCAATCTCTGCATTCAAAACTCTTTCATAAAAACATTGCTTTCCACCCTATACCAAATCAAAAAGCTTTATAAAAATGTGCAGGAATTACTAAGCATAAAGCACATTTGTAACTAGCTTGAAATACAGAGAACTATTAAGTGTTGCACTTGGAATTAGCATCCAACAATAATACTGCTTTGGAAGACTCTGGAATGTGAGTGTCACACCAGTGAAGACAGGAGCTTTTTAAAATTCACTTAATGTAATTTCAAAAACAAGATATTCAGTAGAAAAGGTCCAGAGGTGTCCCATATTGCTAAAATTAATACACCACTTTCTCTCCATTAAACATGCAATATCTCTTTATTCTTGGCACGTCTCCAGTGTATGACTCAATCATAACAATATCTGTAAGCACTAAAACCATACTGGACAAGAAGTCATACAGAAGAAGAGGTAACTATTAACAAGGAATTACTGTCCATGTAAAAAATTTCACCAAGTTAAATTAAGAATATAAGTATTCAAGAACATTTTTGACACATCCATAGTATTTTCCTCTATCACAGCAAAAGCACTTGAAATGCCCTATTAAGGCACTACTACTTTTTTTTCAGGATTCAGTAGCTTCATCCTACTTATTCTGAGATCATGCAATGTTATTGTCTTTCTGAAAAAGTGCCTGAACGTTAAATCTCCTGTGAGCTCAAAATGCCAGCCACAATTCCACAGCTCAGAAGGACAATACTAAGAATCGACTACAGGAAGAGTTCCCCTGACCCTCTGTCCTCACCTCTCTGTGAAGAATGCATTTGATTAGGATCAAAGATTCTGCTCAAAACCTCAGGAGATCCTGGAGAGAAACTTCCAAGGGAAATCAGATAAAACAGGCTGCATTATGAGGAAGGGAAGTGCTGAAAGCAGGATTGTCAGAGCCAGCTGCAGCTGCACGAGTAATTTGCCTAATGTTTTGGGGTGTGCAGGATGAACAGAACAAATTTAGCCTTAGAGTGAAATGCTGAGCTGAACTTCTCACTGTATCCAAAATCATGAGGTACTCTTTACATTTACCAGCCACAGGTATTCTCCAGCAGAGCTCAATCCAGGTGAGTCTAACCAATGTGAATAGGACAGAAAAATAGGGATGCTCTAAGATAGTCATTCACTCAAAGTGTGGAAAAGAGCACATAGGGGTTTGGAAGAAAAGGCACCTTTTCCGTGCACATCACAGGCTCATTTAACAATGAGCAATCACAGTTGTGCTACTGAGATTTTCAGTCTGTTTCCCCTAATTGCTTGTTTTCATCTTCTGTGGCACTATTTATCTCCCATTCAGTTTCTGTGAGCTACTTACAAAATAAAGTCATAACAGTGACAGTCATAATAAGGATAGTCAGTTCTATCAGATTTATAAATTAAATCAGTGAAATAACTACACTGAGAAAAATAATTACTAAACCTATCTGAAGTCCTAGATCATCTCACATACCTAATAGTCCCTACATGCCCAAAAGCATTTGAACAGACACAGCAAAAACAGCAATAAACTTTCTTGTAAGAGCAAAAACCAGTTGATGGTAACAGAAATCTCTTGCCCCAGCAGGGACGATTTTAATGTTGAGCCACATCATTATTGATGTTTTACAAAAGCAATTAAAATCTGCCTTTGCAGAAACAGTTTCTCCACAATTACTGTATATTCCTCATCATGCTCTACATTTTTATTTAATTTACAGCCTACAAAGCTGAACTCTCTGAACTGATAATGGCACAGATCATGGTATTTCTATTTGGAACTCATCAGTACATCACACTTTTAGTAAGCAGTCAGAAAGGGGCAATCAAAATGCAACCTGGTGTTCTCACTGAAGCATCTGGCCACATGAAAAAACCTTCGTTTAAAAAACATACAGTAGGACACATTCCAGCCAGCTCTTTTATAAGCCAGTGCTTGTTGTCAAAGTAGTTCTTAAATAACAGAAGGGGAAAAAATGCTACTTGTTTGAGTGATTACACTCTTTCTACCTATAATGCTTTGGTGACAACAAAAAAATTGTAATTTTGTTTAAATAGGAGTATCTCCAAAATTTCCAACCCAGGGCACACAAAACAGAGGCAGGTGACATGTACCACATTGTGCCATTAACCTCAGTAATTAATACATACAAATGAGTGATGGATGAATCTTTTAATCACAGTCATGGCCCCAAGTTACTGACTCACTGTAGCTGTGTGTATTCCCATGAAATACATGAAAACATGTAAAAATTCCCATGAAAACATGATTTCAATCCCACCCAACTTTCTTAAGTCTGTCAAACACAGCCCCTGGCACAAGTCCATAGATAGAATCACAGAATTCTTAGTTATGGGGTTGGAAAGTACCTTAAAGATCATCTGGTTCCAGCCCCTGTGCCATGGGCACATCTCCCACTAGACCAGGTTGCTCAAGGCCTTATCCAGCCTTCCTTGAACACAGTTTTTCCAGTTAGTGCCTTTACTTTTCCACAATCTCAGTTTCAAAGGCAATTCCACCTCCTAGAAGTCGCATTAGGGACGTGGTACTCTCCCGGGGTGTGTGGAGGGAGCTGCAGGGGCCTCTGCGAGGAGAGGCCACGGCTGCCAAGTGCCAGACACAGCCGGCTCCAGCTGGCCCCAATAGCCCTGCCACAAGGCACCGTCGAGCTCCACAGCTGTCACAGGTGTAAGAAAGGGCAAAACACTGCCTGGCAGCGAGGAAGGAAGCGTGAGGGAACGCCCTGTGAGCAGCAAGGAGAGAGGAGGAGAAAGAGAAGGAGGAGGAGGTGCTGCGGGTGCCCCACTGGATTCCCCTGCAGCCGCAGGAGAAGAGCAGAGCGAAGCCGCTCATCCCCCGCAGCCTGCGGCTCCTGGCAGTACCTGCACGAAGCCTGTGGGGACCCACACCGGAGCAGCCTGTTCCTGAAGGACTGCATCCCCTGCAGAGGACCTGCGCTGGAGCTTGGATCGCCACAGCCCACAGGAATGCCCCAGGCTGGAGCAGGAGGACAGTGTAGGGAAGCAGAATCAGCACAGAGGGGCTGTACTGGGCTGACCACAGCCTCCACTAGTGCCCCATCTCTCTGCACCACTCAGGGGGAGGAGATGGAGGAGTCTGGGATGAGAGACTGAAGCTGAGCATGGGAAGAAGAGGGGTGGGGGAAGGCAGCTATAGTTTCTCACCGCTGTATTCTATTTTTAATTGGCAATAAATTAAATTAATTTCCCCCAAGTCGAGTCTGTTTTCCTCATGATGGTAACTGGTAAGTGATCTTCCTGTCCTTATCATGACCCAAGAGTTATCCCATCTTATTTTCTCCACTGCCCTTGTGAGGAGTAGGAGCAAGAAAGCAGCTGGGTGGGGGTCTGGCAGCCAGACAAGGTCAACCCACCACACAGTGAAATAAATAAAACAACCCACCCAAAACTGCCCCCCTCACCCCCCCTTTCTATGTCCTTTCAAAGGAGAGAGAAACAGAAACAGGGACTTGATGAGGCCACTACCCTCCCTCTGACCCTCCTTAAGCTGAATTTTGGCACAAACAGTCAGTTTCCTGACTGGGAGCCAAATGATACTTTTCCTCAAATAGGAACTCCCAACTCCTCCAATTTTTATTCTTCATTTGGCCTGTCATCAACTTCTTAAGTCAAGGCTACTCTTCCCACAGTCACAGAAATTGAAAAGAGACTATTTTATCTACTGTTACTAGCAGATTATAGTGAAATCAAGCAGCACATACAAATACTACCTAACATGCTGGCATTCATATATATACAGATACATATATACACACACACACTCACTCTCAGGTGGACAATCAGTATAAATTCTACACTTTAGCCTATATATAATATAGGTATTGTTGATCTCTTTTTCATACAGACAGACACTGCAACTATCATGAATCCATAACTGCTAACCACATGAGGACAGTTAAACAAATAATGGTCAATGTTTAAACTGGGAATGGATGGACAACTTCACCAGACAGGTCAACGTGACTGAAACTGAGAAAGGTTATGTTAAGTATAAAGGGCTCAACCCTGAAGTAATTTCCTTCGGTTGTTTTTTATAATCAGGTCTAATGACCCATTGTAAAACTATGTTTTGTGAAAGCATTAGACAGACACAATGTGGACTAAACTCAATTCAGCCTATGTCTCTCATCTCCCTAAGGCCTAAGCTAAAAGCAGACTGTACACAAATACTCTGGTCCCACGCCTCCCACCCCCACAAACCCTTAATAACATGGGATTTGAGAGCATGTCTAGAAAGGAAGGGGGAAAAACCTAAATCTCTGAAGACCTAAATTCAAAGCCAGAAAAGTGGAATTTCTCCATTAAGCAGTTAGCATTTCTCCTTTAAAATACAGAACAAATGTATTCTCTTGCCTACTGTAAACTGTTTACAGCCAAGCTTGTATACACACACAGGCTTTTTTTAAAGACAGATTTTAGAGTGATTCATAAAAAGCTGACTTGAGCAGTCACCATAAAGACATTCTGCAGTTCCCACCAAAGACAAATCTTCAGCTTATTGGAGCATACCATAGAAACTGGTCATCCCAAATAACTTTTATATTCTATACAGAAATTTTACTAAGTAATGCAACACACATCAATTATAGGTCTATAATAATAGGCCTAGCTCACAGACACCACAACTCCTCAGCAAGATTTTCCTAACATTCTATGTCATCATAACACCTTACTGGAAAACTAAGCACATGAGAGGGTATGTTGCCCTAATGTCGTAAAAACTGCTGTAATCCAGACTTAAAATTTGGGTAATGTGCAGATAAAGCAAGGTTTACTAAACTGTTAAATCAGAACCCTGCATGACAAAACCATTCTGTTTTATCAGGAAGACTGAGAGACACACTGGCTACACAATCGTGGCCGTCCCTTTGAGAAACTCAGTTCTGAGACTGTGAATGAATTATTTTGTCTAGTTCCTCACAGGCAATATAGAGGTTTCAGATTATAAATTACCATATCATATGAAAAGTATGTGAAGATGCCTCTAGTTAAAATATATCTTGGGACACAGTATAAATATTAATTAGACATGACCTGCATACAAATACTGCACTGCTATTGAAGATCGCTTTTGGAGGTGACAATTTACCTGCTAATTTACCTGCTAATTAGGAAATTTCAAAGATTCAATTCAACACTTGTGATAAAAGTTAGGATGGCTTAAAAATGAGAAATCACTAAGCCTCTTAAAAGTCTCTCTCTCTCTCTTTTAGCTGTCAGTGCAACAACAAATGTGCACATCCTTCTTTTCCGTTTTCTGATGAAGCAGGATAAAAAGATAAAGTCACATAAAAAGTGTTTATCAGAATTATCTCGATGGAGAGTTGGGAACTAACAATTACACTGTCTTCACACATATGTGGTAAAGACCACCACAAAGATATATTTCTTGAAACTACCATCTCTTGACCCAGCAGAATGGAATTGTTCTGAAAAGGTCTTCCTGACAATGCCCTTAAGACTGAGAAACAAAACTAGAAGAAACTTTCATATTTCATACAAAGAGTTCTAAATAATTCCAAGAAATCAATTTTCTTTGGGAGTGCAGCAAGCTTTCAACCAAATCCAACAGGGAAGCCATTTTCATGCAAAACGGAAAAGATGATTATTAGGGAAAAAATAAAGATAAGGAAAAAAATTCTTTCTGCAAACTTTCCCTTTTTGTAAACTGTGTACTACAAAATTCAAGCATCCAAGAAAAAACTAAGGTACCACTTAAGAAATGGAAGCCAGGGAAAGCTAGACTTTTAGACTTAAAACTAGCGTCAGGGTAACCTGTTTCCACCTTGGAATTTGGACAGAAAATCCAGACAACTCAGTTAGTCTGACCTATCTACAGAGCTGTCCTACAGAGCACAGGCACTATGAAGTTCCACTTATTCAGTCAATTTTTTTTAACATTCAATATATAATATTTTTTAAGCTTTCAATATATACATAACCACACTACAAGAGTATACCACCCATGCAACCTTTAGCTTTTCTTTAAAAAAAAGGTGAAAAAATTGTGTCGTACAGCTATGACAGACACCCAACTTAAAAGTCACAGATGTAAGCTGGCTCTGAATTCAGAATTCATATTTAATCCCCTGTCCCACACCACCTCCATCTCCTGAAAGCATTATCAGCTTTAGAAGCTGTTACCAACAACGTAGACTCATGAAAACAAAGGACTATGTTTCATTTGATCTAACACTAATTTAATCTTCTACCATGTATCTATTTTATGTAATAAACTATTCCAATCAACAGTCCTGTTATCTACAGTATTTCATTTCACTTGGAAAATGGAAATTCACAGTTAGACTCTTCATAAAACACAATGAAAAAGAGCTTCACATTCTTCTCCATTAGTAGATGATTCCAAAATACATAAAATAATGCAGCTTCTTGAAGTAAATTAAAGAAATATAAGTAAAAGCTCCTCTTATTGCTGGCTTTTACCAAAGTAACCCATTATCATATGCTATGATCTCTGCCAACTTGATTCTCCTTCCAATTGTAATTTTATTGTCACAGATGGGTTACAGTTGGAAAGAACCTCTGGATACCACTTTGTCCAACCCTCTCACTCAAGGAGAGCCACTGAGAGCCAGTTCCCCAGGACCATGTCCACAGTATTTGAATACAACCAGGGATGGAGTCTCTACCACCCACCTCCCTCAGTAACCTGAGCCAGTGCTTGGGCATCCTCACAGTCAAAATGTGTTTCCTGGTGTTTAGAGGGAACCTCCTGTGCTTTTTTGTGCCTATTGCCTCTGGTCCTGTCTGTGGGCACCACTGAAAAGAGTGTGTCTCACT
Source organism: Ploceus nigricollis (assembly GCA_013399945.1). NCBI lineage: Eukaryota > Metazoa > Chordata > Aves > Passeriformes > Ploceidae > Ploceus > Ploceus nigricollis. The sequence goes on from VXBC01006749.1 coordinate 375,184, forward strand.
TCTCTTTGCACCCTCTCTTCAGGAATTTATATACTTTGATATGATTCCCCCTCCTGAGCCTTCCCAGGCTCTCCTGTGAGGAGAAATGATCCAGTCTCAGTCTCTTAACCATCTGTTTGACTCTCTCCAGTATGTCAGTGTCTCTCTCAAAACAGAGAGCTGGTTTTTGTTCATTTTTTTCCAATAAAACTTCAAAAATCCTGTGTTCCATTACCTTTCAGGAAGTCTCTGATGGAATTGGCACTATGTATGGAATTCAGCAGTTCACTTTCTGCTTCTAATTCAAATTACTTTTAGTAAGCTAGAAAGGAACAAAAATCCTTCCAAAATTTCACACTTTTTAAAGTTTAAATGTTCATTAACATTGCTATGAACATTATTTTCCAGCATTATATCAATTCATCAATTTTTTAAATGCAATCAAAAAATCCATTAAGTGAAAATCATTATTTTAACAGCTGCTACTAGATTATATGTACTCTTTAACATTCAGGCACCATAACCTGAGTAACTATGTTATCAAAAAAGCAGTAATATCTGGAGTCAGTATAAATATTACAAACCCCATTTTTGTAAAGGGAGGGCATGTTGACCCAGGTTATCATCTTACTCCCTCAAGAACTAATAAAGTTTGGGAAAACGCAGATAGGGATCTAAAATACCGTTGTAAAAATCATGAAGCGTCATCATTTCCAACATATTGTCATGAACACCATGATGTTTCTGGGAAAACAGTCTGGCTTATTAAATAAAAAATATGTACTGAATGTATTTCTTCTTTGTATGGCAAAGTAGGTTCATACCCCCCCAAAATAAGTTTAGGACAATCTGGGAAAAATTTTGGTTGGGAGTACATACAAGTACAGGTCTCACTCCTGAAAGCATTCAAAGCAACATGAAATCTTAAGGCCTTCAAACCACAAGCTCTAGAAGCCTTACACAATTTTGTGTACCACATTATGCAATTTTGTGATAGAAGCTTTTGTTCCTTTTAAAAATTTGCAGTGCTTTAAACTTTCATGCTGTAGTTCAAAAAATCATATTCCAGCATTAAAGTTAATGACAATGTCTTGTGGACCAGACACTTGTTTATATTGAAAGTACAGCCAATTAAACTAAACCTTGTAATTTAAAGCTTCATGGAACAGTAATTTTTATGGCCTGATAAGTAATGGAGACAAACTTAGGTAACCCAGAAAGACCCAGACAAATATATTTATTTAATAGCAAATGTTTACTGGTCAGGCTGCAGAAACAATACTGGGTTTTTTCCCTCTTGCTGCAAAGTACTAAGAGTACACACATGAACAAAGCCAGAGAGAACAAGGAACAGAGTTACAAAAGAACATTAAACCAGAAGATAATTTATCTGCCCTGCTAAGAAGAGCTCAAGGAGGTAAGCCAAAATATCGGAAAAGAAGAAAATACCAGAGAACTAAACAAAAGAAAGTAGAAGTGTAACACTCAATTAAAATAGTACAGGAGATTTATACAACATTCTACATCAACCTACACTGATGAAATGATTTCTTGATGTCTCCTCTTGATAATTTATCTATGAAACCAACAGCCCACAGAGCTCTGTACAGAAAACATCTCTGAAATTATCACTTATACAAAGTATACATGACAAAGTATAGCACTGCCCAAACATTCAGCTAGAGCACAAAGCAAGTATTAGGGTGAAAAAGAACACACCAGCAGCACTTCTGCTAATGCTTATATGTTTCCAACTAGCTGCAATTAGTTCAAGTGTGATGCTTACCTTTAATAGTTTCCTCCACAACTTCTACTACACGATCTATCTGCTGAACCTAAAAAAAGTCAGAAGGTAAATACCTAAGTAGTCAACAACTGGACATACATTCATATTAACTAGTCTTTCAAGAGTGTCTTCTTCTGGATTAAGGGGGAGTAAAGAATTTTGGGCTGTGTTTTTAGCCAGTTTTTATTCTCTGTGGATATTGGTCAATCTGCCAAAAGTAACTTTAAAATTTACCACGCAATTTAAACCAAATTTTGTCCTCAAAAATGGCAAGCTCCCAAAAGTTTGGAAAAAATCACCAAACTGCTAGAAGAGAGTTCAGGCCTTAAGTGCTGTTCATGGTTTGTGACAGGCAATGGTGAACCAGGCACTCAACACCTGGGTGGCTCAAACAGCCAAAGTGCTCCCTCACCCCAGTCTCCACAGCAAAATAGTGGATGGTGGAGTGGATGTGATGTTCTGAGGATACTGTCAGGGCAGAATATAGGGGAGAAAATGAATGAGGTATTGGAGGGGAAAGACACTAGAACATAGGAAGAAATTAAAAATTCTGTTGTGAAGTTTAATAGAACAAGACATTCTCCTGAACTTGATGCAGGCTGTGTTTGGAAATGGAGAGAAAAGCCCTCATGCTTTTCACAACACAGAATAATCTTTAATGACCATTATACAACATCTGCAATAAAGACAACAAATTTATGTTTTAGTGTTGCATTTGCCAAAATTCACCAATAATGAAATAAATAGTTCAATTATTTCTTAATAGATATATTAGTCTTTATTTAAAGTCAATGGCCAACACACTGTAGAGATTTTGGCAGATAAACTAAAAGGAATCAACATTAACACTGCAAAATTAAACATTCAGGAATTCTGGAAGCTGAGATTCTTTCTAGAGCTTTCATCCAAACTACCTCTTCTGTGTAATTCTACTATAGATATTTACATACAATGCAGGAAAGCCAACTTGTCACACTTCAGTTCGTTTGTAATTTTTCCACAATATTCCTTTTTAAACACTGCTTCTCTAAGCTGCACATTACATGAACTATATTTAGTATTATTTTAGTAGTCTTTTCCTTGGAGTTTCTTTTCCAGCTTGTTTCCAAAACAAGCAGAAAAGCACAAGTTGCAGAGGCTTCAAGAGAAGAACCTGGTCTGCAACAAGGAGCCTGGAACTCAGATCCCTTGTATCAAAGCCAGTAAGTCTTTCTGCCCTAAACCACTGAGTTTGTCTTTCCCTGTAAATACAAGACTGCACAATCTTGTCTACTTCACATTCATTTTTCCAATCTGCCTAGTAGAAGTTAAAAAAAAAGCTCACCTATAGCTGGAGTCTGATTTTAAATTCCCAACTGAAGTCAGTTCCTTTCCTCATCTGGGTGTTGGATCAAGTCCACGTAAAAGTATTTTTATTTTTCTTTTCTTTTTTTTTAATCTTTTGAAATACAGACTTTTAAAATAGGAATGTCCACCATTTTAGATTTTTAATACAGTATATTAATTATGAATTCTAGAAATTAAGTTATATTATTGCTAATATCTGCATTTTAATAATTGTATTGAAAAAATATATTTAATTTTCTGAATCACAAGCATTCACATTACAGACATACATATCTAGCAATCAACTTGTAAAGAAAAAACACAAGCAGTCGTATGGAAGACATGCATATTTACATACTTGTGTACATATCCGTTTTGGATATAGTTTTAAAAATTATGACTCAAGACATTTAACATATGTACTTTCTACTAAATGTTTAAAAATAAATAGAAAAATTCCACTTGAAAATAGAAGTATACACATTTAAAACTACACTACAGACAAGGAGCAAAGTCTGTGTTATATTACCTAAAACATTATTGCTATATGTCTCACTGCTAGACTGTTTACGTTCATAACCATTTTAGTCATTTAAAATATGAGAAATCTGGGTGGTTCATAACCTGAGCCACCAATTACTTTCTGCATTGTGCATCTGAGGAATTTTTGCATTGCTCCAAATCCCCAGTTAAATAAAGATAGAAAAAACCCACCAACCATTATATTGCATCTTCATTTTACTGGATAAATTAAATTATTCTCAATATGTCTGTCAAGAAGATGGCTCATGTAAGTAATTAAAATTATAGGTCTGAGAGACAATGCGATCTGCACCCAGAAATGGATGTTTGTTCTGCCTTACATGTTATTTCCCACATTAAGTATTTTTCATTTGATATTGTAAATTATTTGGCTAAAGCCACAAGTGCTCAAGAAGAAAATGTGGAAAGCTTCCAGTCTGCATTTATGAAGATAAAAGTATCTTAGAAAATGTGAGGTGAACCTGAAGTGAAAGGAGGGAAAGGTTTAGAAAATTCTTATTTGGGAAAAAGAAAAGCGGGGGGGGAGGATGAAAAAGGAAAAAAAAAATTACAAAGTCATAGTAATGAAATCTTCTCGAATATATAAAGGTCTGCTAGATGCTTTTCCTCGCATCTCACTAAACTTATGGATAATTCTGCCCCGGACTGGTATCAAAGATATGTGTAAACCTTCAGAGCAGAGCTCCAATAATGTCTCTCTCCATCAGGCATCAGGAAGTCCATGAGGCAGAGAGACATCCTGGTGGTATATGAAGGGCAGCGACACCATTCCTCAACATTTCTTTGCAGATTGTCTCAAAAAAACAAACCCCCAGGACTGACAGCAGGACACCACTGCTGGGTGTGGTTAGTGCACCCCACTTGGTTCCACAGACCTTGTGGGACCTTGGTTCCAGCATAGTTAAGTACATTTTGGACCTCATGTCCACTTCAAATGGTTCTCCATTAGGAGGTGAACAGAACAAGAGCTATAGACAGAACGGAGCTGACAGCTGAGCAGAACTATGCAAAAAGAAAAAAAAGAAACAAAACACTCAACCACCACAAATCAGGGCTGGTGCAGAAATCTGGGCTGAGACCGATATGGGCCAAGAGCATAGGCAAGGCTCATGAACCCATGGAAGAGTAGCCAAAGCAGGAAACTGTCTGGTGAAAAAGCAAGGATAAAGAGTTTTAGCAAAGCATGAAGGCTGAGTTGAAACAAAGGCCAGGAAAAATCTTTGACCCTTCCTGGTGGGATCAGAGCTGGGCATAAATGCAGCTCAGCAATCATTTGTATTCATAATAACCCAGCACTGTCAAGCCTCCCACTAAACCATATACCTAAGCACCAAATCTACACGACTTTTAAATCTCCAAGGATTGTGACTCAACCATTTCCCTGAGTAGTCTGGTCCAATGCATGACCACCCTTTACATAAAGAAATTTTTCCTAAGATCCAGTATGAACACCCTAGGAGTGAGCATAATATCTATACAGAGCTACTTGAAGTAAAACAATCTTTTTTTCTCATCTTGGAAAAACCTTATACATTGATTCTCATTGACATAGTTAAGAAACAAAATGGTCACTACATAGATAAAATAGTCTATTTTAGGTAATTAGAACATGCTATTTATAATCCTGAAGATTTTAACTCCAGTTCACCAACTCTCAGTTTCATCTCACCTTGTTTAGGGATCTCTGCCAAATGCTGGATGTTAAAAGACTACTCAGCCTATCCCCTCTCTAAAGCCAGTAAAAGGGAAATACATGGCTTCAAAAGGCACTTCAGGTCTTCTAAAAATCTAAATTATTTTAGAGATGATTATCTTCATTGACCATAAAGAGAGCTGAGCAAAACAGACTCTCAAATTACAGCACTTAGGCAAGATAAATCTAGGGCTTAATACATAACTTCAAAAGGCATGTGACTAGCCACCCTGGCTTCAGAGGGATAACATCTGTGTTTAAAATCTTTGCTGACAATACTGACCATGGTAATGGGCATTACTCTGGGTTAGGAATGTATTCTGAGAGGAGGATCTACACAAACTTTAAAGGGAAGGAGACTACCCCAGAGATGCACATAAACAACTGATTTTCATTACTAAACAGTGACACAGCTGAAGGATAATTCTTATCCTTTGATTTATAGGATAGCACATAACTGCTGTAGAAATGAACATTTTTTATTTGCACATCCAATTTTCAGTTTAAAAGCAGGTGCTTAACTGACACTCTTTTCTGACTTTCCAGGTTCAAGTGTCCTATATGAATATCAACGTGGGAATTCAAAAGCCAAAGCCAACCAGCTGAGATTTGTATTAAATCATTCTTAGCCATAAGTTACAGAAGAACAGTGTCCACCTGTTCCTAGGTTTCCAGCATGCTTTCCAAGAACCTCTGCTAATTCAAATAATTCAGAGTAAAATTCCATCAAATTTGACTTTCATGAAGTACATATTGGATATTTGCATTCATGCAAGGCTCTGTTTTAAGGGCAGCAGACAGGCTCGCAATCTTGAATGCAGTCTGGCCTTATAAACTCTGCAAGGCAGGCAAGTATCACTATCTCTGTTTTGCAAACATCATTTGAACAACAGAAATACCATACAACGCATCTTCCTCGTTTATGAGGTCAAAGCGGTAGGGATGTACGGACACTTGGCATCTTGGTAAGGTTCCAGTGATTTCCTTTCACAATGGCACTGCTAAAGCTCCACTCACTGGAGCATTTTACAAATGAAGGAATAAGGTACATTAAACTTAAAAGTGTATACCAATTACAGATGTAGAGCTTGAGAAATAAAGTGCCTGTTTTTTGTAATGCACTTAGCATTTTTTATGCTGCACCATCTCTTTTATTGCAATGTTCCTAGTGTTACGTGCTGCTGCTGGGAGTGTTCAGCACTCCCACTAATCACATTCCAGAGTTTCAAACTGGATATGAAAAGAAAATTACTTAAAGCTTGCACTATACAGTAGAATAGCCAGGGGAAAGGGTTAGTTGGAGGTCAGGAGAATGCAAGGAGCCTTGGCAGAGGGCTTTCCATGGCTATGTATTTCTCCTGGAAGCAGTGACGTCAGGTTCACCTTGGCTGAAGAGCCTGCAGTGTCCTACCAGGCACAGGACCTGCACCTTCTGACCCAGAGAGCAGCAGCAAAGGAGGGGTTACAGCCTTCCAGAGCAGCAACACTGGATTGGTTCTGTGGGTTTGTGCAGATGAAAGATTAGGCATGATAGACTTCCCTTGGGTGATGGGTGTATGGCAGAAGGTGATAGGTGTTTGATGCTAGATGTTACCCTGGGAAAGATAGAGAAGGAAGGAGAATTGGAGTTCTCATTCAGGATTCACTCACCTGTGGAGCTACTGTATGCATTTAATGGAATATATATGTGGATTAGGCCCCGTGATTTCAGTCTGCACAGCAAGTTTAATGATTTCAAAGCACAGATACATGGGCTTTTTGAAGCCTCTTAAGATCTATAAACTCCCAGCAACTTGACCAGGGGTTCCAACACATAGCATCATTTGGAGGTCAAGCATCTTAAAACTCCAGAAAATGTCAATGAAATAAAATATCCCATTCTACTGGCTCAACTATCACAGGGAGCAAGGGTTTTGTATGTTCTTGTATGCAGCTCAGGAAGTGAAGAAACACTACCATTACCTACATCCATTCATGGGTCCCAAAACATAACCTGTTGGCTAAATCTTTCATTGCCCCTTGTGTCTCCTTTTCCTTCCCCCATAATCCCCTCAAAACAAGAGGGGGGGACACACATCCTACTTCTCAGCAACCAGAAATGAAAAAGTGAGGGATAACTACATAGGAGAGTTGATGTCTCTTTGTGCACTGCACAAGCACTTGAGTTTGAAGTGAGTACACCACAAACACAAAGGAATAAGCTTTGGAAACCACCAGAGGGGAACTGGCTCTGAACCTCTGTAATGCATCATTATGTGCTTCAGGTACTTTACACCCTTGGCAGGTTTATTACTGCCTAGAGTTTTCCCGTTCCACAAAAGAGCTCCTTCACCTTGTCATGTGACATTATGGTTTGGCTTACACACAGCCTATGGCAAGGCCTCAACCCACATTATATTTATAAAGTAGCAATTACTTTAAAGAAACACAGAAGCACAGTAACATCACAAAGGGTAAGAAGGATATGAAGTTGCCCTTCTCCTTTCCTTCTGCCCAAATCAGGCAATAAATAAAGAACAGTGGAAATTCAGTCCTGTATTTTTCAAATGCAGATCAAAACAAGCTCTTGTTTACTAGAATTTCTCTGGTAGTTACAACACAACTTCCTCCTCCATCCTAACAAGAGGAGCAGAAGAGCCTCTGACACACTGCCTTTAGAAAGCCACCCTGAGGGAGTTATAATTGCTGATAAATAAACACATTCTCAGACAACACAGTCCTTTAAAATAAATATTGAAAAAGAGAAAAAAAAAAAAAAGAGGGGGGGAGAAAATAGCAGAACTTATATAAGCAACAATAAATCAACTATGTCTCTCAGCTAAGTTGAAGACCAACCTGGTATTAAAGAAAGATTTTCAAAACTGTACCTTTAATGCTTAAAATTTTAAAGTAGAATCAATATCCTATTGCCAACATAACATTTTCTATTTCTCAATTCTAAAAAAACTGCCTTTCAAAGATATTTTGCGATAGTAAGATAACAAGTCTTGTCCTTTAAATACAGTCACCCTCTCACACACATTCTCTATAAAATGGGAAGAAAATCTTAAATGTACAGACTGAAAACATAGACAATAATATGCTCTTAGCTTTGTTTTTGTTAATAGCTTTACCTCAAGGTTGAGATCTTTCTGAGCTGAGGGATCTCTTATTTAAAGCACAGTAAATTTTACCACAGCAATGACAGCCAGAGGACAGTGTCCTTATTGCAAAGACTACATTTCAGTATTTTCAGGTCTAGTTTCAAAGTACTTGGGAACACTGCATCAACACCTAATTCATCTCCTAACATAAATCTTTCTGTAAAAAATACTAATATTTTTCATGAAACACTGGTTCTAGGTACTCAAATGAAGATGATGAGAAGAGGTTAATTTTCAGAAATTACATGTTACCTAAAAGACAATTTTAAAAAAGAGGGGAAAAACGTTTAAAAAAAAAAATCAAACTTCCCAATTTTAATAGGTTAAATTCATCAAAACTGAAACATCAAATTACATTCTTTGTCAAAGGATAGTGACTTATTTTTGTCTTCTCTGTTTCCATATGTGTAGGTATTGTTATACTTGCTGTAACAACCAATTATGGATCAATAACCTCGTGGCCTCTGAGCAAAGAGGAAACCCATTCACTCATTTTATTTTTTTCTTTTCCAAAGGTGATTCAATGATACAGTAGAGTACCACATCCCACAGAATACTGAAAACACTTTATTACTTAAGTTAATGCTCTGTAGGTTCATTTTCAAGGTAAAGCTTGGTAACTCTTTAACAAGTCAGTCACCAGTGGATTTAACTCTTCAGACTGCCTCAAATTTAAACAAAATAATAATTGCTATTTTCCATTCTGCTTAATAGTGTGAAGTAAAAAAACAACCACCAAACCCTCATCTGTGTCTGTGTAATTCATATGCTCTAGTCCCCTACACTTCTTCCACTGATTTTAACAAAGGTCTTAAGGCTTGTCTTAGAGCAAATAAACTATGATATTCTTAAGAATATGGTAATTGATACCTTCATCCTGGATGAAGCCTGGAAATTTTCAGGCTTCAAAGGGCACTGGAAGTCAGTTCCAACAACAGCATCCTTTTCTTTCTCCCCTCATGCCACAGCCAAATCAAATCACTCTCGATTGAAGGAAGGTTTACATGTTGTATAATGCAAAAAGATGAACAGTAGGGGGACATGGCAGGAAGCTTCTCTGCTACTTTTTCCAAGAGAAAGGCAATAGAGTCTAGATATTGACATTGACATAAGGAAAACATTTATGAAAACCTTTGATTTCTAAAGATACATACCCCTATAATACTCAAGCCTTTCAGGTACTCCTGGCGAGGTTGGGCTTGTGGTACACAGCCTGCTAGAACAACTTTCTTCTTCCCTTCTTGGGCTTTCCTAAAGAAGGAGAAACAGTGTGTCAATATTTTTTTTAAATTATCATTTTCAACCTCAACACAGTCATATTATGCACGTGACAACAGAAAGTAATCACAATGATGACCTCGCCAAATCAGAAGCAACTTGTACATGTCTGACCCTCAGAAACTAAACAAAGAACCCCATATGAAGCTACAGCACACCTGGTTCAGTTTGGGGAGTATGTACAGAGACCATTGTGTATCTTGGACAAAAACACAACCTTGAAACCCCTAATCAAGTTCACTTAACTTTACTTGCCAAAATGGTAGAAGAGAAAGTGGCCAAGAAAGATGGGACAGAGTAATTAACATCGATTCAAGAACTTGCACAGAATGCAAGCGACAGAGGACAGGATGCAGGCAGGAACCCCTAACTCAGAACAGACACGTTTATGTAGCACCAGTCAGAACTGACCAGTTACATCAGTCTTCTGATGTCTACTTAAAACATTTATTTACTTTGAAATATGCAGTTGCTTTAAAATGTTTAAGTATTTAAGGATATTGAGCACTTTCAAGCTTTAAGTACTTGCCTCTGGCAGAGAAACATTTGTCTGGATACCTTACATAATTCCTTAGCTTTAATGCTACCTTAGCATCAAGCAGGAAATCAAAACATTAAGATGACATGGTTAACACTGTTCATCTCATTCGTAACGTTTTTACCCACTTTTAATTCAACAGTGAGTATCAATCCAGCACTGAGTCTCGAAACTGATGGAAGGCCTGCACAGAACTAGTTGCTGCACGCAAAACAGTGAGATGCAAAACCTACCAATGTTCATCAGACTTGAAGATCATCAAAACACATTAACCATCACAACAACTGCACTGCAATGTGCAAAACATGAAAGAAGAAAAGTGCTGAATAAGTTTAGGAGATTGGATAGGTCTAACATATTACGGGTTGCTCCAAGAACGATCCTTCACAGTTGCGTGTTGTATCACAACCTCCTGGCAGGCTTCTGTCAAACTGGAACCTGGAATCTTTTCTCCAGCAATGTATGAATTCATGAAGTGTTTAATGTTATGTTGGAATAGGCTAAGACACATCACAACACCTTTCAGAAAAAAGTATCCACATTACACAGGTACTTAGACAATTTTATACTCTTCAGCTTTCTTAAGCTGTCTCCAAGATGAATGCACTAAAGGAAGTGATGTTCAATAAGCACATGAATGCTAAATTAATATCTGTCTATCTCCAGCAATAGCAATTTTAACAAAAAAATCCCAAACCAACCCAGAGTGATACCACAGACAGTTTCCCTGCTCAGAATTTTCACTCCACACTTGTTATATGGACAAATCTGTTTACAATTTACAGCTCAAATGAAAGCTCATAATAACACACAGACTGTAATAATAAAGGAGATCACAGGCCATTTTGCCAAATACCTTGTGTTGGCTGCTGCACTAAAACGAGGTATTTTAAAGGAAAGAAACAAACATAAGTGAGAAATAACAAGAAAATAGATTATGACTTTTACTTCATATCCAATATAAATGCAGCAAATGTCTATAAGATATTTGATTTTGTTTTAGTGGGACTTTCAGGAAATGTTCAGACATTCATCATACAGAACCTTGTTGGTCCTCTACTTGCACACTAAGTGTATAATATAAATGCACATCTTCTCATTTCTTCCTTGATAATATTTCTGTGGGTAAAGACCTATGATAAGACACTAATTTAGTGTATTTCTTCGGCACAGAACATAGAAACATGTCTCCATAACCTGCAATCCTTCTTTTCTTTCTGTGGTAAACATTTAAGGGTTTTGCAAAACTTCAACGGAGGTTACCTACTACATATCCAAGAAAAAATAAGAAAATAAAAATCATACTTCATGCATTACCTAAAAATGTCACATAGCACCATGTGACACTCCACTAACTCAAAGGATAAAAATCACTACTTATATAGTCTAACAGACTCAACCTAATGCCTGGAGGCAAGACAATAAGCCCTGTCTCCAGCAAACAAAGCACACATCCCTAGGCAACTTGGCATCTGGTATAATATGCTGCAAGCAACAGCCTGCTCCATCTACTTGAAAACCTGTGAGCACCACAGAAGAAAAAGCTTTTATTCACGTCTTTTTATCTGAGAAAAAAAAAATAAACAAAGTTTCCCATGACACATTAAATGGCATTTTAATGTTATTTCACAGCTTTAACATTTTGCCATATCTTCTGGGACTATAACTAGAGCTAGGGGGGAAAAAGTTAAAATGAATAAGAAGCATTGCCTTCACTTAACTTTTTAAAAGTTGTACAGGTCTCTACAGAGTAAAGAATTTTGTACACTGAGATTTTTTTTCTTTAAAATGCAATTAATTGGAAATGCCAGAACTAAATTTTCAATCATAGCCAATTTTCATTACCTTCATAATATACCACACAATACATAAAACCCACCATAAATGAAAAGCCATTGTAAGGAAATTATGATTTTTTTTTGCCTCATTTTCAAAAAAACACTTCTCAAAATATGCATTCCAGTGCTATATTGTCACCTCCTTTTAATATTGTTTAATGAGCCCTACTCATATTAACAAAAGCCTGCAAAAATTATCCTTCAGAAATCTAGTTAGCACGAGAACTGTATTAGAAGAGCCTTTAGTCTTCAAAAACATGAATAGTAAGGAGACTAATGCCTCATGGAATCTAGTAGGTGGCATGAATAAATACATCTTCTCTTTTAGAACCCTTTATATTTTTAAGTGACATGAACTTTACCTTGAACTTTCAATTTAATTGACTCATGAAACATCTTCTAGAAATACTAATTTCTAAAAGCTACTTGCAAGCTATACATCTGAATAGAAATTTAATTACAGCAATTCTTTTTTTTTTTTTTTTTAAGAAGGAATTATTCAAGCCACTTCCTAAGTAATGGGTGGGGAACAAAAAACAAGTGGGAAACAACAGGGGCATGAAGTGCTGCATACAGCAGAGGACTCATACAAGATCACAAGATTTATACTCCGTTGCAAAGATTATAAAATATGTTCCATGTATTCTGCCTTTAAAAAGCAAATTTGAGAATGTAACTGGAGAATTTCTGCCTTGCTCATGAGCACTTGTATTTGTGTTAGGAACCTTCCCAAACTGGAATATTTTTCTCACAATTCTATGTAGTTTGTTGCATGGTTCCTCTAATTATTTAAGCTCCAAGAAAATTTAGTCAGTAATACAACAAAGAAACACCTCCTACCCTCCAAAAAAGCTCCCCATAAGCATTTGCTACATCAGCACTGTGTGTATAGTAACACTGCTGGATACCATGGCAGCCAGTGCAGGAAGCTGTTCCACTTTTTCATGACTCACACAGATACTCGGGTGGAACCACCAAAAGAAAAAAGTTCGTAACGTTTTCCCTAAGGTTCAAATCTAAGGAAGGCAATAAAAAAGTGAAAGCAGAGAAGATGGGCCAAGTTCCACAGAAGACAGTCTGTGATATTGAGAGTAATTGCTAACTTGCTCTTTGCTAGAGACCAGAGGAGCCAGACCACGACTGCTTGCCTGCTCATTTCCCTTTCCATAAGCAGAGCTGCCCACTGGATTTTTGTAAGCTGTGAACTCTTAAGTAACTTGTAGCTTTTAGGGAGCCACCACCACACCCCACCAAGGGATCCCAGCTGCACAGGAAGGCTTAACAGGCCTCTGAAATAAAAAGCACTTTGGTCTGCAGGGAGGAAAGCTGATAAGCTACAGACTTGTGAGCATGAAACATCCAATTTGTAAAGTGCTGCTCTAGTACCGAATATGTGAAACCATAGGAGACCAAGTATTTTGCCTGCAAACCCCACATTTTCTCCTCCAAAACCCATTGTTGGTGGAATAAAATAATGAAGAAGCATGTAAACAATGAGCAGAAGGTTGCCTGCAGCAGGACTAAGTAACAGTCAAATACAAGTAAGAGAAGAAGCAAGAGTGGAATTTTTAAACAAAAGTAAGAAATTAAGGGGGAAAGTGCTTTACAGTGAGCTTCTTCAGCTTTGTATGGATAGCACTTGGGAAATGTTCATAAAATAAGAACTATTTCTAATGCTGAAGTACAACAGGAAGTAGTAACTTTGTTATCTGAAACGAAAAAGCAATTATTTCAACCTGACTTCTACTAGGCAGATGACAACTGACCATCCATCAGCTATTCCCACCAAATGCAGCACTCACCTCCTCATTGTTGTACCTGCACAAACCTGGCAACTTCCCCGTAAGATGTGTATACTTAAATGGAATTGTGCAAAGCATCATTGTAGTCTATTCATACCATTCTCGTGGCCTCCTGTTACACAAAATCCACAACAGTCTTTATCAGGTGTTTTAGAAAGGTGTAAAGCCATAAACAAAGGGGAGCTTTGTGTCTAGAAGTGCCCAAAGAAATGTCAGTGTACATGAAAAAGTTCTGCTACAGCAGCTCTAGCTAAATAAAGTATTTGCTGGGTATATGATGAGATCAGGCTGCCAACAGTTATAAACAGTAAAAATCAGGAGATACTACTTCCCAGGCTGTAGAAATGGTGTTGTGATGTCTCTGGGGAAAAAGAAATGCTATTTGGCTGACGATGCAAATATGTGAAAGATCTTCCAGCTCTCTCATCTGCTGAATTAATCAGCGGAAAGCCACAAGTCTTAAAGAGAGAGCAACATCCATGGAATGAAAAGATGGTGCCTGTACAGCATTTGGAATACATTCCTGAAAATCCATAAAATCACATAAAATCACACAGCTATTTTCTGTTTGAAAAAATTACAAATGGTAAGTTGAACCATGGCTTTTCAGGCTTTGAGCGAATGTACTGTCTCAATACTACCCAAAGGCTCACTTCCCATCCTCTCTGTCTGCTGTTGTTGCTCTTACCTTTCTCCAACTTCAACGCCCCCTCTTTCTCACTTCTGGCCATCTGGTATCACTCCTCCTCTGCTCCAAGCTCTGCAGCTCACTGGGCCCTTCCACAGCCCCATTTAACTCACTGATATAGGAGAAATTTATTGAGCAAGATTGGGGAGTTTTAACCATTTTGTTCCATTAAGTTAGCTCATGGGAGAAGGGATGCAGCAGAACCAGAACAGAGGGAAAATGAAAGTTGTTGGGAAGGAAACAGAAAAAGAGGAGGACATGGGAGCTCCTTGTCTGATCTCTGGTGAGCTTAACAAGTCTCATGAAACCTTTGAGGTCACAATATGCTGAGCAGAGTGGGTGAGTAAGAAGCAAAAAGGATGTTAGAAACTCATAAATGTTCTGGTTTCGAAGTTAGGGACAGCCCCATATACAAAGGATCGTGGAAAACCTGATGAAAACTTGTCAACATTATTAATCAGAGCAGAACCACTCAAGAGTCTGCTTAGGCATGTCAGCTTCCTTGTGCACTTCCACAGCCCCCAAAGAATTACTGTAATTTATCTGTGAGGCATGTGAAAATGCCAAGTTCATTTGAGGATGCTTATGTTGATTATTGGAGTTTACTGAACTGCCTTTGGAGGACCAGTCTCTAGCAAAGCAGCCGTCTCACTGCCAAGCTGCATCTGCCAAACTTGTCAAATAGCACTTCCTGTGGCAAATACCATCAGGTAGCATGCAAATATTCCAGGGCAAAAATAAGTTGCACGTCCTCCTCCTGACAAAGGAGCATGTCTTCTCTGAAAATACTTCAAAAAGATAAAAATGCTTGCTCCATCAAACTCCAAAATGAGGCTGTAAAGACATGCTCCAAGCAAAAATTAATAAATAAAAGCATAAAAATATCCTTCCCTAAGAGAGTTTTTTATAACAGGTGAAATGTCAGCTCTGAGAATAACCCCAAGACTCACATGCAACAGACCAAATTACTCCCCAAGTTTCTGAAATGAATGGAAACTTGTTTTCATCCAACTACCTGGCATGCAAGTGAAGTGACCGCAGCTTTGTCTGCAAAAGGCAATCTGAATTGCAACTCTAGACCCAGTCAAATCAGGGCCTGAGTTTTACTCAAATTTTCTGTAAATGTAACTTTATAGGCAGCAATTAAAGATGCAACAGCTATTCCTGGGCAGTCATTACTCACACAAATATAGCATGTTAGTGGTAATGATGGGCTTTTCTTCCTGCAAAGTCTTTCAAATTAATAGTTCAAAGACTTTATCAAACTGAAAAATCAGACCAGAATGTATTCAGGAAGAAGATGGGATGAAGGAACAAATCCTCAGTCTCACCTTGGCCCTGGCTAGTAATTTTTGTAGCCCCAAGCAAGGCTGAATTGAACAACATGAGAGAGAAACTTCCAGGATGTCTTTTGGTCAGGCTAGGCAAAAATGGTTACATGCCGGTTCCTGTCCCCACAGATGATTAAGAAAACAGATTTTTAAAAATCAATATACCATAACTTTAAAGCAAATCTGGAAAACCCATAATTAGAAGTTATCAGGCTTACAACTGTTCTTAAAAGGAAAGTGTAATTAATGACAATCTGCTCCTTAAAAAATTTCATCTTGGCTGCTGGCAGACAGATTTTTACTTGTTGGCTAAAAAGCATGTATATTTTAAATTTTAATTTTTTTCTTGTAATTACCAAGTTGTTGGTTTGGGTTTTTTTTTTTTTCCTTTTTCTGTTTATTGAGAAGACTGAGGGACCCTTGTCATGTAACAGAAAATACTAGAAATAGAATTTGTCCTCCCAAGACTGTTGAGCAGACTGGGTCCTGGCAATCTGCTCAGGGGGTGCCAAGACACCCACTCGCTGGTTCAAACCTCCCCCAGCTCTTGTCAAGTGAACAGCACAGTCTGCCAGGACTTGTTGAGCACTGACAAACCTTCACTCCCTAACACAGGTGACATCCATGCTTTGTAGAAGGTAATTGCTAGAATATTGAGAGAAAATTTCTTTCTGCAGTATTTTGCAAGTGTTTAGGCTCCCACAGATAAAACGATCAAGTATTTGCCTTTACTGCTCTACAAATCTGGGGCTTACGAGTTTCAGTTTCAAGCACATTGTTGGTAGGAGGCACTACTATGCTCCTCAGCTCCTCTTCCTCCTTCCTTTCAGTGCTCTTCTTTATCCCTCTGCTGACAGCACGAGTACCCTCAACTTCTCTGAGGCACAGAGTACCAGATACACTGAAGTTCTGCCCACTCAGTCTTGAAAAGCAGAGGCTGCTAGAAGCCAAACTGCCAGGAAGCTGGTGCAGGTGGCAGAAACTGGAATTGCCCTTTAAAAAAATTTGCAGTTTCTGAACATCCTTGAATCTTTATGTCCTTTAGCACAGAGATGACAAGTTGTACTAGGGCTGCAAAAATACTTCACTGTCTTTCTACATCTCCAGTTTCATGCAAGCCTTTCTTCAGAAGAATCTAAGAAGCGACAATGGTGAGAGAGTTTTCAGAAGCAGAAATAGCTCAAAAGCTCTAGCAGCAATTTTGTCTTTTCTCTTTGCCTTCTGAAACTACTTTCCTTCTTTAAGAACAAGCATTTTCACTTCTTTCTACTACATCAAAAAATCAAGACTTCATGCTCCCCCTTCAAATTGGAAAACTTAATCCTGTTTGGAATTTAATTTTGCATATCTAGATGGACTGTCAAAAGGTACACTTGTCTCAAAAACAGTGAAAGGAAATCTCATATAAATTCACTTGGAAAGTGACACTAAACTTCTGACAGATTAAAAAAGTGGAAGTCAAAATCATAACAGTGAACTTTTATATCAACCACACAGCTCTTATGCTATTCATCTGTTCTTTCAACATATATTCCAGCAGGAATGAGAATATTCTATCATAGCATTTAGAGCATATCTCTCCTTTATATTTAGTTATCTGACAATTTATTCTACTTCACCTTCCCAATCTTACCCCCCTCTTAGTTCTATTCATCTCTTTTTTAAAAAGAGGAGCCCAGTTTATGGCACGGAATAATGATTCTAATTAATGTGTGAAATACCACACTGCCTCTCAGGTTCAAAGTACAGGCAGGCTTCAAGTTATATGTATGCATGGCCAATGGTTGTAATAGAAAACCCTGTTGATACAATGACTAAAAAATGAAATTAGTGTTGAATGAAAATTAAATAATCCATTCTCCCCTGCCCCCCAGAGGTATAGCCTGCTTCTCACTAACAAGCTACCTACAAAAATTTTAAAAGGATTTGTTCTAGAAGCAGTTATTAGTACTTCTCCATTTTTTTTTTTTTGCTAAGTATAATACACCAGGAATCTTCTTCCAGAGGGTAAGGATGGTGAAAATCCACAAAAAGAAAGCAGAATTTACATGGACTAAACACACAGAGACGTACATGATACCAACAGTGTTTTACCAAGTCATCAGAACAAAACCCTTGCACAATTCCATGGCATGTCTGACATGAAATATTCTGATAAAAAAATCGAGGATAACAAAGGAACTAACAGCCAGCTCATTTTTTCTTGGACTCCTCCAGGGCACCTGAGGAAGAAAACCACACACCTGAAAGGCAGCCAAAATTCTGAACATCCAGGC
>VXBC01006749.1:393420-472405 GCA_013399945.1 Ploceus nigricollis
TTTTTTTGCTCAAAATCAGGTGGCTACAGCTACTACATGAAAGAAACAAAAATAACTCCTTGAGAGCCACTAAATGTAGTTTTCATCTTATGTGCACAGAAGACTGTCAGATGTTATCCAACAAAGAAAAGGAAATAAAATTAAATGAAGTAATTTTTCAGAACAGTAAGCTGCATGTTCTTCTTCCCTTATGGAAATGCTATACAAGCGGCCCCACTGTGGCGAGTTTTTGTGAGGAATTATGAAATAGAAAAGGACTATAACATAGTGTGATAAAACAGGAAAAAAAAAAGGCAACAAAGAACAGAGCAGAAAATTTAAAAAAAAAAAAAGATATTTCACTCCTCAACACTGGAANAAAAGATATTTCACTCCTCAACATTGGAACCTTCATTCTGTCCAAATTGACTGTATCACATTTTTTATTAACCTTTGGTTTTTTTGTTTGCTTTAAATTCTTCCAATAAAGCCCAGCAAGCTCTTCCTAATCAAAACAGATTAGAATTGATCACAGGACCTGAACAGCAACAGAAATTATCCACTAGCCTCTACAAGCCTGATTATTCTAGCTGTTCTCCAATGGACCTGCTGG
Organism: Ploceus nigricollis; assembly: GCA_013399945.1. Classification (NCBI taxonomy): domain Eukaryota; kingdom Metazoa; phylum Chordata; class Aves; order Passeriformes; family Ploceidae; genus Ploceus; species Ploceus nigricollis. The sequence continues at coordinate 394,013 of VXBC01006749.1, forward strand.
AATGGACGTTCTCATATCCCTCAACTGCCTCTGCTACACTCAAGACACAGCAATCCAGGCGAAGCTCCACCAAGTAAAGAGCAATAAATGCCTCCTCTCAATATCCTGTTCATGTTTTACTTACTTACAACTGAGAATGACTCATGAGAGCTGGCTCATGTTTCTGGGTCTTCACCATACATCCCACATTCTTTGCAACAGGCCACTTAGCCACCAGCCTTATCTCAGTAAATTATCAAGAGGTGTCAGCTAACTCTTCATTGATATCTTTAATTTCTCATTGTTTCACACCACACTTGAAAGAATGGTAAAGATCCAAACAATTCTCCATGGACTACATTTTGACATACAATTTATTTGTATGGTTTTTGTATTGCTAGAACATCTTAGTGGCTTCTGTGCTCACACAAATTCATCTCAACCCCTGAAAGCAACAGACTCCTACACTGCTTTAACTTTATGCTCTAGGAGGGCTTTGCACCATACACTACAATACAAATGGAAGAGATACTACAATTTTATTTCCTTCAGAGACTGAAACTTTGAGTCTATGGTTACATACATAGATTCAAAAGTGTAATCTTGCTTCTGAAAAAAAATTATTTTGTATTTTTCTATTCAGGCATTTTAAACTACAGTATCAAGGGTGACTTGAATGACAACTGCACTTCACTTCTGCTTGTAGTGCTGGAAAAATTCTCCACTCAGTTGTTGTCACTGATGCTTAAGCAGGGGAAGGGAAGAAGATGCTGTTAGAAAGGTGGAAGCCCAAAAGTGCATCAAGCAGCATAAGATGGCTTTAGTGCACTCCCACTGTGAGGTTGGACTGATGAGAGCAGCTACATCTGCTCCTTGCTTACAATGTATTCAGCACACTTCCTTGCATTCTGGTTTAGGCTTTTTGATGTCTGTGGTTGGAAAAACATTTCCTGGATGGTTGCTGAGAGGAAGAAGAGAAAAAGATAAGTCCTAGAAGTAGGTCTGAGAAATTACCAGTTTAGACATCTAAATCTAGTGCAAAATGTATTATTTAGAGAGCTAAAAATTGTAACTTCTGCTAGAGCTGAAGGGGCAATTTCTTTAAGCATATTAGCTTGCCTAAGAATGTTTCCTAAAATAACTAAGATATCATTCGAGTAGTTTTCACAATAGATGATCTTCCAGAAGTTTAATACACCACCAGGCATTTTATAGGGATAATAATAAATGCATGGTTCATATAAGTTTTAGATCACATGCACATCTGAAAGTTCAGAACAATTTAAAGGATTCTAGCAACATAACTTTTAATTTCTAACAGACAGAAATCCAATGTGGATTGAATACAGCACCAAGCCAGACAGAGTTCAAGGAGCATTTGGACAATATTCTTGGGCACATGGTGTGATTCTTGGGGATGGTGCTGTGCAGGGCTGGGAGTTGGATTTGATGATCCTTATGGGTCCCTTCCAACTCAGCATGATCAGTGTCATTCTCTGTGTGTGAGTGAACATAAATATATGCATGTGACAATAGCTACTTCACTCCTAAAGCTCTATTTCCTTTTTTCCCCTCCAAATTTTCCATAACATTTAATTCTATCAGATTCATACCACCATATTTACAGTGCTCCTTTACCTGCATGTAGATGGAATATTCTAATTTTGAAGACTAAGCAGAGTCCAACATTGCACAGCACTACATATGCAGTATATAACCAGCAGCAGTAACTCCTCTGAGCACAGTAAACCATATGTAACACTTCACCAGGATTTCACAGCTTTGTCACCCATCCCAGTGATCAGGAAGGTGTCAGGACAAAGGCCTCAGAGCAGTATGTTATTGATCTCTTTAGAGATAATAATCGATCAGAAGGGTAATGAATCATTTTTAAAGGTTACTTTGCAAGTCCTAGGCAAAATGACCTTGGTTCTTTACAGATAAAGCTTCTGTAACTATCTCTAACCTTTTTCTCAGTCTCGTTCCTGAAGGATGATCACCCACAGGTGAGTACAGGAAATGGAGGCAGACTCGAGGTGCATGTTTGTGGGGCTCCCAGACTATCCTTGTGCAATGGATCTGTGTTTGTATTAAAACTCTAATGAAAAAAGTCCTCCTCATTAAAGCTCCTTCCCTGGACTTCAGACACACAGTAAATTCACCCCAAAGTTGTAACACTCAAATTTCTCTGTAACATATAAACAGTTCATAACAATGATTATATCAACCTTTAATACCTCTAAGAAATATGAATTGCTTAAAGAGCATTTCCTATGCAACCACTTTATATTTTAAATTCATTTCTATTTTTTATACAATATGCATCTCTGCAGACTTCAAGACACCTCACACCAGGAAACTGTACTAAATAATGCAAGGCTCTGCGTCAAGCTCACTTAACTCAAAATTCTACTGAATCTCACTGGAAATTGTCATCCTGTTATGAAACTCCAGAAAATAAATCCCTCTGCTCCCACCAGCAATTTCAAAGAAATTCTGTTCTATGTCTCCCAAACACTGCAGAATTTGAGAGGGTGGGAGAAACGCTAACTGCACAACTTCTGCCTTTGAAATTTGCTCTAAAAGATTTCTCATGTCTTTCTTCCAAATCTTTCTAGCAACTCAAGTACATTTTTCAGACTCTGATTGCACTAAACGTATAATATTTTTTCTTTCAAATACTACTTCATTAATAAACATCATGATTTTTTTTCTACCATAGCCTCTATACAAAGATTCAAAGTGTTAAACAGGCAATTGAGCCCTTTTTATGAATAGTCTGCACACAGGAAGATCTTCGCCTGTCAGCAAGCAGAAGTTTGTCTTTAAAACAGGTGCCAGAGGAAGGCAGAGCTTTTCTTTTGAATAAAACTCAGATTAGGCAATTGAGCACTGCACTCTCTGAAACACCTTTCAAAATCTGTGCCCCCTCCATCAACTTTTCACATCTCTTGTATCACACAACACACTCCAGGTTTCCCTAGGACTCAGGGGAAGTGTGTGTTAACCTTATTTAAGATCATACAAAATGCCATATCTGTAAGATACAGGCCTACCTGTATCAGCAGAAGGCAGCTTAATTCCTCAGTAAGGGACAGGACACATGAGCTTACATGCATTTGTACTCCAAAAGACACTACACAATTACAGAAGTAAAAAGGTAAGTTCTACATTGCTATTATTACAGGAGCTCAACCTGATCTTTTTAAGTTTTCTTAGATTCAACAGTATAAAACAGCAAGGAACAAACATCTTAGGCTCCTAATCTGGTTTTAATAATACCCTTTACATATATAGAGCTAAACAGTGCTTAACTGCTCATTTGTCTTTTGTTTTGTTCTTTTCCTCAAATTAAAGCTTTTACCCTGTTTTGTGCCCTGATCATGGGTCAAGTGAAGGCCAGATCCACTCTGATGACCTTCAGAAGACTTGAGAGCCTTCATTCCCCATGCACTCTCCTTAAAATGTTGTTACAGCTACATTCTCCCTCCCTATTCCCATGAGCGTGCCAAAAATTGCTCTTACTTTCCGCCTCCATTCACAATATATATCAATTTATTTCTGCCAGTATTTGCCACTTTCTGAAAAAGCTATCAGATGTTCTATGCAAGAGTGTCTTCCCTCTGATGGGAATTAGGCAGGCCCAGACAAGACCCTACAAGTAAAGAAAGGTTAGCTGAAAGAGACACTGTATGACTATATACATTCATCCTGCTCTGTGGAAATAGTCGTATTTAAAATAACACTGAGATGGGTAAACTGTGTATCCATCCACTTTGAAATGTCATCAGTATCAGAAAATCACATTGTCAGTAATAGAGATACCAAATTAGAAAACACAAAGACACCAAGAATTATTTGCTGCAGTAAACTTCTCCCAAACCGTGCCTCTAACAACTTCTGCTTTAAAAAGTAACCCAGGAGAATACACAGATAAGTATTTTAAAATATTCATACATCCGCTTTATCAATTTTAAAGTGCAATACCGGAGCACATGTGGTGTTCACAATGAGTTATAACATTCAACAGGACTGCTCAAGCTCTGAAAGTACATGAATAATTTGAGAGTTTGCACATAACTCTCAAAAGTTATAAATTTTAACAAGTCAACTCCTTAATTTCATGTTCTGTATTCTAAAATATGTTCACTTGACCTTGACTTCAAAATGGACAATGATTCTCTCCATATTTTCAACTTACATACAGTTTAATTACTATGTTACCAACCATTCTCACTCTTGGTATTTCACATCCTGGTATTAGAGAAACTGCAGCACATTTACTTCATTTAATACTGCCCAATACAATACAAAATATTTTTATTTTTATTATGCTTTTTCTTTTTGCAAAACTGGATACAATAAAATGGATGCATAAATTGAAAGGAACGGTTCAAGATGCCAATGTTTTCCTGAAAACAGTATTTGCTGACTGTTACTACAAAAAGAAGTCACCAAATGCTAATTTAGAGAAACCACTGCTGAGGCTATGGTCTACAGTCAGTGTCTACCCAGCTATCATCTTACAGAATTACAGAATTTATCCAATCCATAAAACACACACTTCAGTTCCTATTTGTACCACAGAAGGTGCTTGGGAACTCTTGGAAAACCTGTCTTTTCTCTCCCGTTCTTCTCAGATTCCTCAGCGGTACATACTCTTCCTTCTATAAATGCAGCACTCCACTTGCCACATGATCATCAGCCAATATCCCAGAAAGAGCACAAATACCAGACTGGCAGTCCTGTGCAAGCCCAAGCAACACTGGATGCTTTTTCCATGGTTATCAACAATAGTTTTCTCTATGAACTATAAACAGTGCTCAGATAAACAGATCTTTTGCTTAGCTTACAGATCTCTCTAGGACAAAGAGAGCTTATGAGTACATCAACAATCTGGAGCATCTTGCCTTCCTGTTGTTATTGTTTCTTTTATTATTACTCCAATCTTAGCATTGCCCTGGTCTAATAGAACTTTCTCAGCATTGTGACACTTGCTCGATTTAACATCCATCAATTATTACCACAGCCAATGGCATTTTAAAAAGGTGGCACTTACATGCTTTGCATAAATTTGTACAGGAAATACTAAAGGTATACAATAAATATATATCCTTTAACATCACTTCAAAATTGGTAGGCTCTCTCTTCTTGGTTGTAATGCACATAGCCTTTCACTTATTCTTACAGCTCTCCACCATACATATTCCCTTAATAACATTAGTGTCTCTTTGCCAAAATTCTATGTTTTCTACCCTTCATCTTGTAACTTTTTTCTACTTTCCTGTGGATATCTGAAAAAGCTGCCTTAATATCACCCAATTAGACTTTTATTCCACATTCCTCACTCTTCTTGATGACAGAATTGCACACTAGCTAAGGAACTGTTCTCACATAAATCTCAATGTGTCTAAATTTTTCTTCTCTGACAATTTTACTGGCTTCTTTATTTATTTCCAAATGACAAACACATTACCCACTGAGATAATCCCCACTGAAGATAATCAGCTTCATAAAGTCCCTAATCCTTCTCAATCTATCAGTTTGAAATCCATTTATGATTTCATCTTCACCTGACAGTTCAAAAGTAGCTATCATCTTCTTATAGGTAGAAAAATGTTTAGGGTAAAAATATAGACATAATTAAATGTGATGGTTTAAGGTTTCTGAAAAACACTGTTCAGTTCAGAAACCAGACAAACAGTCCAAACAGGTCAAAGGGACAAATAGTTGTGTTGGAAGGCACCTCGTAACACTGAACTTCTATTTGTCAAGCAAATCTCACTCCAGCAGAAGTTGCCCATCTGTTGTGTATAAAAATAGCAAAACCAGTTTGTTTGCATTCCCAGTAAAAGCTAATCAGCATGGCAGCATGGGGGAGCAAGACAAATCTTTACTTACAAACAAACTTCCTGGAAGGGTGATGGAGAAGTTAATACTGGCAAGGACTCCTCACAAGTGGTAGCAGGAGGGAAGGAGAGCTTCCCAGCTTTACTGAAAATCACCTGGTTAGCTATGATAACAGGGTGAAAACAGTGAAGGCCTTAGGAAATTCAGTAGAAAAACATCCTCAAAGTAAAATTGTATGGGTTTATAGTATGAATTTCAGAAATTCTCATAACATCATCACAGATCATGATTTTACATGGGGACAGAAGAAAACCTCTCTCTGTAGAAAGATGAGGAAACTACTGTTTGTCCAAGGTTAAACAAAAGAAAAGTACTCTTGGTAAATAATAAAATTAATGAAATTATGGACTGATAGTTAAGTAGCTGTTTTCCCATTATATAACAATTCATTTGCTTTCAAGAAAAATCTGATTTTTTTCTTAAAAATTATGTGCCTGAGAAGCTGACTGGCTAAATCCTCCCAACTTCTTCCAATACACATCTAAGAAATGCTGTTTAGAAAATATTCCAAAGACAGTAAGTATATTGAGAAGAAACACAAACACCACTGTATGGTATCAAGTATTTTTAAGCACCACCTGCAGCAAAGGGAAGCAGCAGAGCAGCAAAGTTTCTAATTACCTGCTGTAACAAAAACCACACAACGCTTGAAATTATCATGGGTAAGTAAGCCCTAATAGAAAAAGTTCATCTTTTTGTTACATCTGTTATCCCAAACCAGTTCTGATTAATAATTTAACATACTTGAATGGTTAACACATTTATTACTCCATATTCTACATAATCAACAACCTCTCCTAAAGGAGGGCAATTACCAACCATCAGCTGTCTGAACATTTTATTCTATTCTGAACATTCTTCTATTGCTCTCAGAAGCCTGTGGTTATTGATTCAGGATCTCAGACATTACTTTCACAAGGATTTTGAATACAGTGAACTTTTCTCAACCAGGAGAAGTACAAGCAACAAAGCCAGTTGACACAAAACCAGAAATCTAATTCTTGCACATGTGAGCCTCTGGAAAATTTGGCCTTATTTCTAGCAAAGTAGTATTTACAATAAAATGAAGGTGCTGTATAGGCTGAAGACTCATGGCAGATATCAGATGATTTTGAACTATGGTTATGAAGGGTCAACATCTTATCTTGAACTATACCATTAGAAGACATCAGTAGCAAAACAAAAGCTCCCAGGTACCAAAACAACTGACATTGACTCACAAGTATTGCTCACTAAATAAGAATTAAACTGAGCTCTGAGAATTCTAGTGAAACATGAAGATATTAACACCACTAAAGAACAATTCTTGGCATAAATAAAATTTTAGTTATGGAATGGTTTGAGTTGGAAGGAACATTGAAGATCACCTAGTTCCAAACCCCCTGTCATGTGAAGAGACGCCCTTCACAAGACCAGGTTGCTGAGAGCCCCATCCAACCTGGCCTTGAACACTTCCAGGGATGGGGCATCCACAGCTTTTCTTAGCAACTTGTTCCAGTGCCTCACCACCCTCAGTCAAGAATTTCTTCCTAATAGCTAATCTAAAGCCATGCTTGGTTTGAAGCCATTCCTCCTTGTCTTGTAGGAATGCCCTTGTAGATGGTGTCTCTGCATCCTCCTTGTACAAAAGATACCAGATAAAAGAAATTTTCCTTTTGCAGTATTTATTATGTACACACATACTTTTGCAAATGTAAACAGTGAAAAAGTGAGGGGAGGAAGTAACTTCTTCACATAATCATTATTATCCAATTCTAAAAAGAAATAGTATGCCAAGCACCTGAGTAATACCACAAGAAAAATGCAGACGCTGAATTAAGAATTTCTAGTTTGCCAGAAAGACCTTGTAAACAAGTAGCAATCAATATTTTTATTATTCTGAATGCAAAAGCTCAAAATTTGCATTCTTTTTTTTCCTAAGACCTGGGATACATTTTGTAGAAATTATTTTATGTCAGTTTGGTTTAGAACTGAGGTCTCTCAAAAGGTGAAGCCATCTGTGGTCTCTGACTGATGGGGTTCACCTAACTCAGGTCAGAATTCCTTGTCTCACAGCAAGGTGGATCTGTTAACAAGTTTGGCAACTTAAAGTAGCAAGATGAAGGGGGGCAACCCCATACCTCGGCTGCAGGGGTGGACAGCTTCTGCAATGTTGCTTTCCAGCTCAGACCCGGCAGTGTTTACATTTTAAACTCTTGCTGAGTTAGGAACCCTTTTATCAGATTACAGATAAACCAAGAATAAAGCTACAATGTGGAGCATAAGAATATTTTGTGAAATCTTACATGAAAACAAAACCACCATCCCTCAGACACCCTCTCAACAATACTGGATACAAGCGCTAGCCTCAGGGAAAAATTCTGAGATCAACCTCAGCTGGTAAAACAAAATAAGTGGTCATGTCAGTTTGTATTTGCATGTTTAGTATGTTGTTAAACATACTTAAGATTTATTATCTTAAGCTTATTAGACAAATTTAAGAGACCTTGAATTCCTCCTGCACTAACTGAGGGCAGCTACTTTATTTGACTTGTGTTGCTTCTCACATGATCTTCCCATTAAAAAAATGGGGTCTTGGAATTGGCAAACAAAAAAGCCTCAGTTAAGCAAGCAATACAAATGAAGAGCTTTGTAACTCTGTACAGAAACTATATGGTAGCACAGCTACCAAGCACCTTCTGCAACAGCGTACTTCATAATCTCAACATCCTAAAAAAAATGGAAGAGTGGACAAACACCAGGACCATGAAAATAGTCCTTTTCCAGTGGTAATACAGTGTGTCTAGGTAATATACAATATCCTTCACTTAAATCTTAAAGTGTTCTTTTAAATACTAAATCTCCTCATACCTATCTCGTTAGTTATTATCCACTTCTTATGGTGGCACATATCTGTACAAAGACTGAAGGGGGTGAAGGGACAGTGAAAGAAGAATGACCTGAAGCCTTTACGGTGAATCCTATAACCTAAGTCAAGAGCATTCTCTGTTCACACACCTGATCTCCAACTCCTGAAACATTTCATCCACTTTTACAATGAAGGAAGAGTGGGGAAAAGAAACCTCAAACTTGCATCCAAGTAAGTTGTTGTTCTAAATTAATCAAGGATTACTGATAGAATACAAAACACATAATTTCAGCACACAGAAACATGTGCTGGCAGTTGGGTGAAAGACCATCTCAAGCATCCCATTTTATAATCAAAGTTATTTGTTATGCTGATTTCAATAAAGATGACGTAACTACTGAGTAAAAAGTAAGAGTTTACTAGATTAAATGAAAGCTTAAACTCAGAGGGGACCTCTCATTTGACCAATTTCCATCAAAACTCTATTCAAAAAGACATGAGCATTTAAAATCACTCACTCTGGGTTGTCTTCCCTCTATGTTCCCCATTACCAACAGAAGAGATTGCATGAGCATTTCCAAACACTTTGAAGATTAGTTCAGATCCTTTTGGGAAGCTCCCCATTTCACTCTCAAATCAAACTCACCATTGCTGTCAGTGTGCCAGGTACAAAGAGCAGCTGATACAGGGATGGGTAGAGCAGCAGGGATGCAAAGAAGGATGGCCAAGAAGGCAAGATATGAGGGATTAAGTATATTGCAGGAAATGTTCAGTGATTTACCAGTGCCTAATGAGATCTGTCATCCTGCCTTCAAGTTTCACAAGTGCTACTGGAATCCATTCCCTCCAGGCCAACAATCTAGAATGACTCAAGGCAACTCAATTACAATACTGTACAGCCTGAGTTCCTAAATGCTCTCCCAAAAGAGCTTGCAGATGCTTTCCACCTTTAGAGAGTACCATCATAAGCTTTTAGCCTAATGCCAAAATCCAGAACAAGCAGTTGTTACACTGTTTAAAAAAAAAAAAAAAAGGCAGAAATATCACAAGTCTTCACCTGAAGTAAAGTATTTGAGGAAACAACACACTCAACAGCAGTACACAAAATCACCTACAGACATAATAAAACACTAGAGGTAAATAATGGATTATTGTTGATTTACTACCACTGTGACATTTAGCAATAAAATAAAGTGTAAAATAAGCGAAAAATGCAACAAGTAGTGTAACATTATTTCCTGGAGAGCAGGGCAGTCATCCTCTGCACAAAACCAGGCTGTATCTCACACATTGACTTAGACTGCTGTGTAACAGCTGCACTTAACTAAGCCCCCAAAGTGGACAGAGTTCTCAGAATGTGAGACTCAAAATAACAAGTGCTCTGCATTTCACAGTTCAACCAGTACAAAAGACTTAACATTTTCTTAAGACTGTGGTATGCAGAATTGCAATTACCATCGACAAGACTTTTAAGACCCCATCCATATTATTTCAGACTCAGCTTGATTTAAAACATTTTCCTTCAGAATGTTTGTGTTTTCACTGAGTGGTTATTTGGTCTGTATCTGTCAGCAGTTACTTGTCACTGGCTTAGTACTGCAAGAAATTTCAAACAAAAGACAGTATCCTACCAAGTTACATATCAAAATAAGAAAAAGAACAAAATGTGTGATAAGGGACAATTCCCACGAACTAAAGTCAATGAAGTATGACTTTTCATGTATCTAATAAGGCACTAACATTTTATAAAAATTTTGTTTGCGACATAAAAGCAGTGCTGCTAGAAGAATATTATGCCCTGCAATAACTGTAAAGAGTATTTTACAGAACAATTAAATTACTATCTACTTGTTTATCTCAAAGCATAAACACACTGCGAGGGTTATGAACTTCTCAAAACACATTTTCCCTGTAACTCCTGAATAAAGGGACTGCTCAGTACTGTCCAGATACTCCTGTTCTAATGCTGCATGTACAATAAGGCAAACAAAAGCAGTGCCTACTTCATTCCTGCAATTCGTTCCCAGAGAGCACACTGCCTAAAAGCCCAGTTCCTCCCACCTTACTGCTTACTTTCCTTCACTCCAGCTCTTTGACTTTCTCTACCTGTGCTAAATTTTGTCACTCCAGTCCCAGAAAACCATGAGACTCAGAGTGAAATACAACAAGTAGGGGATGTGAACAGATGCCCAATGAGGAAGTCTACTGAAAGGAGAAGACTAAGTTGTCAAAACTCACCAAAAGGGTGGCCAGACTTATTTCCTTTAGACCCCATCAGCAGGCAGGTTTTTCTTTGTTTTTAATGTAGAGAAACGCAGCATTTTTATCTATTTGGTAACATCTCTCTGTCATACATTTACCTTCTACCTTCTCTTCATTCCCACTCAAAAATGGACAAAATTTCTAATTATAGTATGTTGTAGGTAAGCAATTGAACACAAGAGAATCTAGGATCACTGATGTATTAAGTCTACATGCCATCAGTGCATATGCAAAACCAAAATTTCCAGTGGGACCAGCTGCTGAGCATATTACCCAGTGACGATTTTCAAATGGATCACATTCATTACTTGTGTTGCTTGAAAACAAATCAATGGAAAAAAAAATCAGGTGAAGACCATAATTATTCACCATCATCACCATGAAAACCTGTGCCTAAAGGGGAATTTTACGTGCCTAAATTCGGTCTTACAGATTTGAAAATCTGGCCTCTAGAGAACTGTATTTCTAGAGTTTGTGGGTTATCATTAAGGAGAAGGCAGATGACAGAAGAAGAGATCTTTCAGATTACTTCTATAAAGCATGGTCTTTGTCTTTCCTTCCTGGTCGTCAGTTGAATGAGTTATTACGATAAGATCCACCAAGCAACACAGATGAGATGAAGAGAGGACATAGGTGGAACAGGAAGGAATGCATTTCTTGACCAAAAGCAATTCTGGCTTGCAAAATGGGAGGGTGGCCAACAGATCAATGGTCAGCTCACACGTCCAGCTATGCAGGGATGGGTCATTTCTGGATGCATTTGCATTTACACAAAGCAGGAACAGCCAAGACAAAACCTTAAAATCAGTTCAAAAAGAAGCTGCTCTTCTTATCTGTAAGTTTGTCTGAAGCTCTAGCTCAAAGTCCTGCAAAGTGCTAGAAGTACTAGTGAGGGAAAAAAGCACAGTAACCATAACAATTTAAAATTAATAAAATTGTTTGCAATGTAAATCATAGAACAACAGAATGGTTTGGTTGGAAGTTATCTTAATGATCCCAACCCCCCTGCCATGGGCAGGGACACCTTCCACTAGACCAGGTTGCTCAGGGCCCCATCCCAGCTGGCCTGGAACACTTGCAGGGATGGGGCACCCACAGCTTCTCTGGGCAACCTGTTCCAGTGCTTCAACTTCCTCACAGTCAAGAATTTCTTCCTATATGTAATCCAAACCTACTCTGTTGTCTCCATTTGAAGCCATTTTTCCCCTTGTCCTGTCACTACATGTTCTTGTAAGTAGTCTCACTCCATCTTTGTTGTAGGCTCCCTTCTGAGAGCTGCAATTTTCACCAGATCTACCCACACAGAGAGAATACACATAGCTAATTTCGATACAGAAATCCTCACTTTCTCTGCCCTGTTTGATAGTTCAGCATTAGAGAATACAGCCATACTAATGGAAGCTATGAACATTTTATTTTGGAAGTTAAAAAATTCAAATTTGAACAGTGGGACAGATGGGGAAACTGCTAAGCTTACACAAAATTGCATATTTCAAAGGCTGTTTTCTGGCATGATAGTAAAAAAAGATAAATCTGCTAGAAACCATGCCAGAGGCAAGTGGAAATATAATCAAATCAGTGCCTGTAAAACCCACCTTCTGAAGACAATTTTCTCTGTTCCCAAGCAAAAGAGTGTAATTATCTTCTCAAATACCTACAGCAGGCTGTTAAGTTTATTGAATTTCACTGTTTGCAAAAGAGTTAACTGCATCACAGTAAGAGTTAATACATTCCCTGTTATAAATAAATAACCATCTCTTGAAACATCCCTTAAAAAGTTGTAATGTCTAGGAAAAAACTGGTAGCCCTCTGGCTCACTAAGACCACTACCAAAAGGCTCAGCTTGAACATCACTATGAATACACGGAAGCTTGCTTGGTAACCATGCATAGCAGATAGATATTTCAGCATGTCATGATATGCTAAAGCTGACTATCCCATTGCATACTAGAATAATCTTGTTTTAAAAAAAAACAAACAAAAAACCAACAGCTCCAAATGGTGCTGCTTTGCATTTTATGTATCAGGTTTCATCCGAGGATCATAAATCCTTTCTTTGTCCAAGAACCATTTTTCTAGCCTCATATCCATAAGGTGGATATCCTTTCTTTATCACAATTTTACAACCCTGAAAAGTAAAGACTGACTTGTTTAAAGTCACTCGAGCAGTAAAACCAAAACCATTTTCCAAAATCCAGACCATCATCCTGTTGTCAAAATTAAGCCAGCCTCGATTGGTGCGAAACCAGAGACAGACTGGCTGCTACTTTTTCCAGTTCAGTGGACAAAGCTTTCCCTTTAAGTGTTACAACATCGGAGCCAGCGGAGCCAAGAAACTGCCTAACACAAAATGAACCACATTCAGACTTTCACTGCCCAAGTGTTGCACAAAGCCTCCATCTCAGAAAGACGACTGGCACATGTTCAAAGTGATGAGTAAACCTATCTCCTTCAATATGCCATTTCTGATATGGAGTGAAGGACAAACAAAACCCTTTGTGCTTACGAGACAGTGAGTTTGGGTTTGGATAACTCGGACTTCAGTTTACCTACCTCACATGATTGATTTAACTTTACAAGATTAAATCAAAGAAACCTCTTAGGAAATAAGACAGTGTCAGGGACATTCTCTTTTCCAGAAAAATTACCAAAAAATGCAGAAAAGGCCAAATGAGGAGTTGTTAGTTGTCTAGCCCCAGCCAGCTGGTTAACTTGTAACCCCAAAGCCAGACTTCAGGCTTAATCCATTGGGTCTGAGATGAAGAATTCACAGCGAGCTGAAAAATAACTCAGGGGTGCACCCAAAAAACATAGGCACGCACTCCCTCCCAAGTCCGTGCTTGTGAACAACTCCATGGAGCTTATTCACAATGTTTACACACCAAAACAGTTTAGCTGAGCCCAGTCACATTTTCTGTGCTCTTCCATGTTAGATAAATTGACAATGGGCTCACAATGGCAAGTTGTCCTGAGAGACAATGAGCACATATCAAGGATCCAGGCTTCATACATACACTGCTCCAGTGAAGACTGTGGATTTAACTGCACACAAGCATTTCCAAGATGTCAGTATCAAGCAAAAGGAGGAGTTTTCAAAATTGTTTCTTTTTCCTCAAAATAAGCATGACATTTTTAAACTAGAGATAGAGTTCAACACTAGAGAGCCATGGTATTGGTCTTTTTGTTATCAAATTGTTAGCAATTTTTGTGTTATTAAGGACTTGTAGTGAAGGTAAAGCACTATTTTTCACATCCACCCCACGTACTTCAAGTGCATTTGTATAGATTTCTCCAACAAAATAATGGTTGGTACACAGGGGGGTTTTTTCAACATATAATTTAAGAAAATTATCAATTTTTCTGCCAACAGAAATGTTAGCTGCCCACATGTTAAAATGTCAGTATCTTAGCCCTACTATGCTTCTACTGTAACCAACCATACTCATGGTTTATAAAATCAAAACAAAACTACTGCCACACAAATTTTTCTTTTGTTTGAACATTTTCTCAGTTTTCTCTTGAAGGAAACCTGACATGTTCAGGCAATGAGAAAGGAAGTTCAGCTGTTATTTATTTCCACAACAATCTTTAGCTGCCTTTGGAACTCAAGTTCCTGTTGTGAAACTCCTCATCCTTCAAAGCACAGAGGCTGCAGAGGCCATGCTATCTGACTGACTAGAAAAGTCAAAGTGATGTGGCTTTGAAGGGGCTACAGCAGGTACTGGAAGCAGCCCCCCAGCCATACCATCAATACACTCCACATATGATGAATTATTTTGAGGATAATTCAGGCAGGATTTTGCTGCAGCTGACTGCTTCCAGTCTGCAAGTCAATTCCCTTTGAAACAAGCTGAGGTACTACAGGCTACACCACCTCATTTCCAAAAAATGGCCCTACAGAGTGACAGAGTTAGCAAATGACAAGCTGTTATGATTCAAGGTACAGTATTTCTACCAGAGAAATAGCTGTAACACTGCCAGCACTGAAGCTTCCCAAAGCTAGGAAGTGGGGTTCACAGCAGGAACACAGGAAAGGGACAAAATCAGGAACACAGGAAAGGGAAAGGTCTGATCTAACTAACAAATGTGATACTTCTAAACTTCTAACTTCTAAACAAGGCAATTTATGAAATGCCTTGACATCCCATCCAAGCCTAAAACATTGTTTGTTTATATAATCCATATCCACATGAGAGCTGAAAGCTATTTAAATGCCTACCAGTTTGGTGCAGACAGAACTGACTCAAGTTAAGCAGCTTCCAGGATGTGTCAAATAATGTTGGAAACAAGAATACAAGAGGCCAGCATTTGTCAGTTAGCAAGCTGACACAGGAATGCATTTGTGATAGTTACTCAACACATGATTGTTTAATTTGGTTTTTTGTAAGCATCTAATTTGGGTCTCTGTAAGCAAGAACTTTCAAAAAGCAACACGAAAAAACCCACAAAAAAACAAACCAAACCTCCAAAACTAGAAAAAAACCCCAAATAAACTGCAACGAAAAGCACTCTGCACTAGCTTTCTGCTCATATTAAAATTACAGACATCTGCAAATAATGCTCCTTTAAAAATCACAACAGGCAAGTGCAAAGAAGTTTTCAAATAGCAACAGGAGTATGTATTGTACTGTCTTCCTCATTGTTTCTGACTGCACTTCCTACGAAAAAAATATTAGCCTTCATAAACAAAAATCATATTTTTCTGTAGCCTAAAGAAGCAAGTACATGAAGACAACTCATTTAAAATAATCCGGATCTAAGTACAGACTACGGAATATTGCCAATGTATTTCAAAACAAAAACAGTAGGTAGAAACTAATTGTGTTATTTATTGCATTGAAAATATTTCAGGTGTCTATGCTTTTCCTTTACAGCTTATTTTACAGTAAATGCTTTCTCCATTTTTATATAAATTTAAACATAACATAAAAGAAACCTCCTAATATACGTGTAGTGCTTTATGGTAAAGTTTTCAGCAAATTACAGAAACAGGTGCTTCTAGCTCTATGGCTTCCTAATCAGTATCCAAACTCAAGAAGTCACCAGAATATAATGGTAAAAAAATTACACACCTATTAGTATTTAAATAATTTCCACATTCATTTCCCACATTACTGGGAGCACCAAAACATCCCTGTGAAAAAATCAAATGAGAGGAGGCTGAGGGCTACATCAGCAGACCAGAGCTACCAAATCTAGACGGGGGGTTTTTATCCAAATAGTTTGATGGTGAACAGTGTTATGTGCTTTCTCTGAAGGACAGATCATAAATACTCAAGCTGAAAAACAAACAAACCAATAAAAAACCCAAAAACCGAAGAAACAAAAAAAAAACCCTGACTAAACAAAAAACAACTAGCCTCATGTCATGAGCTGTGTCTTGCTTTGACCTGAGCCCACTCCCAAAAGGAGCCAACTACTCCAGCACCTCCGTGGTGAACTGGAACCTCCCTGGTTCCACAAGGGCATAAGCAGCAGGTGTTGCAACAGCACTGGGAATTCTGTTACCTGTGAGTAGCGCAGTCCTTTTTATTTTAGTGATTAGCAAAAGGAAACAAGTTAACTTATGATGACGTTATAATTCACCTGTATGTGACAGAAATACAGTGATGCATTTTGTGATCACTGAAAGAAACCTGAGCAGTTTGGGGTTCTGTTTGTATTCAAGAGGCCATTGGCCAGGCACTTTCCCAGCCTGTGCCCACCCAGTCAATCTGCAGCTCTCCTGGATGAATCCTAACATGCCCAGCAAATAAAAGCACCAAAATAGTGCAGCCACTTGCCAGATTGCCACAAGAACAGAAGTACAGCAGGTGGCCATCCACAACTCCAAATTAAATCACATGCTGCTCAGAACTTTATACCAATCCCTGTGTAGTGTTGTATCTGTTTAATGTTATTCTTCATCCTCAATTTTCAAAATAAAAAGAAAATGGATTTTAGTGACACATGAACCATGGCAGGAGACAACGATCCAAATAGTCTCATTCAGCACTCAATAAAACAGAGAACAACTATGTTCTCTATGCATCTTTCCCCCCTCCATGCTCCATTTTTTTCCCTTTCAATATTTATTAAGTAAACCAGTGCTTATCTGGGCTAAATCCCCAGGCTCAGTGAAACACCAGGTGGTAGACTGGGGTAGTTTCACTAGCAACAGATGGCTCAAACATTTTATGACAAACGGACACGGGACTATTGCTCGCCAGCCCATCTTTCAGTTACTTCTTTATGTAACAGCAGCGACTCACCCGGGGAGCTCCAGCAGCTGCTCACCTGCACCAGGGCCCCCCTGGAACCAGCCAGGGCTGTGGGAGCCTCCCTGCTGCTCCCTGCCTGCTGCTCAGGTGACACCGCAGCGGGAGCCCACACTGGGCACCAGGAGAAAACCCAGTGCTTGCTATCTCAGACAAGAAACTTGCGCAACACCGTCCTAGAGAAAAGCCACAAAGTGCAGACTGTGACTCTCACGTTAAAATGTATTATTTCTCAACAATTTTTACTTGCTCATTGTCTTATCTGCCCGTGCCCAAAGAAATTGTAAGCAGCTACTTTCAGCCTTAAATAGGAAAGGAATTTACTGTCTTCCACACTTTGATGTGCACTGTAAAGGAAGGTTACTCAGTTCACCTGAAGTGAAGAAAAACATTCTGTCATTACAACTGTGCCAGTCTGAATAAACAGAACGAGAGAACAGACCATAAAAAGCAGCACTGAATACTCCATTAATTCAATTCATTTCTCACTGGTAATTTAATTCCAATAGGTTTGTACCTGAAATGCATACTGTAATGCTCCCTCTCTAGTCATTCAAGGAGGATGGGGACAGCACAGAAGCTACCCCTCTAGGCACTACTATACTTCACATGCCCCCTTCTCCCTCCAGGATTTCTCAGACAGGGACATGGGAAAAACATCTGCCAGTCTCATGCTGGCATTATCTAGAAATCTGAAATACCATGTGCATTTATTTGGCAAAGGTTAATAGTATGCTTGTAATATTTTTAGTGATATAACATTGCTAAACTGATGTGACAGAAGTAAGATATGCCTAAAAATAATCTCAACCCCCAGTACTGTCTGCTCTGGGATTTTGTTTTCTTGATTGCATTTATTTATTTACTTATTTATTTTTAAATAAAGGACATCACCATTTGCAGAAGTGAAAATGCTATGAACTAAAAAGTTTATAGCCTAGGAGAAAGGGCTAAAAGCATAAAAAATCAGAGGCAGAAGCCTAAAGACTTTTTACACCCCTAAAAACACATTAAGGGTTTGTTACTTTTTTTCCTAAAATAAATTTAGTAAGCGGAGACTGAACAAAACTTATGTTACATGCAGAAGCACTAAAATTACATAGAACTACATGTCATGTGAAAAAGAACATTGCTACTGAAATTTTCTATTAGTTTTGATGTCTTCAGTCTGTGGCTTTCCTCTTGCAGTACTATTAAATTCCATTCTGCTTACTGCAGTAGTTACCCATTCTCAGTCGAGGAGGCATCAGCTCAGAAGGAGAATTAAGAACAGTTGCATGATCTACTTGATCTTTAATAAACAGAACTGTATATAAATATATGTTCCAACATAAATACTGTTGGAATAATTAATCAGCCTACTAAACCAGATTATATTCTTCAATTCCTCACTGCTTCAAAATAAAATATTTATCAATGTTTCAACTGTTATTAAAATAAGAAATTCAGACCCCAGTTCTGGTATCCAGGCCCATGCCACACCATTTTTAACACTGCAGTATAATAAAATGGAACATTATAAAATTAATTAAGACACATTAATTAAAATGGAACATTAAAAATTATTAAGACACTACCACACTACTCTAATCATATACACAAGCCAAGTCCAAATAAGACCATTCAATTCAAATAGCACTCCTCTTTCTTCAAGAAAAAACCCACTTGTTTCTTCTTGTCAAGAAATAAATATCTCCATGTTGCATGAGTACATCCAGGTTATACAGCAACCTCCTGGCAAACAGGAGAAATTGTATAAAACAATCTATGAAACTAGGGTTGCAATAAGAATGTGGGAACTAAATGATATTTCTGCAGCCCTAACTATGCACCCTACAGAAGTCCTAGTCTAACCTCCACAACCCCCAGTCTGGGTAAAGCAAGGAGGACCTAACACCAATGAAAGGAAGATGCTTTGAGGGCACCCTGCCTGCCTGAACTTTTAGGGCCCACCCTTGTGGGGTGAGTGGATGAATGCTGAGGTGGCAGGAGGGAGGAAACAATCATACGCTCACACCTTCCAGTAATAACTAGCTCATCCCAACCTCACTGCTTTCACAAACTTGACAAAAACCAGAAAGGCAACACCCCTGTGAAGCCAACACTAACACTCAGCTGCTTTGTATTTACACACTGGCCAGGGATGGTACACAGCATTTATCAAACCTTAGCTGCAGAAGGCCAATGATGCAATTCTTGCACTTCTTAAGCCACAGCAAGAGTCATTCTTTCCCAGGGCCACTAGTCAAAGTATTGAAAGCAAGACAAAATTCCAGTGGAAACTGCATATGCATTAGTGTTTATTCCATGTAGGCTTTTTCAGTCCTGTATTGAGCTGGGGTGGTTTTGCAGTTCCTTAGCTAGATAGTCTCCCTGGCCAAAAAAATCAGCCCTTTTGTTCCCAGTGACCAGCCAGCCTACCTATTATATGGTATTTAATGTGGTGTTATACATGCTACACTACAATGTAGTTTTCCAAGGAAAACAAATACTTGGAGTAGTGAAGGATTCAGATTGCAGCAAACAGAGTAAGCAAACACTGTGTTTGCACACCTGTGCAGCTTCAGCCCAACGTTGCCTTTTATCACCTGCAGCTGTTAGGCCAGACAGGCACTAGTTCAACAATAAGCAGGAGGACACTTGCTTACAAGACACAGGGCTTAAAACTGCTCGCCTAGATTGTAGTTTGAGGTGCATGCCAATCCTTCTTTAATACTTTAGAGTCACTTTTAACTCTACACTGCAGATATATTTTAGTAAGTGTTACAAAGGCCCAGAGACACTATACCAAAGCATTGTCACGTGTGAAGATATGGAGGGGGGAAAAAGTGAGAAATATTGTCATACCTTTAACAGTATTAGTCCAGACAGAAAAAAGCAAGAGTCTTATATGCTCTCTACTCTTGTTCAAGTGACTCATATCCCTGCGCCTCTCAGAGAGGCATATGTGTAGCTAATTAAATACCTGCTCACTCCAAAGTGGGCCTGGGGCACAGCTGCAGGCTGATGGTGCTTACAAGGAAATGGAGGTGGGAGCCCAGCTTTTAGTTTTGAGCCTCAGGTCAAGACTCACAGGATTTTTAAATCATTAAATGCATGTCAGATCAGATCAGCCACCTGTCCTTGTGGGCTGGATACACAAATACACTCCAACTTTTTTCTGTTTGAGCCATATTTTTAAGCACCAAAAAATGGCAAAGGAACAGACAAAAATCTAAGCTGTTCTTGAGTAAGTCCTTACTCAGACATCAATCCATCCATAATAAAGGATTCAACAGCAATAGCTGACTATATTCCAGGCACACAGGAGCTTCCCTCGAGACAAAAGACAGGATGCCACAATGCTTGACTCAGAAAAGAGAAGCAAATGGCTATCATAAAATGCACCAACTTCATGGATTAAGAGGATTCATTTCTGCTAACATGTCAGGAGACAAATTTTCTAGCCACAGAGGCAGAAACAAGCTTATAAAAAGTTAAAGATGTATGGAGTATTTTAGAATAGTTCAGTTGGAAGGGATCTGCAATGTTCAACTTGTCATCTAGTCCAATTGCCCTCCTCTGGACCTATAGCTACCTCCTCCCAAAATCAGGATGGCAAGAACTACACATTCAAGGTGTAAAAATCCTAACTCAATAAATTGAAAAATTATTCTCTGAAATTCCTGCTTTAAGGATTAAGCAATTTCATTTTACAAACTGTACTTTTAAGAAGACAATGCCTGTAAACAGTTAACAATTATCTTGTTTACTCTTCTACATTTTTCCATCATGACTCCTAGCCAACATTAGAGGCATGGTACTCTGACTTTACTCAATAATGAGGCCATTTGAAAGTGTATATGCCCCTATCTTGCTACCCTCTTTTCTTAGGAAAATGATAAAGACTGTATTTACAAATATCTGGACTTTTGAACAAAAACGAGGGAACAGCAGTGCTCCAGACTAGCTGTGTAAGCAAACAACTAGTTTGTCACTGAGAGAATTTTTATTTGTAAGAATATTGTTTTGCAGCTCTTTTTGGCTCTGCTCTTTGACACTAATGTTGTTTTCTGAAGATGCCAAAAGAAAACACCCTCACCCCCAGTCAACTAAGCTCTTTCCAAAACAAAAAAAACCACTTGAAATTACATATACATACACACACTCCAGAGCTAAACTGGCACAGTCTCCTGGCTTCAAAAACCAAGGTTCTGTTACATGTGCCTTGCACAAGACAGGTTAATATAATGATACAGAAAGTTGTCTTCGAAAACCTTCATCAACAAGAGAGCTGTATAAGACCATAGGAAAACTGTGGTTAGATGGGACCTCTAGAGTCCCCTTTAACTTCCCATCTAGTTCCAACACCTGCTTAAAACTGGGCTAATTCCAGAGCTCAATAATGAAACCCAAAATTGTCCAGTTGAGCTTTGAGCAGATCTGATGTGACAGATCAACAACTCCATGTGTGTCCCTCCTGAAGCTGTGTGCTCGTCAAACAGGACGACCTGCCTGATAGACCATAGACCATTCTATGGTCTCAGGATGGAGACTCCCAAAGGCCTCTCCAGGCAACCTGCTCCTTCTACTTTATTCCCTCTTGCCATGAACATCTTTTTTTTTTGTAACCAGCCAGAATTACAATAAAATCATTACTCCTGTTGTTCCCATTACTACACCAAGGTCTTGCTGCTAAGAGCACTGCTTCCAGACCTATCACTGGGCTCTTCTGAGAAGATTCAGGTTCTACTTTCTCTGTAGCTACGAATAAGGCAGTTGAAAACAGCAATGATATCTTATCTCCAGGTCATTGATACCCATTTTATCTTCAGAAGTCCTGTGCTGGGCAGTTTTCCAGCTCCATTCTCCCAAGTGGTAAACAAGAGTAATCCTTTTCACCAGTTTGCTGGCTACGTTCTTGCTGATGCAGCCAAGACCTTGGCCTTTAGCATTACAAGGGCACAGAGTTGACTCAGCCTAGCGTCCACAAGTTTACTTTTCTTTTAAAAAACCAAAACCAAACAAAAACAAAACACACACACACAAACCACCCACCCCAAAAAAACCAAATCAACCACAAACACAACCCACACATGAAGCTGCTCCCAGCCCACACTGTTATGTAGAGGCTGTTCTAATCAAGGCACACGTGTCTTCATTGAACCTCAGGAGGTCCTGTTTGCCCATTCCTCCTGCTTGCTGAGGTCCCACCTAATCACAGGCTGCTGTGCCATCAAACACTCTCCTCCCTTTGGTGTTATCCACAGATCTGGTAAGGACGAGCTTCGTGCCATCATCCACATCAAAGAAAAGAGCACTGAGTAAGATGAAAACCCAAGAAGCCCCACTGACACATGAATTTTGACCATGCACCTGCAAAGAATCACTTAGAGTGGCCAGGCTGTCATTATTAAGTAAAAAATGAACAAACAGAATACACTTTACAGTACATAGTATATCTTTGTTTAAGTACACAGAGTTGGAAGGTCCTACACTGTTACAGGTATGAAAGATTAAGACCAGTTGACTATTATGGTAAATTCCCTGTGTGAAAAACAAGTAGGAAACAGCCAAACAAGAAGTGCTCAATACCATAAATTCAAAATTAATAACCAACTGCTATTTTTTATCTGTATAACCAAAAATTGTGAGTTGGTGCACTGAAATTGCCAGTGCATAGGCAAGGCTACCTACTACTACTACTATAACACAAGAATGGTGCACACAGGCCACACAGTCCTAAGACAAGCAATGAGGAGAGAAAAAAGCCTCACCCATATCTAATGAAACTATGGTCCTAGACCCGGATAAACTTGGCACTGAAGTACTAGAGCTTTGGAAAAGGGGCACAATTTTGGCCCACCTTTGAGTTCTTTAACACAAGGACAGTAAAAGTCAACCAAGAATGATGCGGTTACGAGGGATGGGGCTTTACACCTCACTTCATTGCACTGAAGCACTGAGCAACAGCAGCAACACAGAGCAGCACTGCAGCATCCTTGAATTTCATGAACATATTGAAACACAGCATCCCCATCCTACATGTAAAGACAGTAATCTGACTTAAAACAGCAAGA
Organism: Ploceus nigricollis; assembly: GCA_013399945.1. Lineage (NCBI taxonomy): Eukaryota > Metazoa > Chordata > Aves > Passeriformes > Ploceidae > Ploceus > Ploceus nigricollis. The sequence continues at coordinate 417,328 of VXBC01006749.1, forward strand.
AGAAACAGAGGATGTAAGTGCCAGCAGCCACAGAGGCCCGTGGCTGCACAGAACAGCACGAGCGCAAGCTTCTATGCTCCTCTGTAAGTGTACATAGAGCTTTCTGTATCTCTCCAACTCCCAGTTTAACAAGACACACAAGATTAGCACAAAAACAAACACTAGGCAAGCAAGCCTTTTACCTGCAGTAAAAAGACACTGGCTTTTTGTTAGCATGAAGCAAATTCAAGATGCTTCAATATAGGTTAGCAGAGACAAAGACATTTCTCATGTGTTTCTGTTTTTCTTTTAAAATGAGAATAAACAATACAATTCAGTCTTAAAAATGTGACTGGATTTGGCTGTAAGCTCTGGCATACACAAGAGCAGAAAAACTTTGATGTTATTGGAATTGCAGTGGGACTCTAGTAAACCAGTTTGGTTTTCTACCTCTGCTACCAACGTCCTATAAGAACCTTGTCAGTTCTAATGCCTTCATTCTCTTAAAACAAAACTGATTATACTTTCCTTCCTCACATAGTAGATTAATGCCATTAATATTTGTTAGATGCTGATTATACAAAATGCAATTAAGTACCTAAATACAGTTTTCTTTCTTGAGATCTAACATAGTTCTCTCAGTGTCCTCATTCCTAAAACTCATGCTAGCTTCATCTACTCCATGGAAGATGCTCCAAGAAGCCTACCAAACAAGGCTACAGCCAGGCACCAGAATACTTGTCATTTCACAGTCTTGAACATTTGCCTTGCTCCCAAATAACCTGTAGCTGGGTCAGTTGCAGCTAAAAACCTTTTAGAGAGCACAGCTGCCCTTTTTCTCATCTCCTGTCACAAAAGTCAAAACCCAGTTTCCTTTTTCTTGTCCAGGGTTTAAAAGAAACAGCAAGAAACTCAACATGGAGAGCCAACATTTATTGGGCCACCTCGCTTTAGGGATCCAGGTGTTCTCAGACTATGTAAATAAATCATGTTTCCTTGCTTACTAAAGTACTGTAATTTTATATAGGAAGGAAAAAAAGAAAACAAGCCCTGTAGAGGAAGGGGGACTAACAGTTTATTTCCATGCTGAACCTTGATGCAGGTTACTACTGCCTTGTTTAGTATATGCAAGTACAACAGATTTATCAGACAATTCCCCTTTTTTGTTTCCTTAAACAATGAAAAGTACAAGCATCCTCCAATTACCTCCTAACCAAGGAAATTAGTTACACAAGAAGCTTAATATCAAAATGAATTAGGATAATGCTAAAGCTGCTGCAAACACATGCCTTAACTAAGGAAACCTGGAGGTAATTCAATTTTCATTCCATCACCTGTAAATTATTACCAGTCCCACCATTTTAAGTTTTACATTTTCTCTCGGTACTAATGGGTTACTCCAACTGACACAGAAATGTCTGGAAACCCNTAAAAACCTCATCAATTAGGGCTGAGTTAAACCATGAGTAGCATTCAGATTCCAGTACCTGCACCTTTTTTATCCTCTCCAGATTTAGAAGTGCTCAATAATGGATTTCTAGTAATAGAAGAGCCACATGGCTCATTAATTTCAGGAAAACAAGGGTACCAACTGAAGCCTACAAAGAAGTGCTAGGGTGCAATTCTCTCATTCCTGTTACATGGGAGTGGAGAAAACCTTTCCTAACGTGACTCCTAAGTGTGGAGAGTGGCCACACATCCGACCTGAAGACATAACCGAGGGAGGGTCCACGAGGGAGAGGCTTTCTGCCTGTTATCAGACAGTTGGAAAAACGCTCTGAGCCACATTCAACTCAAGTTACAGCCAGGTTTTCCCTACCTCCCACCCGAGTGCAAACTCCCTTCCTGACTACTCAGGCTCTTCTCTCCTGTGCAAACACCACACCTGTATCCCATGGTTTCCACACAACAAAACACATCTCAATTCCCTGCACCAAAAGCTCTGCTTCCTCAACCTGCTTAGCCCAGCTACCTGCATATACCCACACTCTGGGCTGGGCAGCTGCTGTGCAGCTTGTGTTTAGGGTTTTTTGCTTTAGAACAGCAATTATTTCCAGCATTTGACAGGTGCAAAGCTAAAAAAAAAAGCCTTTGTTTCTCCTGGTCTGTAGATAGTTAGCCCCCACTGTTTAAACTTTAACTCATGAAAGGTGAGACAGATTTTTCTTTCATTGTTCAAGCTCAGTGAGCCTTCCACACCAACATGCAACTGAAGCAGAAAAACATATTAAATGTTGTCCTTAAAATTACTGAGGTAAGTGTATCAAGTAGTAGTTATTTTTTCTGATGAAAGTTAGGCCATTACCATCCTCTCCATTTGCTAAGTGGCAGTGATGAATGACTGGGGGTGTTTCTCAATTTCATCCTTAAAAATAATGTGACTGTTTTAAAAGTTCAAGGAATACCCAGAATCCATTGCACTTTCTTTAACCATTTATAATCTTCAAGGACCAAAAATACTAGCTTTACAGACACACTTCAAGCCACTGTGGCTATAGCTGTTCCTGAGCAGTATCAGTTGGCCCGACTATTCATTAGTTATAATGAAACACCATTTTAAAATGCTATTTGTAGAGCTTTAACTATTCCACTCAGTTATGAAACTGCCCCAGAAGGCACAGAGTTATTTCCTGGAGAAACCATTACCATTTGGTAAACAAAGTGTACCTGTTTACTACACATCCATCTGCAAGAACACATACAACCCCCACTATCTCCCTCCCCACCTGTCAAACCTTTGGGTGCACAGGTCACTGGGGTGTGGATGCGAAGCAGGAGAGGCCAGAGAGGCTCTGACATCTCTGCACCTCTTGGCCTTCTTCCTTGTAAAAATATAATTATTCTATTAGTGGTCATTTTAAAACAATTTTAGGATTACCAAATTCAAATCAAGTACTATTCAGCTGCTGTATTTTTCAGATTGCTTACAAACAGTATTCTACCAATTGGCCAATACCTTATTTTTCAGCTTAAAACCCCTCCCCCCTAGTAGACTGTAATTTCTAGAGTATCTAATTAGTAAACTCCAGCACGAAATCCTAACTCTCAGAACTGTGAAATCACAGCTCTCTTTCAAGAATAAGACTGAAGACCCAGCAGAGGCTGAGTGCACTGAGTACAGCCAGGTAGGACAGCTTTCCCTCCAAACACAGCTCCAGGATTCAGCAGGCTGCAGCCCAAACACCCAGTCAGCAAGCAGTGATCCTCTGCTGCCTCTGCTTTCAGGGATTCAGGTCTCTTCAAGCAACAGCTGAACTGCACAGCACAAATGCAGGATAGAGGTGAACCAGAGAGTGCTATTGGGGGGGAATAGCGACCAAATTGGCAGCCTGGAAAAGACATTCCAGTGATGCATGGAGCGCAGCATTATGTAACAAATTGCTGTTGGGGTTTTTTTTTTCTGACTTAGAAAACAATGCACACAAAACTGTGGGCAAAACACACTATTTAGGTTGCAGAGTCAAAGACTCAAAATGTGAAAATGTCAGAAGTGAGGCTGCTTCCACACATTAATACTTCCTCCTGCTGCACTTGTAACACAATTATTTACACAGGCTCATAAATTTCCCCAGGACTCTCATCTCACCCCATGCTGGATAAGATCAATTTCCACTGTTTGTGTAATGAGGGCAACTGTACTTCCTATGATCTTTTTAACAGTCATGGAAAACATGATTTTGTGGTCTCCAGAAGGAGAAAACATGGTGTCCTAGTGAAGAGCCCTGATTATCCTCAAAAAAAACCCCATCCCCCAGAAACAACAACAACCAAACAACAACAAAACCAGAAACCCAGCCACAACCCAGTTTTGAAGGGTATTCCTGCTCCAGAATTCATTTATACTTGCAAATTATATTCCTTTTAGAACGCACTGCCCTGGGTGGAGCCTGTCTGACTTGCACAAACAGCTTTCACCAAGAGGCACTGGGCATGGAAGGTCACAGCTTAAGGCTCAGAAGCATGAAACCTGTGGGAGTCACATATCAGATGACTAAGCCTGGGGATACATTTGACCCTATTCCCACTTGCTAAGTTTCCAAACACTAAGAAACAAGGAATATGAAGCTCTGACCACAGAGAATAGTGTGAAAATAAATTAAACCATTTGAGTAAAGCACTTGCATATTACAGGGATGGAAAGTAAGAAAAAAACATAAGAACATTAAAAATCATGCCCTCTGCAAGAGTTTTCAAGTTTTCAAAAGAATTAGATATCAGTAAATAGCACCTGAGAATGTGCCATGGAAATTGCATCACAGCACTGAAACTGGAAGTAACTTTTGGCAAACACCAGCAAGTAATCACCAAGTAAGGATTGTCACAAAGTACAAAAACAAGGCTGCATAGCTGTTCTTCATACTGATCTTCATTTCTGTGTGCTTGACTCTGGAAATTGAGTAATACACCTTATAGCTGTACATCTGCAGCTATGAGAAAAAGGAATTGTCACCAGTACAGACTGAAGGCTGCAGAGATAGCTACTGACCAAAGCTTTGTGTATGAAATTATAAAACAGATTTCTAGTTATGATGCCTACAGAGTGACCTCTTCCTTCATTTGAGTCCTCCACTTTACAGACTTGCATTCCCTTTACTGTGTTTTATAGAAGCCTAAAGAACTGTTTGAAAGAATGGAAGAAAATTGACTACAGATTTTTCCTCTGCTAAGTCTGATGTAGGTGCAGTAACAGGTCTTAAGCCATCAGAAATGTTTTTCTTGAGCCAGGGGCAGGGTAGTTTTCAGCTCAACAGACTCCAGGCAAAAGGGTGGTGCCACAGTAAAACACTTCAAGAGTAAAACACAATTACTTTGGTTTGGGTTTTTTCTCTCCCCGTAAGTCAATCTGTGTCTAACAAAGCAGCCATTCACATTCCTATTTCAAATTTACTCCCTTGTTTTTCTGTATTTTTACATGCTGAGTTTTATGTTTGCATAGCTCCCCTGTGCTGCAACAGAAGACATGAAATACAAAAAGAAAAGAAACACTTTTATTAAAATGTTTGTCCACGCCTGATTTTCTAAAACTGTTAGATATTTAGATACTAGATAATTTACATATCAGAGATCTAGTAAAAACCTGCCTGAATACATTTTATTGGAAGAATTACAAGGAAAATCACCTACTCCCAACTAGAAGCATTTGTGGTCATGCACACACACACAAATTTATCTTTTACCAATACATCAAAAGTAAAACCCAGTTCTTATTCTGATATCCATCATGTTTGAAGAAACTTATCCTCAAAGAACACATAGAAGTTTACAGATTTACCATATTCTATGTAATGCAAAAGCCATACTTCTCTAAGCCCACCATACACAAAAAATTTACCAAGAAAATTGTGCAATTACTAACAAGACAGAGCAAACAACATGAGATTTGTAAGAAAATCTAAAACTTTCCTAAATAATTGGTACCATAGAAGTAACTATCACAATCTCCTTAATATTTCTGTTAAAACACGTTTCATGTTGCCATTTACAAAAAATAATTCAGTATCAGTAAATGACATCACAGACAATGGAGACCTAACCTTTTTCACATAAATATATTCCTGGAATTACCTGACATCCATCACCTTGGCATGAGATAAACACTGATGAACCAGGGTGCCTGCTTCACCTTCCACAAACCAACAAAAAATTTCTGCTTTTAATTTGACAAGATTAATTAAGGCTAATTTTGCCCATGTTTCTGAATTACTAATAGTCAGGGGAACTTAGGAGTACTAAGGAACTAAGGAGCAGAAGGTTTGTTAAGTCTGCAACTTTTGAGGAAATTACACCTTGAGACCAGAAATGGAGTTGTTAAGTTGTTGTTACCCTGGGATCACTTTATGTCAGAAAATAAGGTCATATCAAACATACCAGGCCACTCTCAAAGTGACTGAATGGGGATTTTTCAGTGTCTTACTTCCAGTCTTTACTAAGGAACATCTGTAAGCTATCTGGGATTCCTTTGCATAAGCAAGCAAACAGGATGGAACAGCTCAGTGCCAGGAAGTTTCATTAGCACTTTTCAAGTATTAACATCAAACATTAGATGAACACAGAGTAACAACTTCAATTCAACATTAGGGCATAGGTGTAGCACTTCCTAGTGCACTTTGTGTACACCTTATCAGTATTCCTTCCCCTCTATATTCTGAATATATTTTCAATTGAGAGTTAAACAAAGATGCAAATTTCATAAGGACTCCCAAAGCAGTAACCCCTAACAACAAAAATCATGTCTCTGTTTATGGGAAAATATTTTGAGTATGAATTTGACCTGCAATTTATGTTTCACACATGACTTCTCTGGAAATTGCAATAACAAAGTGCTAATTGTAACTGCTGACAAAGCTACCGATGTTTCCTACTGCTGTGGCTCTTATCAACCCAGTATCTCCTTTTGCAAGGCCACCAGGTAAGTCTGGAAGGCGCAGTGGGAAGGTCCTTGGTCTCTTCAGTAGCAACTCCTTAGAGTCAGACACATAACTTCCACAGAATAAAGCTTGCTCTACATCCATAAGGAAGTGGAAGCCAGACACAACTACTCTGCATAAGAATGTAATGCCTTAATCTTTCCCAATGACACCACTTTTGAAAAAAATGATTAAAGTTTTGCTCTCAAAGAGACATATAACAATATCCTTAGGTGATATAAAGCTAGTACATAACCAGGAACCTTTATTGAGATATATATATACACACAGAGACATATACTTTTTTGTTTATATTACATAAAAAAACATTTTTAAGTAATATACAAACCTGCAGTGCTTAATGTAATGGTGTTTATTCTAATTGTGGTATTACAAGTACAGAAGAACTTGGAGATTGGAACTAGGTGATCTTGAAGGTCCCTTCCAACCCAGGCCATTCATGATTCATTCCAAGAAGGGGGTGGTTTGTTTGTTGTTTGGGTTTGTTGGTCCTGGTTTGTTTGGGTTTGGGCTTTTTTTGGGTTCTCCACCCCACAACTGCCAAACACTTCATTTCTCTGCAGACAACTATGGACATTATGAATGCACAGATCAGCACAACCAGCCCATGCTTATGTGCAGAGAGAGTAAAGCAACAAATAAAGTCTACTTAAATTACATGAGGAACTATTATTTTTTGCACACACAATAGCAACAAGGAAGTTGGATAACCCACAGCAGTGAAGAGGGACTGTGTTAGTCATTGCTTGGCTATGGGGGACTGCTCAGAACACAACCAACTCCGATAAGGAAAACAGACAAGAGACCTAGGAACTACTGATCCATACTTGTATGTTCCAGTTGTACTTATTTAACTTCTCAACCTGCATGGATGCTAATATCCCTGAACAAAATAATGCAACATAATTACATCCGATATCAAAAACTATAAACAAACATTTTTGGCTTAAGTTAATTTGAAATAAATATTTAAACAATTTCAGGAATTTAATTAAAGCAGTTTGTTTAAACACAGTAGAGAAAGCAATGGTCCTATGCTATTTTTGAGTATTTTCTTGCTCTCCGAACTCCTTACAATCCAGATTTAACCTAAGCCTTCCTAATACCTGGGCTCATCTTGTAAAGCATTGGGATCCCGAGGAGACAAAGTACCAGAAACAATGTTAAGGTATTGAATAGGGCACAGCTGTCTTTTAATTACCTATGCTCTTACCTCTCCTTTCAATCTTAAGGACAGGTTATACAGGATGACAGAGAGCAATGGCCTTGTAGAACAGCTCAGTAAGAGAGATCCAGAAGCAGAGCTGTTCATCTGTGGGCATGGAGAGCTGTTCTAACTGAGAATGGCTGCTTTATTTCCACACCTGTCTCGGAGTTCTTGGATAGTTAACTGAGATATATAAATACAAGCAAAGTAATTTTTAATGCTGGTGTAACTCAAATTCACCAACCCCAGCTAATAATATATCTTTTTCTCCCTCTCACCTGCAGGGATATCCTGGAAAACAGCCCTACCTGTGAGTATGCAGCTATGAAACAGTAAGAGTTTTTCCAAAATATAATCACTTTCCCCAGATCTTTCATCAGGTTTTGTTGCACTATTATTACAGCACTGTGCCATTAATTCCTATGTGGGATCCAATATATTAGTCAAAGATAAAGTGAAATCACTCATCTAAATAAAAGGTTCTGCAAACAGACTCAACTTGGATTTCAGGTTCCAATTCAGAGTCTTCCCTGTCTCTTAAAAGCAAACACCAAGAGACACATGCTACAACTCCAACAAATCAGCTTGTAATAGCTACTAGCCATGCTTGCTTTTTGTATGCATTCACATAGCAATATATATTTTTCCTCAGAAATGCAAACTGAATCCCTGTGCAGTTGAATAAATGATGGTTGGGGTAATGTTTCACTGTGTCCACACCACTGCTATAGTAAGTGTCCTTATAAAAAAAATTAAGCTAATCAAAGGAAAAACAACAACAACACAGTCCAAATTTACTGTGGGTCAGTAACAACACCTCTAATTACGCAACTTCATATCTCAGTGCTGAGAAAAAGGTAACCTTGGTAAAACATACTGCAAGAAAAAATATTCTTATTGAAAAGGTTTGCCTCTTCCTATTACAAACATATCAAAATTAGAAACCAAGAAGAAAAGCATTACAAATCAGCACTGGAGAAGTAAAAAAAAAATTCCCTCAAACAGTGATGTAATGATTTTCTAATTCTATTTCAAACCTCAAATCCTCAGGACAGTAGGTAAAGGTGAACAAAAGAGCAACAAGGCTGCAAACAGTTGCATGTTCCTGTCAGGAAAGACAAAGGTGGGAAAGGAATACGTAGCATCACCATCAGTAAGTTACTTGAAGCATATTTTGAGAAGACAAAATAAAGCTGCTCCCTCTCTCCATCCTGCTACCTGCCATCTGCCCATGAAGCCACAAAGCAAAGCCACATCTTTGGCAAGGGGTGAAGCTGGTAGCAGCTGCGTCACCACAACAGCTCCAGCAGGGAGCAGGGGAAAGAGAAAGAAATGGGGTAACTCTGTGTTCTCTTCACATGGAAATATTGCACCAAGCAGTGATTCCCAGCTGGAAGCCTCGTTATGTAAGCAGTATCATTTAGGACATTAGAGGAAGTCAGTTACAGCCCATTCTCCTCAATCCAAACATACTCCCTGACCATTTTCTTAGAATATGACAATGTCATCTTAGCATGTGGTTTCTGAGCAATAGTCACAAGAAATTCAAGATCAGCTCACTGCATCTCAACCACAACATCAGTAAAGAATCATAACAACAGAGTGCGCAATACCTGGCTTATTCTCATTAAATGTCCTTCCTGCAATAATTGTAATATGTTAAGCAGCATTTCACAATAGCTTAACTTAAAAATTTTGCAACAAGCATGCTTAACTGGTGTTTTTTGTGAAATACAAATGGAAACCACAAAACCAAGAGCATGCACTGCTTGATGTAAAAACTGTGAACTGTTGACTTAAAAAACATGTTGCTCAAGAGATATTTTAACACTGCATTATGCCATTAACACTGAAAACCAATGTATTTCACATGTGAAGCAAATAATCCCTTGCCTCATGAGAGGAAGCCAAGAGGGACTTGGGGGTGCTGTGGGATAAAATACTGAATTTCAGCCATCAATGTGCTCCTGCAGCCCAGAAAGCCAATTGTATCCTGGGCTGCATCCAAAGCAGCGTGCCCAGCAGGGTGAGGGAGGGGATTCTGCCCCTCTGCTCTGCTCTGGTGAGACCCCACCTACAGTGCTGCATCCAGCTATGGGGTCCCCAGCACAGGAAGGTCCCTGACATTTTGGAGTGAGTTTAGAGGAGGCAACAAAGATGATCAGAGGTCTGGAGCACCTCTCGTCTCTATGAGGAGAGGCTGAGAGAGTGGGGGTTGTTCAGTCCGGAGAGAAGGCGGCTCCAAGGAGGATGTTCAGTACATAATGAGGGCTTATAGGAAAGATGGGGACAGACTCTGTAATAGGACCTGTTGCAATAGGACACAGGGTAATGGTTTTAAACTAAAGAGGTTGTCTAGAGAGGTGGTGGAAGATTCATCCCTGGAAACATTCAAGGCCAGGCTGGACAGGACTCTGATCTAGTTTAAGACATTCCTGTTCATTGCACGAGGTTGGACTTTTGAAGGTCCCTTCGAACCCAGACCTTTCTGTGATTCTGTGATAGTGAATCCTACAAATTAACATATCCTGAAGCTCCAGGTTTACCATACATTGAATTTATATCACTTCAGGACTAAATTAGAAGCAATTCTGCTGAGCCATAGAGGGAAGGTCAAAACAAAGCACGTGCAAAACCACATCTGACCTGTTTTCTGTAATGCTTGAGTATATATGTGTTACATCCATGTATACATAAACAGTCAATTTCACAGGTTATAAATGCAATTACAAGCTATAGGACCAAAAGAGGCCACATAAATTTCATATGTATAAAAACAAAAGAATCATAGCTTCCACTTCTTGTGTAAAAGTTCATCCATTTCAAAAATCCTTTTATTTTTGTTCTTTTCCTTTGAACAGCTTGAATCTTTTTGCTGGTTCAGTCCAGCACAGTTCATATAACTAAGCTAGCAAATGTGTCCAACACTGGCTAAACAAGAGAGCTCCTACTAATAGCAAGAAAAACAATATGAAAAAAAGAAATACCTGACAGAATAATTTCAAGTTCAGATATTATGTATTAAAAAGGCAGTATTTAAAGCGAAGAGCAATCTGAAGTAAAAATCCCATTTCCTGCAGCTTTCCTTGTATAAGAAGTTTTACAATCTGGATTCAGGATTCTAATTAAACATGGTATTCTTTTCTGAAAGAATGTGAAAGAAAATTCTTCATTGTATTTAGGATATATCCATCATGACATCTTTTCTGTCTCTGAATAACATTTTTCACTCATCTTCATTTTTTGGAGTTGCAGGTATCAATTTAGCAGCTCCACAAAGTAAATGTTCCTATTTAATGACTGGTACAAGGAAAAGCATACAAACTAGACATCTATTATGGAAATGGGCTACATTAAAAAAAGCACAGGGAGAGACAAAATAAAAACTGGAAGCGTATGAAGTATTTAGGGAAAAAAAAAAAATCCATGCTACCCAATTGGATTGACGTAATCACAGATTGCTTCTACGATGAGTTTTGCTGTATTTTAGACAATTTTATTTAACATTGTACTTTTGTAAAAAAAGAGCCTCTGCTTCTTTCCTACCGAGTTTCCCTTGAGGTTATGCAAATAAAATATAATAGACCCAAGCAAACAATAGGTTTATTCCTACTTGGAGTAAACACATATAAAATTTCTTGTTGAGTATTTGTGTTATGTTGGTAGCTGGAGCCACTAACAAGCATCAGTTCCCATTGTGCTTGGAGCTGTAAAATCAATACATGAAAAAAGTTGACTATTTATCCTGTTAAAAGTAGTTACCAGACATTATCTCTTAGGAAAATTTCAAATTTAAGCACATACTTGGAATGAAACAATTCTGTGGTCGGCTGTATCTTGGTGTTAGCCTGTGTTTCTGCCTTTTTTTCTCATTGAAAGCTAAAAGGAAAATTTTACAAGTAAAGAAAAAAAATTTGAATAAAAAGTTAAATTCAAGAGGGACAGTTGTCTATGCTCATGTCCCTCCCAAGAGTGGTGCACCAAGGGTCAAGTCAGCAGCTGAGGTGTACAATGATAAACGTGAACTGCTGTGCTGCACTGGTAGTATCCCAACTTGCCTTGACTAAATATGCCACAATAAAACCTCAGTATACCATCAATCTTTGCAGATGCATATTAAACAGATACAGGAATTACAATGGAACTCAGTTTAAAAAACAAGAGCTTTTTTGAATACAGACAAAAAAAATATCACCAACACTATTTTTCCTCTTTGTGGGTTAGCATCTAATAACCACGAGAAAAATGCTTTCAGAAGTATAAGAGAAAATGCTTTTGACACTCAAGCTCACCTGAACAAGCAAGCATTCTCTGTTTTAGGACAAACACCCATAAAGCATTAGTAGATAATCTTTTGAATCAAAACCAAATAAAATCATACTTGTCAGTAAGGACAAGTTTAGATCATGTTGATTTTTGCATTAGTCCTGCTACAGCAAGTTTCTGCATGTTTTCCTATGCTCCCGCCCTAGGAAAAGTCAGGCCTGCTAGGACAACAGCCAACATGCAGCTAATTAGATAAATAGTCAAAGCTACCAACCACCTGCTTCCAGCACTCACATCATTAACCTTTTCTGCTCAATTCATCTGTCTGAAATGGTAAAACAAAACACCTGTTAAGATAGGGGGATACATAATATGTGAAACACTAATTCTGTAAAGCTCATATAAGCCATCCAAAAACCAGCTAACAATTCGTATTGCTGAATCACCCTTCCATCATTCTACTGTATTTCATATATTCCGGTCTACTAGTTTAAAGCTCAAAAGAGCAAGGGGAAAAAGGAAAACAAACAGAACCAATATCCATTCTTTTTCACCTCTTATGACTGTATTCAGGCAAACCAACCCAAGCAGAGCTTTGTCCTCATCCTGTCCCGTATTATTTCAATGGATTTCAATTAATACTACGTCCTCTCTCAGTAATGCTATTGCTTATTTGAGGCAAATCTAAGATCTCTTAGTATCTCCTGCACTTTTTAGTGCTGGAGCAAGTAATTTGGTTACCTCTCAATAAGAGAAAGAAACAAGAAATTCCCCAACAGATGGGAGGTGAATGTCACATGGCAGAAGGAGCAAGGATTCCGACTGCACATCCCCAAATTAATTGCAACACAAAGTTCAGCTTCAGTAGTCCACTACTGGGCACAGTCTGCTTGGATAAGTCATAAATATTGTTCCAAGGACAAGAAAATATACACAGCCTACTGTTTGAAGCAATAAAAAAAACACTACAATGTCTCAGACTGCTGCTGTTTCCAGCAGTTGTCTGCTATCTCACCACTGTTTGAATCATAAGCTCCTCAGGAGTTGTCACCAGCTCTTTGCTTTGGCAAACTCCATAGGGGCATTTCCCACCTGAAGGCATGCTGACTTACAAACTGTTAATATTCTGATTCCATTCACATTCCTTAAATTCACACACACAGTGGTGGATTTTATTCTTTTGCACGCCACAACCCAAACAAGACTTTTAAAGTCTTTATTCAGTAGCCTATTTTTTGAACAGAAAACAGAAAACCCTCCAATCCAGTAAGGACTAACTATAGGTTAATGTGCTAATCTGAAGCGTGACTTAAATCAAGGAAGGAACTTGGTCACGAGAAATCATTGTCCCCATCTTGTTAAAAGAGGCAAGACATTTCAAATGGATTTCAACATGGTTTTTATGCACATGCCCACAGTAGGAAACCAAGCAAGTTTTGCTCAAATGTCTCCAATCCCTCAAAAAGCCTCTTCTTTAAAGCCCTTGATTAAGCAACAAAACAAACCTGAAACGTCTGACCCAAAACAGTGCCTCCATCTTCCTGACAGTTTCTGCTGTATCTGTCCCTGGTCTGGGCAAAGAGGGGGTCACCAGCACTAAGAGCCCAAGAGAACACCCTGTCCTCAAGGCAAGCATATGGCAGAACAGCATGAGAAACACTAAGAAAGCCCAGTTTTTACTTTTGCTGACTTCATTAACTCTGTCTGGAGAGGTTAGCTAAAATTATGCATTTTGACGAAGTCTGAGAGGAGGGGGAAGAACTGTTCTCGTTTTTAACTAATGATACCATCAGCAATGTATGATGACAATTAGATATCCTTTTCAGTGTTGCTCATTTTCTTAAAACAGGTTTCAGATGGTTATAGACACCTGCAAGTTCTTGTTCTAAAATGCTGAAAAAGACCAAGTGACAGGAGCCAAGGCAATGGCATGAAGCTGTGTCAGGGGAGGTTTAGGATGGGTATGAGTAAAAGGTTCTTCACTCAGAGGGTGGTTGCACACTGGAACAGTCTCCCCAGTGTTCCCAGCACCAAGCCTGAAGAGTTCAAGAAACATTTTATCAATGCTCTCAGGCACATGGCATGACTCTTGGCGTGTCCTGTGTTGGGCCAGGACGCCATGATCCTTATGGGACTGTTCCAGCTCTGGATATTCTACAGTTCTGTGATACCTGTGTCCCCATTTTGGTTGACAAGGAGAAAAGTGAAAGCATTACTGCATGAACTATCAGGAGACCTATACTTTTTAAATCAGAAGTCTTCCTTGTTTACCCATATTACTGAAGTGTAATGGTTGATTGCATTTGTTTGCAAAGTAAAGTGTATCTTGTATGTTTAGCAATGAACTTAACTGATTGTCAGTGTCTGTAAACACTGCCTGTGAAGCATCAGTGCTCCTGGAGCCTACATAGCTGGGGACCTCTAACTACAGCCTCAACAAAAAGTTCAAATACAGATACATGAAGTCATGAAATAGAGTTGGCCTCTCATGTCCTGTCCATATTTTCTTCTATAAAATTGCAGTCAAACATACATTTGTCCCCAGTGATCTGGCTCAAGACATAGAGTATCTAAAGCTAATTAGCCCACTAAAGCATCTGAGGCTTAATCAGCACTGCAGTAACATCTCAAAGCATCAATATCATGTAGTACTTAAAGCAGTCCCAAATGTGTTCCTATCAGAATAGAAAAGATGTCTAGAATCAGTTCTGTTCCTGTACTTTTTCAAAAACCTTTTAAAATATTAAACTAAAGCGGACACAAGTTTATAACCCAGGCTTTTGCAAATCTCTGCAAAATGTGGCCATGTGACACATGCATTCACAAGCAGTCCATAATCCTTTTATCTTCTAAATACTGTGCAATGGAAAGCACTCAGTTCTATATTATGTGCTTTTTCTCTGTGTTTTATAGCATCATGTCAACCAGCTTTTAACATTCTTTTTTATGGCAGACATGAGTGCAAGAAAAAGAACACACTCAAATGCAGCTAAAACTCTTCCACTAACAAACATCATTTAAATCACAGAATTCTTCACCAACAGCTATGTCTTCCATCAGCTTAAGACACTAAAAGCTTGGATGACAATATTCAGTAAGTGTAAAAAGAAGAAAAAAACACTTACTAGATTGATAAGGTTTTAAGTAAAGACTTCAGTTTAATAACATTTTTGTTCTAAGCCTATAAAATCCTTCTGCAGCATTTGGAAGCCACATTTGGAGTCAGCTCTGCTCCTTGGTAAAGCTTGATCAAATATATAAATGTGAAATTAGCATTGCTTAAGCTGAAAAATGTTAACTAGTCGAATGAGCATTTTAAAAAGTCATTGCTTTGTCATATGGATGGGCACAGCTGTACAAAAAAAAACCCTCTCAAATGCTAAAGTAGAAAACCCTTCTTGAAATTTTTGCCAGGAAAACCCAGAAGCTCAATTAAAAAAAAAAACAATCTGGTGAACATAAGAGAAATGTTCAGTGTTTTCAACTAATTAATTTGTACACATTACATCAAAGATTAGAGCACTTCCTAAAAAAAATTATTTCTTTACAAAACAGAATGAGCTCGAAAACTAATTTTAAAGTTAATTTTGGTTAATGGTATGTGATTGCTGAGATCTTAATAGATCTCCTACATCTGTAAACATATAAATGTTGTGCCTAAATCTATTCCAATCAAGATTTTGATGAAGCAGCTTCAGCAGTCACCTAAGCTCCTCAGGGTGTTCTTAGAAAATAATTGTGATTTTAAATTCTAGCTAATTGATTTAGAGCCTCCACCCAAAACCAAGTAACTTCTATTGGCTGGGGAAGGAGTGTCTCTCACTGTGAATATGGCACAAATATTGAATACAAGCACTTTGTCAGTCTCTAGGTGTGTGAGCCTCTCATCCTGGCAAAAGGCAAAGTTTTCACCAACATGATCTAGACTAGTTTAGAGAGTCTGATCGAGGAGTATTATTGGCAACAGTCTTAGGGGAAAAAGAAATCAAGTGTCCAACTTCCTCCCACCCAATGAAGTTTGTTTTACTTCAGAGAATCCAGGCCTTCCTCAGATTTCTTCAATGCAAGTGGGGAACAGCAGTACCCCTACCTACAATTCCCAGTACTGCCCTGTTACCTTAAGTACTCTGACACAAACACCCAAAGGCATGGCAACACACTATTTCAAAACAAAAAACCTTACAGCCAGGCCATGACACTCAGCTCAGAAACTTACACCTGGGGGAAGTGATCATCTCATGCTAACAGGATATATAAAATAAAGAGCTTTGAAATACTTATGTTTCCTCTCCTGGAAATACATCACAGCTTAGATTGTATTGCATGAACAGTATAAACAACTCTGAATCACAGTCTACTTCTACACTGGAAATATATTAGGAACAGCAAAAGGATTAATGCTGCATTACAGAAAGTGATAACCCTGTATCATGTGCAATTTTTCATTTTGCTCAATTTCAAAATGCATCATATAAATTACATTCATAAATGTTGGAAAAAAAAGAAAAAAAAAAAACAAAAAACCTTCTTCCAGGGTTATTTTCATTTGCAAAGATTTCAAGCAGCAGAAAATTATTCTTATCTCTGAACAAGCTTTTGTATTTCTTAAAGAATAACCTCCTTCTGTACTTAACATCAACACAATTGCATTTGGTTAACAGAAATCCTGTAGCATCCAAAGGCAGTCATGCCTTTTACTCTTCAATTTAATCCACTGAGCCTTAAACAATTTGCAACGTCTACAATCACAGTCCTCTTAAACAAACATTTCCACAAATTCTACAGGTTTTGATGCTCCTTCTAGCATGAAAGTGAGATCCCACACACAGTGTTTATTCATGAATTGGTGAAAACTGAAGCAAGGACAGAACTGGAAGCCACATGGTGCTACTGCAGTGCTAAAAGCCCTCGCATCTCTGTCACAACTCATAGCTATCAGAAAGAAAAGGGTTGAGCATACACTGGAGCGTGCCTTAAAGTGAATGCAGCAACAAATACATCAGAGAATGTGTGTTAATGCTACATGTTAATTATATATATAGTAACAAAGATGATTATTTATAGTGGTCAGGCTTACCTATACATTAAGACAAGCCGTGAACACCTCAACAGCATAACCACATCTTTCCTCCCAGACAACATCATTCTGGCTGTTTTGATAAGCGAGCCACCAAATTCCTCTCCATAATACTTCAACCAGCAGGAGAACTCATTAAGGAAAAGCCAAAGCCCCCAAACACATGAGTAACTTATACCAGCACTCAGGAAAGGATCAAGCAAGGGAAAAGACAGCTAGCTAGAAACTCTCAAGAGTTTCTGAATCTTCAGAGGTCATCAGGAAAACTGGGTTACATATCTGAGATGTAACAGTCAAGAAAAGAGTATCAGAGCACACAGAAATTAATGGAGCATGAAACTGAAGGGCAAAATAACTTTATTTTAAAGGAAGCAAGCTCCTCTAGCACATGTTCTTGGGCTTAATTCTCTTCATCAAACAGTCTTACAGATTTACTGTGGTTTACACAAGTTAAAGTTAGTAACTTACTTCTTTAATGTTTATTCTTGCTATTACTAAGTTTTAAGAAAACTACTTTTGACTAAAATAAATGATAGCAGAAAATGTTACCTGATGACCTTCTGCAAATGCGAAAAGAGAACCAAAAAAAAAACCAACAAAAAACCCCAGAAACACAATAAGCAGAGGCACATAAATGAACCACCAAAAAACTAACCAACATTCCCCAAAATAAATAAATAGTGACATCTCTCTGGAAGAAATTTAATGATATTTTACTTTTTTTTTTGTTATTTATACAGTTTATAAAACACATTTACACATATACAGTTAACTCATCCAAGCTGGTCACACTGACAGATGATCAGGTCCAAAGCAAAGATACCATACTGAAACATTACCAGCAAAAAAGGATATGACTGACTTTTAAATAAATAGATTATTTTTAAGTATTATTTCATTTTAAGGCAAAATAAAGTCAACTTCAAAAAAAATGTAACTTTCCAAAAGCTGCTAATTTCCTGAAATGCCCAGCAAATACTCTACTAAAGCACAAGAGGTAAAGAGATAGATCCATCACTAATCAAAACACAAGCCTTAATAATATTTTTTTTAAACTCCACCCACTTTATTATAGTGGGAATTCTTTACTCCTATTGCCTAACTCTACTTTCATCTTATTTTAAGATTAACCAACTGAGAATAAAATCTGCCCAGGAAACTCTCTCAATTCCCATCCATAAGCTAATGTCTTTAAACAACTCTTTGCCCTCCATACCATTACTCTGGTTGAGCATGTTCAACTTTATTGATACTGAAGAACAGGAGACTATTCCTAAGAGCTATAAGAAAAAAAAAACAGCATAAAGATTATACTGTCAGTCATCTTGTATCAGCTGTATACACATCTGCAAAGGTTCTGAGTGTCTGGGAGTGGTTTTGTTCCTTTTTTAGAAGAAAAGCAGACCAAAAAAGGTTGTGCCTACAGGACTTGTTGGGTTCTGGCACATTCTTTGGCCCATGTTATTAGTGAGGGATCAGCTTTTCACAGTCATTCTTTAACCACCAGTGTGAACACACTACCACTGGTTTGAATCAGTGCATTTTAAAGTCATATATGCAAGCAGTGTAGGAAGTGTTGCAGTGGGCAGAGAATAAATAAATACTTTTCTCAATAATATGCATAATACTATGTATCATTTTCGAGATTTTTTTTTTAAAGAAGAACTTTACAGGGCTGAGTATTAATTTTTCTACTCCAAGCATGTTTGCCGTGACAACACACACACACACACACTACATGTTTATTTTGTTATTCAATTGAGAAAAACAAAGATCTCCATAGTTACCAACAAGCTGCTCTGACAGGATATAATGGCAGTTCATTTTGTTATCACCCAAACTTCATGCATTGGGTTTTTGCTGTTACAAATTAAGAACTATTTGGGAGAAGTTGTGTTCTTTAGAAAGACAATGTGGTTCCCCTGTGTTTAATGCACCTTATGAAAAATCAGAAACAACTACAGAAGATGTCATTCTCCAAGGCTGGGAACTGCCAGGATCTGAGTTTAGAGGATGAATGATGCATGCTACAGGAAAATAACAAGTATAGGGAGATGAAAGGATAGAAAAGAATAAATCCAGGCTTCCAGGCTACAAGTAACATCAGGTTCATGAACAGAGTAGCAACAGAAACGTTCTTCAAAGAAATATTTTTGGTCATTTGCTTTCAGTTAGGCCCTCTTTCTTAACCAACTCTATTCTCCTGGCTAGGACACACACCATACCACATAATTTCTGGCACAGGATTAGTAAAATAGAAGGATGGCCACAACTGAGCTGGAAACTATCTTGTCATCAGTTCTGTTGGCCAACACACACTAACTGCTGGAAGTATTCTGGGAATATTTTTTTTTTTTTTTTTTTTTTTTTGGCAACAGAGAAGAAAAGGCATAAGCCATTCTGGTCACCAAGTGCAACACCAGCAATGAGAAAGTGAAGCGTGAAGCACTCTCAGGGGTGGAGGAAATTTGTGCTGTGCCACCTACAGCAGGCAGGAGGTTTCTGTTCCAGGTTACAGCCCTGAGAGCCTGTTAGTAACTCCAGCATTACAAGCAGGTAGCTTATATCCAGTTTCTCTCTCCTCTTTCCATTCCCAAGAACCATGTGTTCTAACCAAAATGGATTTCAACAGCCAGTCCATCCCCAGTGCACCACACTAAACAAATGACTGCACAAATAGCCAAACTTGTTTACTAAAGATAAAATCTACAAGATACATATCACAGTATTTCTTTATACTGGGCAGTGACAGCTGTATATGTACAGGTTTTCTAGTTACTCTCATTATAACTGCACTTCTGCAGAAATTGGAGGCAAAACCACTGCCATGTCATTTTGTTTGACATCAATGGAATGGTACTGAGTAATAAAACGCATTCTTCACAAGACTTCTATTATAAGCTAATCAGCTAATCTTTCAAGAAAATGTATAGTGCAATAGCTGGTTTTAACTACATTCCAGATACCCTTTATAAAGAATCACAGAATTGGTATGGTTGGAAGGGGCTTCTGGACATCATCTTGTCCAATCCCCCTGCCAAGGAAGGGTAACCCAGAGCAGGTGACACAGGGACACATCCAGGTGGCTTTGGAATGTCTCCAAAGAGGGAGACTCCACCACCCCCTGGGCAGCCTGTTCCAGTACTCTGACATCCTCAATATAAAGAAGTTCTTTCTCATGTTAAGGTACTTCCTGTCATTTAATTTATGGCCATTGCTGCACACCACTGAAAAGCAGGTCTCAGTTAGGCCATATTTAAGTAGATGAAAAATGAAACAACCTAACAATTCACATATTAAAAAAAAAAAAAAACAAAACCAAAAGCACAGTCAACTCTTCAGAAGACTACTACAACATTGTCTTGAAAAGTGATATAAAAGTTCCTATCTAAATGGGTCAGCAGTTCTCCTAAATAAGTGTAGTGATAATCACTTGCAAGTTATTGCTATTTTTAAAAAAATCCTCTCTACCTTACAAATCCATTCTAGAGAATTCACCATTGTTACACAAACTCAGCACATTTCTTGCTCTAAAACACAAAATTACTTCTAGGTTGAAAACACAAATCTGTAAGACATGCGATACTCACTGATAGTTAAAAACCTTTGTAAGGAAACAACTTACTTGATTGAGTTTCTGAAGTGGTCCTCAGCAGGATTTTTTACTGTACAACTGTTCAGCAACCATAAATCAGCTTCAGCAGAGTTGTCTACAAAACAGAAAGAAACAAACCTGTGTTAAGAATCACTTAACCTGTCAACTCCTAACTTATATAATATAAAAAAAAGCCCAAATATTACCATTAATAATAAGTTGGCTATTTGCAAGATTACTTTATATTCAATAGCATTCTCGGAAGGGGTTTTTTGTTTTTCTTTGTTGTGTGTTTTAGAAAAAAAAGAGGCACATGAGCATTTCCATTGTAATTTCTTTTTAATTTTTTTGCCAATAGGGAATAAATTGTTATCTCATTTACCAGCTGAGGTGACACTAGGTTGCACATCATGTAAAATCAAGTTAAAAAGAATGGTCAGAACTCCCAGAAAGATCTTGCCTAGACAAAGGCAAAATTAAGTGGTCAACAAAAGCAGGTTTCACTAAGAAAACAAAATCCTTGCTTCAGCTCCACTGTGAATTAATACCACAAAAGAAACAAATCACAATTCATAACATGTGAACCTCTATAAAGAGAAAAGTCAATGTAGCTGGTTTGGAAAGAAACATACATATTTCTAGTCTTGGTTATGTCTTAGTTATGGTATAACTATAGCTCAGCAATTTTCAGACAAAAGATATTCAAGCAACCAATATCTGCCTCCATTCAAATAAGGATACTATTTTTTTCAGGATCCAAACCTTTCTGTATGTTCAGAGACAATTGATATCTAAATTCATTAACAGAACTGAATCCCAGAATTATCTGCAGAAGCACATATATAAACTCTAATCCTGTAAAACATGGCCTGTAGTACAAAATTACTAGCATAACCATTATCCTTGTGAAGTTAGAGCTCCTTTTTTCAAACAAAAGAATAATCTGTCTCAAATAGTTTAGTCCTCTAGGATTCATCAGAATAGCTTGTACCAGTTTGGATAAGAAACTTCATGTCACTCGTTACTATTCCGTACATTGAGCACTGAAGTATTGACTGATGTATCTTTAAATAACATAAGCCAGTGAGCAATGAATACAGGTAAAACATAATTTTTAGGATGCCTGACTCAAACTGACATCCTGCTAAAGCAGGAGAGAGCCTGCCATGACTTGGGCATATTTATACATGCACCCGTCATGAATGTATCCATACAGGCATGAATATCCTTCTCCTCCATGCACACGCACTTATGACAAAATGCTAAAATTGATAAAGCTTTCTGTCTCATTGACATTTTCTTCAAAGAAATCATAATTTACAATTAATTATCAGTCAACCTACAAAGCAGGTAAATTGAAAATAATACACAAAATGCAACTAATGCTAAATAAGAGAAAACATTCAGGGGGGGTTCTAATCATTGTTGACCAAGATTACACTATTAATTTGACTAAAACACAACTTCCTTTCACAACAGGGAAAGACCACAAAGCAGGCATCAAAAGAACATTCAGACCTTTAGCTCCTTTAAACAAAACAAATA
Organism: Ploceus nigricollis; assembly: GCA_013399945.1. Classification (NCBI taxonomy): domain Eukaryota; kingdom Metazoa; phylum Chordata; class Aves; order Passeriformes; family Ploceidae; genus Ploceus; species Ploceus nigricollis. The sequence continues at coordinate 439,425 of VXBC01006749.1, forward strand.
TCTGATCCTGTCAGGTTGGGAAAGAGCACTCAGTTTTTTAGCCTACATAGAAGTCAAAATAAAAATGGATCAAGACAAAAAACCTCTCCTACAACCCAGGCTGCATGAAAACTACATTTTTAGACTAATGAACAGACCCATTTAATACTAGAAAGATAATCAGAGGTAAAAAAAAAATATTAGGAATTATGTACAGAAAAGCAAAGAAACAGAGTTTCAGTGTCAGAAAAAGAGTGATCTTTTGGCCTAGTCAGATGTAACAAATATGAAAACAAACACATTTTGAAAGTAGTTTTCCAGTCACACTGCCAAACCCTTGTATTTCTTATTATTTTCAGCAGCATAAAATGTTTATAAATTCAGCCCCACACCCACAACACACCCACCTCAGAATTAGGGGTGGGACACACACACACACACACACACACACACACACTCACACACACACACTAAATAGCAAGAGGCCAACATGTGATACATTACATTTAACAGACAACAGTTGCAGTAGCACTCATTCACCACTGTAAAGCACAACTATTTTCAAGAGATGTCTTTATTCAGAGCAGAGATGCCTTGAGACAGAGAACACTAGTTCTGGGCTTGGTCTCAGTTCCTCCTTGTGCCGTGGTTTCCAGTTGTGCGGGAAGAGACAACACTGTGGCAATGCTTCTCCCCTAAAGCCAAAATCAAACCCCTCTCTTCAAAACAGTCTTGGAAAAAGTAACACATTTAAGTGTAAAAAGTCCTCACATACTAAAGCCAAGAAGACTAATTTCATACAGCAGTTTGGTTTCCAGGCTATTAATATATTGACTCCTTGACTGAGGGACAACTGCAACACTTTATATATATTACACGTATAAAAAAGTCTTACAAATACATGTAAATTCATTCCTTAACAGGTTTCAGCCTCTGCAGAACAGAAGATAAAAAGCAAATGCTTTTACAGAATAAAATCTGCTGAGCCGTTTTGGGAAAAGGAGTCTCATTCATGTACACATCTAAAAATCATTTAAGGAAAATTAAAGTGTACTTGAGATTTGTCCTCATCTTACAGCAACAGCATTGTTTTATCATATTTAGTTGTTCTATTCATGCATTTGTTTTTAAATCTGTTTTTCCTAATTATTCTAATGATCTCTTGTACGAATATATGTACATACAAGTTTTGATTATGCATATATATAAACATATAGACACACACTTATGAGTTATATTCATTTATTAAGTAAGACTCCATATCGCAACTCTTCAAAATGATAGCTGAATTTTCTTAGTACTTTACTGCCCTATTCATACTTAAAATAATTGCATGCACTGATGTAAACTCACCACAGTCTACTGCATTTACTCAATAAAATTTCAGTTAAAAAGAAAAAAATTGCCAACAGAGCCTTTTTGTATCAGGTTGCAGGAAGATCTGAAAATTTGCAACATTGTGGGAATAACTTGTCAGCAGACACATTTTGCTTTGCAAGGCCTTGATGGATGTGTGGAAACAAACATGGACCAAAAGAGCAGACTGGGCTTGGCATGTATAAACAACATCTTCTGGCTTCATAATTACTAAATATTATGCAACACCAGGGTAATAATCCTTTATTCAGGTCACAGAGACTGGAGCGACTGACTACCTATATATATACGTAGGTGTAGGTATGTGTGTATATATGTATGTGTGTGTGTGTGTATATATATATATATATTTGCATATATATACATATTTATTTGCATACATATACCTACAAGTGTTCTGACATGCGTAGGTGCTACTGTTCAGCACTGTCCTCAAATAAAGAGTCAAATAGCTCTGACAAATAAGCTCAGGCTTCTAAATACAGGCCTAGAGGGGCAGGGGCAGACAGCCCTGAGGATTCCCTGTTCATACTCCAGGCAGACAGATGAAGAGTTTAGGTCTGGATGGGAAGCACCACATGAACGTGGTGCTGCGCCCACTGAGGCAACCCTCCTTCCTTGGAAGGTCTTCACCTGCCACCTTCTCCAAGTCCCTAAGTAAGATTTTTGAGAAACCTCCAACATTTCAGTGACTGTAAACAGAGGCCTGTGTTTGGGAGCTCACACAGATCTGAGTGAACAGGACAACCTAAACTTTACAGAAGGTTTTCCAGCAAGTCATAGAGACTGACAGGCGAAACTGAAGCAAGAACCAACCATAAGTGCAGTGAACGCCAATTACAGAAGTGAATATGATATAGGTGCACATATCCTGCAACAATCTTCTCCAAGGGGATCTTCTTCAACTTTTTTTTTGCCATATATTCAGCCTAATGATACTTTTTTGATTATGATATTTTGCTGCCGATGTTTATTTTTGTGAGCTACTTAAAGAGTTTCTTCTATGATAAGACATTTTTAGCAAGAAAAAAAGATTACGTCAAATCAGCTTTGTATCAAATGCTCAAAAACACAACTCAAAACCATGGTCTTTTTGCATTGTGACATCTTTTCCATTAAAAAAAAAAGGCTACACTGGAAGTAAACCACAAAGTCTATCATACTTTCTGAAAAACAACATAGAGTACAAAGGAACCTAAAGGTCATGGAAACTTCTGAACACTTAAGTTAATTGGGAAACTCTGGAAAACATGAATTGGCTGCATTATGCAATACTAAGATGATAAAATGGCAAGAGTCTGTAACATCAGTATACCTACAGAGGAAAATAATATTTACAATTCTTTTCTAACTAGCAGTGTCAGTTTTGTTATCATTTCAGAAATCATAAATCAGCAGAATTTCTTAAGACCGTAGTAATACTATCAGCTGAAAATAAACAACTGACTTGGGTTTGCCTGGTCTCTTAACTTTTAGTCTTTCTTCTTTCAATTTTTTCCAAAACTTTGTTTTCTTCCAAGCCCCCCCAAACCACATCTCCTTGAAAATCAAAACACTCCCAAAGCAAAAATCAGAAGAAACACAGCTCGTGAAGCCCTAAAAGAACGGCCTTTCTTTACTTTCTTCAGCACATCACTCCTCTCTCTGCACTGAAACCACTACCAGATTTGCTCAGCACAGTTTGCTAAAAAAACATGAGTCATAACTATTATGACATACTTTTAAATACTGTACATCAATCGGAGAAATTCAATCTGAAAGTACATCTTTCTCTGTAATCACTGAAGGCTGTTCCGGGGCCTTTCCCTCCAGTTGTCCTTATCCTGTTCCTAATCACTCTGCAAGTCTTCCTTCTCACCTTTTCTGATTTTCTTACTTCTAACTCTCTTACACAACAAATATACCTCCAGTTTCTCTGTTTCCACGTACTGTATTCTACCCTCTGTTCCCATTTATGGACCTCCCTATTAAACGCTTCATCCTGTGCATTCTCCCTTCCAAAACAGCTCTGCTCCCTCCCTTGATATCCTAGTTGCCATTTCATGCTCTGGAGCCAGATCCAGTAACATCCAAGGTGTGTGGAATGTGTGCCTGCAACTGTACTCCATGGGAATCATCTGCCCCCAAAAGACACAAATATCTAAGCATGAGGACACCTCACAGCCAGTTACAGAAGTCATGGAGCATCCTGACTGGAACAAAGTTGCCAAACTAATTATTTTCTTTCAACATCTCTGTGTCACAGAAACCCACTGTCACTCAAATTAGGTTACTGAAATTAGGTGCTGGTTAATTTAATGATTTCTTGGACCACTGGGCATTGAGAGACCTCAACAAGTATTGGGAAAGAATCTCCTCATAAATACTAGTTCAGAAATGCTGTGAATCATCAGTGCAGGAGGAAGGTACATCTTCCTCTGGGGACAGGGAGTTTGGTTATTTGTTTGCAGACAATAGGCTTTGCATGGCAGAAGAAAAAAGCTCAGTAAGGTTGAGAGTAACAAGAAAAAGTTTGGCATTTTATTTGTGTGCCTTTCCTCAGCACACAAAATACTTAGCTACCATTTGGTAGTTCTCAATATGGTATCAGATATAGTTAACTATCAACTTTCATGTAACTTGTCCTACAGAAAAGATTCCAAGCAAACAAGCTCTCTCCTTGTGTCTGCACCCCTGACAGCAACTACAAATCAAAACCACAAGTTATCATGAGTTTCCAGATGGTACTTGTTTGGAATCTCAGGGACACATTATCAGTTCCCACCTCTGAAGACGTCCCATGCATTTGCCAATGATACTAAACACTCAAAGGCATGCTGAAAATACCAACTTTGCAGATTGCAAATGTCTTTCAAAACAGTCCCACTCATGTCTTATCAACAGTATCAGGATGTAAAATATAAAAGGATCAGCTTGATTGCAACATGACTTCTGTTTTCTCATTAAATTTCTGAGATACTCTGGACATAACAAATTACTTCATTCAGAATTAATGAAAACACAACTATTTAGTTCACCCTGCATATATGTTATTTAAAGTTCCAAAAGGAAAACCAGGCTGCTTATCAAATCAGGTAATGACAAGCCTTCTTGAAAAAAATAATTCTCCCATCATACCTCTTGCCCTGATTTAAACAAATATGCAAATTTACCATTTTTATTCTCCATTAACATTTTCATTACCGAGCTAATAGTGCAAGTAACCTTTCTTAGGTTTTCTGGTTTTTAAGAAATTGAGTATTTTTAGTAAATTTTATTGAGCAGGCAGACATCTCAACAGCAGCTACTGCTGGACTATAAACAGATTTTATAAAGCCTTCCAGATCAGGATGTTGTGTCTGCTGTCAAAGGATATTTCTCACTGTCCAGCACCAAGACAGAGGTGCACAGGGACTTGTCCACTGAACACATCAACTAAGTAAGAACTGACCACATTTAAACACACAAGACCTAGGCAGTTAAAACCCAGCAATACACTACTAGATTCAAAATATTACATGTTAAATCATTGTCTGTCCTCATTTTAGTATAACAGACAAATAATGCAATTTTATGTACTCATGCCTACTTTCAGGACTGAACGTTTTCTAAAAAAACCACTAGTTTATTTCCAGTCACCTTTGACAACCCATTTCCAAAAAAGAAGCACATACACCTCTCTTTTCAGCTGTTTAGGGGGTATCATGAAGTTACTGGGACAAACTACTAAGCTATCAGTTGATGTCCATTCAATCTGTTAATGACCTGGAACTTTGCCTTACCTCTCCTTCCCAAAAACAAATTCCTTCAAAATATGTTTAGTTTGCTGAAGTTTCCCAAGGCCAGCATAACAGCTTATGGCTTCTGCCACCATCACTGAAACTAAAGGGTGACTTTGAGACCACTGAGAATATGGAACTGGAGCTTGAAAAATTACAATAAGCGAACACCTGAACTAACATTAATATATTTATAAATAGTGCAGACAAAACAATCTGTATTTCAGAGCATGTCCATTAAGAGAATACTTCAGGCCTGGCATGGGGGTACTGAACACTAGACAACACAGAAGAAAAATTACATGAAAGAATAAATTTAGCTTCAAAATATCGACAACGATAAACTTTACTTCCCACTTCTACTCTGCAACCATCAGTAGCACTTACAAGAGTAATCCCAATTTATATTGGGATTTTGAAGTGAGTAATCCATTCTCTAAGTACTTTTCATTTCTGCTCTAGACACAGCACAGGCTACAGTCTGGGTCTGAGGTGATCCTTGGAGTAAGCCGCCTTTTTCTCCCACTTTCTACACACTTGTGTCAGACCAGCAGGATACCCCAGCTACAGTGCTTGCTGCAGTCCAGGGTCTGCACTGCAGACCAGAGCTGCATAGGGAGGCTTCAGCCCATCCACCCTTAGCAACACCTAAGCTCCACAAAGAAAAGAACAGGAGAGTTAAACACACTTTAAAGGTTTACCTTTTAACAATGTAAAAAAAATCCAATTAGGTTATAACTTCTATTTTTACTCATTCTGCAATGTCCTGCTGATTTTTCTGCCTCTGCACACAGCCCAGGCAACATGAATCGACAAATTACTTTGGTATTTTTTTCATTTTACTCTAATTCACTAGATTTTCCATGCATTAAGGCACCTGAGGGTAACTTGAAGTTGTAAAATGATTTATGTTTAAAAAGGCTAAACCTAGAAATGTTTCTTTTAAAAAGCAGCAGGTTTCCTTTTGGAACTTTAGCACTCTAAAATTGCAGTACCTGTAAGACATTTCAATAATTCCCCCATATGAATGAGAACCTTCCCAAGCCCATAGCCATTGAACAACTCATACTTGTTCCAATCAAGAAAGGGACTGATCATTTCCACATCCTACCTGCTTGCTGTCTTTGTTGATCAGGGAAAAAAAATATATATACTTCAGTTCAACTCTGGCTACAGTTTTCTGTGCCATAATCTGCTACCTTCCACAGTTCCACTTGTCTTGTCAAACAGCTCCCAGACAGACATTTTAAAGGAAAGGTACCCCTCTTACAAGTATACAGCCATGGCCCTGTTCTAAAGGAAGCTTATTCCAACATGACACGACCTTAATGGGCTTCTCTTTTCTCATGGCTCTTTTTTGATATCAAATAGTCGAAGCTTACTCTGAACATGCTATTATATACCAAAGTGGTATATATTAAGGTGGAAAATTTAGGCTGAATTTTTAGCTCATTCATTCAAAATAAAGACTTCACTCACTACTTTTCTCAAAGTGGATCATGCAACTATTTCTTGAACAAAACAAGATCTTAAAACAAGAGAGGATAAATCTCACTGCTAGCTAAGAGGTGTGTTAGCAGAAAGTCTAAGCCCTGCCAATGGCTGTTCAGCACAGTAACACCTAATGTTAAGGTACCCAAATTACCCTGGGCAGCAGCAGGTGCAGGTGCCATAGCATGGTGCTCTAATGTGGGCACCTCACCCTGCTCTTGAGAACAGACATAATCTCGAGGCATTCCAAGAGCCAACTGCTCCCTTCACTTCACTGAAGACTTAATGATCAGTGTGAATAATTTCAATATGCAAAGTAGTGATGAGTGATTTATCAGTCTCTTGGGAAAAGTCCCATTACATTAGGAACAAGGTCAAGTAGCCTGTTTCAGCCAGGCTATGCTACAACAACACACAAATAACTCCAACTCATTCTGATGATTAATGTGGATAGAATTTGTTTTGTTGACAGAATTTGGAAAAAACCCAAAAACTCCTCCTCCTCTGAGTCTTAAGCCTGCTTGATATTCCAGAAATAGCACGCACAGTACAACTCAGTGCTTTTCTGTCCCTATGTACAGCTTCATACGCAAAACATGAGTTACTCAAATGAGCAAATACAGACTGATTGCTTCTGTCTTAGTCACTCAAAATCCAAAGCCAACCATGAACAAAACATCTTGCACAACACCGTGCAACTGAAGTTTCAAAGCACGCTGCAAATATTAACTGATTTACCTTCAACAGGCACATATTAAACATGCACCCTTCCCTACACCAATTCCTTTTCATCTTATAAATGTAGACAAGTAGTTCCAGAATTTCCATAACTTGATCGAGCCACACAGGATGTCTATGCAAATAAGCCAAGATCCTAGCCAAGTTGTCCCTGCCTTCAGGCCTGTCCCTGAACACAAAGCCATTGCCTAGATTCATATGAACAAATTATTTCAGTCTACATCCTTCAGAGGCCAGATAGGTGATATCCAATAAATTTTTGACAAGTTTAAAGGCAATCACAAACCCCAACTTTTCAGTAATTTGGGTTGCACAGCAAATGAACAGAAAACACTAAACAGCAGAACTAACTGACTCCTTTCTATGGGACAAGGTTAAAAAAAAATTTTAAATCCCCCCTCCCCCTCAAAAAAACTAACCCAAACAGATATAATAGCTCTAACTCCCCATGTGTGCTCAAACATAGCTCTTGCAGATGTGTTACCAGCTGTCTCAGAGAAGGGTGACAGCTGATGGGTGAGCTCCAAAAGAATCTCCAGATTTCACACGGCTCACTGAAAAATAACTGCATTCTCTTTTTGATACAACACTTCAGAATTATCTACTTGCTTTATCTGGAGTCTCAGAATTAGCTTTACCTGGTAAAAATGATTAAAGAGGATTCAATTGTTTTGCAGATCGGAGTTTCTAAAAAATGGCTGAAATTTAAATCAAACTGCTGACATTGAGACTGGCAAGACACAAACTGCAAGTCAGAAATGTCATCTAAACTATTGATTTGAAAATATCACACACTGTGATGTTTAAGGTACAAAAAAACCACTGCAGTCAAGCATAAGCAAGTATTTCATATGATGATAGCAAAGACATGGGTAAATGAAAAATGAAAAGTCTATGTTTTCCACTATATATCACATTATTCCATATGAATTTGCTGTAAACAGCAATAAGTAGCTCAGAATCAAGAAGGATTGACTGGAACATGCCCCAGAAATATAATGTTAATCTCCTTGAGGTGCAACACTATGACAAATCTCACTTATATAAATGCTTCTATCTACAGAGCTAATGGAATGTTAATGGCTCTTCCTCACCATGTCTGTGGGATAGAACAAAGAAAATATAAATTGAGGGTTATTCAGTCCATCATACATGCAAGTACAACCTGTTGGGCTACGGAACAGAAAGGAGAAACCAAGGGCCTTCATTAAATGCAGTTACATCACTTGAATTACCTACCCAGAGGAGCCTGTTGCAGTTCTAGGCCCTGTAAACCACAAGTAAATCCAACAACAGGAAACACAAAGTAGTGAAGTAGAAGATTCCGAAGCACAACACAATTCCCAAGCAAATGGGAAAAAATCTTTGCTTCATTTCCAGTGTAATACAAAATGGATTTCAGGTAATTAACATTATTCATTTATGGTTTCATTTAAGGCATAGAGAGAGCAGCTTTACTCCACAGATTTCTTACTTTTTCAGTACATCTAATTCTGTACAAGTTGGCCCATGGCAGTGAACTTCCACATTTCCACAACTTTCTAATCTCCATTTTCACAACAGCCAGGTTTAGAACTTTGCTACAGTTTGCAAAAGAAACCTAAATTTTATTCCTGTATCTGTTTCACAATCTTTTTTCTCCAAATTCTGTCTGCATTAAGCTGTACCTAGAAGCCATTTATTGATTTCAAATGCCTTGCTTCCACTTATTTCTCCTGATACCTAATGCCACAGGGAATATGGATTTAGGTTTTAGCTATCACTTTTAAAAGAGTTAAAATTATAAGCTATTTGAGCCAGATATGTCTAAACACTTATTAAATTGTACCTTCCGGCTACTTATTGACTTTTTCAGAACTACCTTCACACCTCATCTATTTTCTACTTTATCAGTTTTCTGAAAAGCAGGAGATATGGGCTTAAGGTACCATACCCAGCAGCCAGATAAGCCTCTGCTGTGGTTAATTCCCAACCATCATCCCCAGTTCAGACTATCAGCAAAATTTAGTGCTTGTGAAAGCTCCAGATGAAGCACAGCAGAAATTAAAGCTCACTCTTTACACACACAACCAGTAAATGCAGCACAGCAATCAGCAGTGCAAGCTTCTTCACAAAATCCCACCAGCAAGTTTGGAAAAAGCTCCATCTGGAAACATTTAGGACAAAGTAGCAGATCTACTTCTATGCCCATTGAGCCAGAATAGTAAGGAAGCCTGTTCATGGCAGAGGAGTAAAGATGAGCTAGGAAAGAAAAGCAAAGACAGCATAGGCAGGTGTGCAAAGGTGTATCCCAGCCCCTCCTGCCCTTTCTCCATGCCCTGACTCATGCAGAGCAGACACACAAGCCCATGCAGCTGCTACAGAGCCATGCCTTAAAGAGGCTGAATAGTTCTGTACCAATACTGAGATAGCCATTACAGCCTCAAACATTATTTCTCTGCTGTGTCTCCTGTCAATCCCAACTACAGGTTTGATACCCTTGTATCAGTATGTATGTGATGTATTGTATGTGACAGTTTTGTTAAATTACTATCATTTGTACAAAAAAAGCACCAGAAAATACTCCTCCAGTACAGTATTGCACACAATAAGATAAGCCTATTTTGAAACTTTCAGCAGCACTTAACAAGTGCTGGAAGTTAAAACATGCCAGTTTTGCATAGAAAAATGTAGCTTTATGGCCTCAGAGTAGTTCAGTTTCATCAAGCACAAACCAGTTCAAACATTAGTTTGAGACATGTATTATTCAATGTAACAGCAGCTCCCAAAAATAAAGAAGAACATTTTGACAAACAAGAGAAGGTGGGTGAGGATCCATTTTCTCATCTTATTTGGAAGCCACATCTCAAGATTTCAAGGACTGTCACAAGGAGTGATGTTGGTGTATTACAGCAGGCAGAGCTGCACTTTAAAAGTGCACAATGCTGTCCAGCAGTTCTCAATTTCCTTCAAGGAAAAGGCAGAAGATTTGCTGGAAGAGCTCCACAGGTCAGTGACAGAAGGAGTCAAAATTTTTTGGGTTGTTATGTTCTTCCTACCCAAAGCTCCACACTAAGAGTATCTTCCTTTGGCTGGATTTAGCTTTGTCTTTCCTACTTTGAAGGCAAGGTAAAGAGCAACAACAGAAAACCTACATTTCATTACACAGTTTAAGGTATTGAAAAAGCCATTTTGACCTTTCTCCTTTCTGAAAATTGAAGATACTTCACTTCCTTACTTTTAAGACTTCAAGGCCTGTAGTTATCCATAATTTAATTTATATTTTCTGACATGAGAGGGATCTTTATACAAATTTCTCTTTTTTCTTTGTCAGTGACTGGAGCTTAATCTGGTGTCGCCCATGATCACTATCCTTTCTTTGCATATTTATATCTTATGACTTCACCTTTTCCTTGCTTTCGAAGATGAATTTTAAAAAATAGCATATCAAGTTCCTACAGGTCACATAACCCATCCCACTCTGGCACATTATCTGCCCAAGTGTTTGACACTGACAATATTTTTTAGAAAGCTTTTGGTGAACTCTAGTAGTAAATCTTAAAAAAAAAAGTCAAAAAACCAAACCAACCTACTTTTTATTTAATATATACTTTGCAGAAGTAAAAATGCTTATAGTTGTAAACTCCCTTGGCTAAAGGGTTATGGTCACTTCCAGTAGGAAAAGACATTATCTGTTTCTGGGACGTCACCTTCAGTCTTTTAAACATTATAGAAGAGAAAAATCCAACAGTAATTAATCAGAAGTTGCTAGATACAACGGGTAGGGGTACAGTGGCAACAGAGGATACCAGGAGGCCCATGACTATATGGAAAGCCTAGACTACCTACCTTCAGTCCATAAAGTTACTGATTTGTACCCAATGGTATTGGTTTGTAATTAGTCTTTATTTATTTCAATTGGCCTTGAAACCATAATCCTGAAAAACAGTACCACCTCTAAGTGCATTAACAGACCCCTTTAGGTAAGGAAAGTTTAAAAGAAGTCATCTGTGAGTGCCACCCTGTCTGGATGCATCCAGCAAGATAGAGGAACACAAGTATTAATTCAGCTTTAGGGTCATCAGCACAGCTGGGCAGGATCTAAGTTGGAATACAGCTGGTAATCCAGGCTATGAACACAGCATGGCTCACACAGCAGAGTCCCAGCAACAGACAACATGGAAACATCAAGGTCTCCCAAAGTGCAGCCAGAGCAGATGGCTTCCTGTCTTTGAAATCACTTCATCTCCATTTCAGATTCATCCACACATTCAACCTTTATAAAGCTCAGAAGTTAGCTGCCACAAAAGTGCTTAACCCTTTACTAAAGATCCCGCTCTGAGGTCTTCCAACTAAAATACTAAAATTTAACTCAGATAAAATTATTTACTACTGTTCTAAAACCAGGAAAATAAAGATACCCTGAGACAACCATGTTAAGTTCACATTTTCATGTTGTCCTCTTCCTCAGTCTCACCAGCTCTGTCTCTGCTAGCATCCCTTTAAAGTTCTGTCAACATAGGTATTTAGCCAACAAGGCTGCAATTTAAATTGAATTTAAGCTCCATATACTTAAGCTCTATAAAGCTAAGTTACTTTAATGTTTAGTACATAAGACAATATGCAGCACCCTGCCTACTGCTCCAATGGCCCTTCCCTTACTAAAAATCAATTATCACTATAAAGTAACAAGTACTTTACAGCACCTACTTGTAACTGTGGAAGAGAAAAGGTATTACGTTCTTTCAAAGGTTAAGTGCAGAGAACAAAAAGTATGTGCTTGATGTAAATAAAAATTAAAAGTCTTCCAAATGCCAGAGATGAGAATACAACATCCTTTAGTTTGCTTTAAATCAGATTCGTAAGAATTCTGTCATGTGAAAATCCTCTACAGTTACCTGTCACATTCCATCTAATTCCAGGAAACATTGTGATGCTTTCTAACAGATACAGAGAACACCTTAAGAGAACATTTCTCCTTTCCTGGATGAGGAATCACAGGGGCCAGAATGAGCTACATGCAGTGTATGGACAATTGACTAATACCCACATAAAAAGAAGTGGTCTAATGGCAGCTTGGTATTGTTCACCACAGTCTTCCATCAAGAGATCTTTATGGTAATTTTTAATAATTTATTTCACAAACCACACAGCCATGTCAGGGAGAGAGGGTTTATACATGTAATGGTAGTGGTGAAGAGGCAACTGTAGTGGAGAGGGAACAAAGGCAGTATACAGACTGACAGAAAAAAATCAGGAAATAAAAACACTAAAAGCACTACCAATCCAAGACAATTTCCAACTCTATTTTTTCACATTTGAAAGCAAAGTATTTGTTACATCCTGGATACAATCTGCCAATTCGCTTCTTAAAAATGACAGACATTTTATCACCAAAAAAAGGAAATAAATTTTAAAAAATAGTAAAGTTTGTTTGTTGTTTCCACCAAGTTTGGATTTAAAAAAAGAAAATATTGGTACTCAAACTTACAATAATATATTCAGAAAACAAAAATCACAGTACCTTCATAGAATCATTCAGGTTGGAAACAACCTCTAAGATCTTAGAGGTCTTAGTACTGCCAAGTCCATCACTACACCATGTCACTTAGTGTCACACCTGTGAGCCTTTTAAATGCCTCCAGGGATGGTGACTCAATCACTTTCCTGGGCAGCCTGGTCCAGTGCTTGATAGCCCTTTCTTTGAAGAAATTTTTCCTAATATCTAATCCAATCCTCCCCTGGTAAAACTTGAGGCAATTTTGTCTTGTCCTGTTGCTGCTTGCCTGGGAGAAGAGACCAACCCCCACCTGGCTAAACCCTCCTTTCAGGCAGTTGCAGAGTGATAAGGTCCCTTCTGATCCTCCATTTCTCCGGGCTAAACACCCCCAGATCCTCAGCTGCTCCTCATCAGGCTTGCACTCAAGACCCTACCTCAGCTTTGTTCCCCTTCTCTGAACATGCTCCAGCCCCTTCATGTCTTTCTTGTGGTGAGGAGCCCAAAACTCGATAAAGGACTCCAAGCACAGCCTCACCAGTGCCAAGTACAGGGGAACAATCACTGTCCTGGGCCTGCTGGCCCCACTATTGCTAACACAGGCCAGGATGCCATTGGCCTTTTGGCCACCTGGGCACACGCTGGCTCACGTTTAGCTACTGCTGACCAGCACCCCCAGGTCCTCTTTTTCTGGGCAGCTTTCCAGCCATTCTGCCCCCAGCCTGCAGCGCTGCCTGGGGTTGTTGTGGCTGAAGTTGGGTTCAGTTTCACAAAACTTGCCTCAGCCCATCAATCCAGCCTGTCCAGATGCCTCACCAGAGCCTTCCCACCCTCCAGCAGATTGACACTCCCGCACAGCTTGGTCCTCAAACTGACTGAGGATGCACTTGATCCACTTGTTTAGATCATTGATAAAGGTATTTATCAGGACTGGCCCCAACACAGCCCTGGGGAACAGCACTTATGACCAGCCACCAGTAGGATCAAACTCCCTTCATTACCAACTCTCTGGGCAGACAGCTTTTAATTCAGCAAACAGTGCATTCATCTAAAGCATGAGCAGCCAGCTTCTCCAGGAGAATGCTATGGGAGACAGTATCCAAGGCTTTACTGCAGTCCAGAAAGAAAACATCCACAGCCTTTCCTTCACCCTCTAAGGGGGTCACTTGGTCAGAGAAGGTGAGTGCCTCTGACAGCTCCTTCAGTACCCTCAGATGGATCGCATCCAACCCAACAGACTTATATCCACAGGGCATAGCAGGTCACTGACCATTTCCCCTTGGATTATGGGAGCTTCATTCTGCTCTCCGTCCCTATTTTCCCTCTCAGGAGGCCAGGTACACTGAGATCAACTGGTCTGACTGTTTAAGCAAAGAAAACATTAAGTACCTCAGCCTTCTCCTCATCCTTTATTTGTTTACAGGCTTTATTTATTACAAGCTTTTAGTAGCTATTAATCATCACTGGGTCCTGCAAGTACTCACAGTGTATTTTCCATTAATCATCTGGCACTTAATACACGCTGTTGCAAGTGGCTTTGAACAGATATATTTTGCCAATACTTCCTAATTGTAAAACCAACAAAGCATCCACTTCATTGCAGAGCTTCTTGCACTTGCCACACCTGAAGCTCCTTTATCAGCCCCCCACCTGCAACCCAGGTGTTTTCAGTGTCCACACCCCCAACAACCCATCCATGCCAGGATTCCCATCATCTGTCAGTACAAAAACCAACTTTCAGCTCCAAGAACATCAGCAGACTTTGACAACTTTTGTCCAAGCTCCACAAGAGCCCGGAGATAAGCCCCAAACCTTTGTAGCTCTCAGACTGCCCCACAGGGGGTGACTTCAGTTCTTCTGGACTCTCCAGCCCGCTGTACCCTGCCCTGCCTTTACCCCTAGGCAGAAGGTAAAACCACCAGCTGCACTCAAATCCAGAAGCCCTGCACAGCCTGGTATTCCTGATGCTGAGTAATGTATTTTTGTCACATTCTGTGTAATCCTTAAATTCACAGTTGGTATGGGATCATCAAAACAATTATTACAATTGCTGTATTTGATTTTAAACAGTACACATAGTCCAAACTCCCCAAAAAATGTGCACTCTTACACACAAAGCACAATTACATCCTCAGATCAAATCAAACACTCAAGATAACAGGGGTAATTTCTTCAAAAATGTCCTGCACAAAAGCACATTAATAATTCAAAACTTAGCCAGTGTTATTAAGTAGAAACAAGATCGATCTACAGCAGATGGATTGAAGAAACTATTTTTTGAACATTAAGAAAAAAAAAAACAAACTTAAATGTTTGAAGCTTCTAATACCTCATTTTTTTCTGTGGTTACTTGAGATCCAGCATTACATTTACTTTCAAAATCAATATTCAGCAGTTATGACAAATAGATTATTAGCCCCTTTCCAAAATTTTGAAGGACTTCTTATCTTTCTGTTCCCCACTATCTTTTTACAGTATCAATATATAGTTAACTTTTTTCCTTAAAAATAGAAGTTAATATTAAAGGTAAAGCCTTACTTTAGTGTCATAAAATAAATAGCTGCCTCACTTTTCTTACACTTTCTGATTTGTTTCAGCATTTGTTGAAGTCCTAGCTGAGGACGTTTAATAAATACCTTTATTCTTTCAGGCAGGGTATAACTTCAGGAAATTCTTGCAAGGCTTAAACTATCCAAAAGGTTAAGGCACACACTAAAAAGGTACAGACCAGTCATCATTAAGCTCAGGCTGAAGATTTAAATTAAGTAGGGGCAAAAACTGCATCACAAATACATGAAAGATGACACCAACAGCTTCTGAATTTTCACAAGGCCTCTGAGATTAGGAAGGAAGCAAACTCAGGTTAAGACCATGTTTAGGAAGCACACAGTAAAATCACAGAAGGGTACATTTTTTCAACATATCCACAACAAAACCCATAGAAAATTAACAACTGGAAAAAGTGCAGTAGCATATATAAACAGGTGTGTTTACTGACCCATCCATTTGAAACAAATGGTTAGTGAAATAAATAATTAAGTGGTAGAATTTAATTGCTTAAAACCATTCACAAAAGCAAGTAAAAGCCAGACATAACATTCCCATTCCACTGGCACACAGGAGTATTCTGAGAAGTATGAAGAATTGAGTATTTGCTAGAAAACAAACTCGTAAAATCTCAAATGCAGATATTCTATATATTCCACCCTTGATTTCACAGGAAGATTTCAGTTTCAACATAGGCATTTAAGGGGTCTCTATTGTACTACAGAAGCAAATTTGATATACACTATTAGGATGACTGCCTCAAAGAGCAAAACATATTATACCTGTTTCAAGCAGGTGTATACTTAACACCAGTACCTCCGAAAAAGTGGGCATTATTCCTTTAAAAAGTCACTATTCATAGATGTTTTTTACTTCATTTTAATAATACACTGCAAATAATATGGTAATGAAGTCTTCAAGTTGCTTTTGTTTCCTTATTTGCTAATTGTACATCCAGTGTCTTTTTTACCATGCATGAAAATATTAAAGGAATCTTAATAGCAGAAGTAATCCTAGCTGGTAATTATATTTGTTGCCCACACATACAAAAAAACCCCAATATATGTACAAATAATCAACACATGTTAGTCTAGAGGTAAAGTACAATATAAGCTATAAAACTGCTTGGGTTTTTTAATCCCTTCAAAGAAACTGCCATTGCATTTGAAAGAAAAATTTTATATGACCCTTAAATCCTTTATTTTTACACATGTATTACCACAAGAGACAGTCATTAGCCAGAATATTATCTTCAGTGCATTAATGCATCAGAAAATAATACATTATTTTCTGATGCATTAAATAAAGTCTGAATACACATGTACCTTCTGTTTTTCAATACACTGGTTTTGCTCAAAGTGTATCCAAACATGCCACGTCAAGTTCAGTGTCCTCAGCCTCACAACACAAAGCACTACCAGAAATACTTTGCAGAGCTACACTACAAGTATTTGGGCAACTAGACGAGTCTTGCAAGAAATGAATTCTCATTGCGATTAAGAACTAATGATGAAAAATTGAAACTGGTAGAATTTTAATTATACCAGACTGGCAGTGAATTTGACCTGAAAGATAAATAAATGTTTATTTGCAAAAATGGTTATGCCATTCAGGGTATAGTAAAGTCTACAAGCAAATGGGAAATTGATTTTTTGCCTACCAGACCTCTCAGGAAATTGAATTAACACAAACTAATATAAAGCATACGGGTTTCAGAAATATAAGTACCACCTTACTAGGGGGAAGATTTCATAGAGAAATGACATAGTATGAATTACTACCCTCAGGAAGAAAGCAAGTTTCTGACAAATCTTTAAGAACTAAGGACTCTTAGCAACCCAAAGGACTAGCAGACTCATCCAATAATGCCTACAACTTTATTCCATCAGCACCCTGAGCTACCCAGCATACAGCAGGATTTGCAGACATTTAACAGAGAGACACTGACCAGCAATGCCTACCTAACAGCATCCTTGCACACACCCAAAAAGCCAAAACAGCCACCATGCTACACCTTGCAATCACCCAAGTGAGACAATTCATCAGCTTTGGAAGCCAGATCAGCTACCACACATCCCACAGAAAAGCGACACTCTGTGCCTCTCCACAAGAGAACTTCAAATCAGCATTTATGAGAAATAAGCTACACTCTCGTCTTCCTCCAAAAAGAACCCTTTTATCATCCCTTATCATTGGCCCCACCATAAATTCCGCTGTCCTTTTTTTTCAGGGATATGTGACTAAGCAACCATTCACAACCTTTATTTACCTTTGAAGTCAGCTGGTTTTATTTCAGACCTTATGTCTGTGCATGCAAAAGCACATCTGCTTCTTCAATTCTTATGTAATAAAACAGAATCAGCCTTACCCATAAATGTTGTACAGATTATAAAGTCTTTTCTGGGGTGTGTGTTCCAAATCTTGTGCTAGTACTTTCAAAGGTAATTAACCACCTTGGAATGAAAATAAAAACAGAAACAGCCACCAAGACTCCTCACAAAAGATGTAGTCCAATCTGGTGGGGCACTCACCAAATCATACAGCATCCCAGAAAGATACAGTAGCCTTTAAAAATTTACAAAATATGATTTTGTAAAATTAAACCCAATGTTTAGCTACTATTATCTGAAAACAGCGAATTCTCTCAGACACCATGTTAAAACCGTATTCCTATTCTCCTATGGCTTTTCTGTCATATGAAATTAGTATTATGAGATCCTAGAATGTTGCTGAGCTTTGAGTATGTAGTTCAGATAATTAATGAACCAGTTCACGAATGTCAAGAACAGGTTGGTATTTGCTCCAGATAATCTGTCTCCTGCTTTCCAAAGATCTGACATTACATCAGTTTATAACACATTGTGGAACATTATGTCACAAGTCAAGCTGTGAAACACATTACAATTCAACAGGATATTACTTCTGACAATGTAAACTGATTCTTGAATCCTAAAACAATCCCTTTCTGCTCCCAACAAACTCAAGAGCTGATGGACATAAGACAATGAATGTATTCTTGGGTTTAAGTGGAAAGATTTCTAAGTTACCTATACTGACCTTGTGTCATGTAAATGCACACCAATTCTACAGTAAACTACAAAAATTGATTTGGAGCAAAACTATATTGAATACTAAAATTCAAGTTGCCTTTCACCAGATAAATATTCATCAGTCTCTTTTCCATACTAATCAAATACACATAGTGCAGTCCTGCTTTAGACCCTTACCAAAAAAACCCGGATAGGCTTATCACACTAAAAATACATCAAAACATATAGTAGGTAGTTAAGAGCCTCCCTCCTGACTGGTGTTTTTTTTTGTGGGAAAAGTACACAAATACACACAATACTTGGGCAGGGTTAAGATTGGTACCTTGACGAGCAGAAACACACCCTCCAATCTGAATTCTGTATAAAGAAAGCAATGCATGGAACACACACCAATATAGTTTCTCCCATAGCTAAAAATCAACAGAAAGTTGAGTTTGAAAAGGATCTCTGTAGGTAATCTGGTCCAAAACCTTTGATCCAGAAGGACCACCCACAGCCAACTGCGCAGGACCATGTCCAGATAACTTTTAAATATCTGCAGGCATAGAGACTCTACCACCACCCTGGGCAACCTGTGCACCTTCAGAGTAAAAGAAGTGTCTCCTGGTGCTCAGAAGGAACCTGCTGTGTCACTGAGTGCCCACTGGCTCCTGGCCTGTCACTGGGCATCATTGAAGAGAGTCTGGCTCCAGTCTCATTGCACCCTTCCTCAAGGTATTTAACACACATTGATGAGATTCCTCTGAGCCTTCTCTTCTCCATGTTGAATAACTCCAGCTCTCTCAGCTTCTCCTCATAGGAGAGATGCTCCAGTCCCTTAATCGTCTTCATGGTCCTTCACTGGACTGTCTCCATTACATCCATGTCTCTCTGCTGGGGAGCCCAGAACTGGACTCAGCACTCCAGGTGTGCCTTCACCAGTGCTGGGGAGGGGGGAGGATCCACTTAGGAAGCTACACATTTTGAAATCAGGTTCATTACCTACACAATTCTTTCAATTACATTTCTACAGCGTAAAAAGAGCCTTAAAAGCTATAGCAATAATTAAAATGCAGTTGCAATCATATACCTATAATGAAAAATTGAACTGCTACTTAGTCTCAAGAAGCAGATGCTAAACATCACAGAAAAAGTAATCTCAATTACAGAGCTCTGACTGAAAGAGGTAACTTCTACTGAGACAGCTTTCAAGGTTACTGTTACTCTCTTCCTACAGTCTGGATATCCAAGTTGCTTGTAAAACAGATCCAGGCAGCCCAGTAAAAGAAAATATCCACAAGCTAAACAAAATGCAATATAAGTTGTCCCTCCTCTGGCACCAGAGTCCTCAGCGAAAAACCAGATACTCTTAAGTGGACCAAGGTGCTTGCAATGCTCACAAAGCCACATTCAGCCACAGCAGGTAACAGGAGATTATTATTTTTTATCTTTTTCACTCTCCAGGAGAGATGAGCTGTAGTGCTAAAATACACAATACAGGTTTGGTCTACATGGTGATAAATTTAAAAAACCCTGCTCGGCTTCTCTTCCAAAAGATTTAAAATTTTACACAGTGCAGAGGATAAAGGCAAGCAGTAACACCTTCTAAAAAGATAATGATTTTTAATTTGTAGGACAGTATTCAGACAAGAAAGAATATGAGGCAGACTGGAACAGGGTCTTTATCCATGACCTTCTGTTGACACTTTGCACCACTGGAAAGTGAGTTCAAAAACACCAAGATGACAGTACATGTAAGGAAGCACAAACCAGCTCCCAAAACACTGCCTGACTACAGGTGTGATGTGCAAAGGCTTTAAACACAAATTGCTTAGGCATCTGAGGAGAAGGAATTTAAACCAAGGTCTATCCCAAAGAATACCCTCCCTGTAAAAGACAGAGTTTTGTGCTTACCCTAATCCTACTGTTACCAAGTTCTGCCTTCTATGACACCATTCTATATGTCTCTATTTAAATATACTGTGTAAGTGTAACTGGCACAAACTACACAAATAATTCAATGAAGTGCCTAGAATCCAGCTCTTTTGGTTGTGGCACTTCTCCCATGCTCACAGAATGGCAAGGCAAGCAGCCTGGTCACAGTTAGTAAAAGGAGTCAGTTGAGGAAATCAGCAGAAACAGAACAGAATAAGGCTCTGATGATTTTTGGTCAGCTTTCTCATTCACTTCTGCTATTATTTTTAATATAATCAAGATAATGAAATATTTTTCAACCCCTTTTTTAATAGCATCTTTTACACATACTGCATTCATATGTGTATGAATGAAACACTGCTACCTGATCATTTAAAATTACTATCAATCTGTACAAGAGTAATTCTTACATCTCAGTAGTTAAAAAAAGTATTTTTACCACAGATATGAAAATTATTTCTAGAATCACTAACAATGACTTTCACATACAGAAGTTAAATAACGTTTCTTGAAGAAAATGCATATTTATCTGTTTTGTAATAAGTTTCAAAACACATTTCCCCTTCAAGGTACACTGATAGACTACATAATATACTTTCTCCTGCATAATCAGATCTACTTTGAATTTATGATGTTCATACCATGTTGACATCAACCAATGTAATGAAAAAGTTATTTTTTCCTGTTAATCACTTAAATAGGGAAAGTAAATTAATACTTCAAGATCAGCATGAGCATGTGGAAAAAGAAAAGTTACTTTCTTTGAACTTAGTCTTATGAACTCCAAGTATGTATTCAAAGACAAAATATGCAAACCACAGGCAAAGCTCAGGCTTTGAAACACAGCTTATTGTTCTGCCTAGTGCAGTGTGTAAAGCTAAAGAAACATGCAGCCATCAGCAACAGCAGTAAATCATTGTGTAAAACCAGCCACTTCATTCCTTACAGAAATTCTTTGGTCCTCTCTCCTAGTCACAGGCCAGTTCTGGCCCACACACACAATTTACATTTAATTTACACACTGGACAGACTCGGGACACAGCTTTACAAAGCCTCCCTCAAGTAGCAGCCCAAGCTCTAGCAGCTTTCCTCTTTCTCATACCACCCTTTCATGGGAATGACACAACTATAAAGATTAGCTGGATACTTGACCTCGGATTAAAAAAAATGCACCAGGTCAAAGGACTGCCTCTTTTGGTAGTGACCTGTGGGATGCAGCACATCTGCACCAGCACAGCTGGGCAGGCAGGGGAACACAACAGCAGCTGCTCACACTGGCATTGCTGCCTACAGTAAGAGACGTGCAGCCAAAGCAGGGGAAATCACTTTGCAACACCATGAAGATGCAGGTATGGGCACTGGAACCCATGAAAGTGTTTCAAAAAGTTGACTGTCCTACATGAAAATGCTAATAGGCAAATTCGTTACTGTTTAGGAAGCATACAAGTATACTACCAAAGTAATAAAGTTACCACAATTTAGAATTTACTGAAGGCAAATCAAGCTCAAAAAGAACTAGTCACATGCAAGTGGCTGGATTATTTTGACATGAAGAGGTAGGATTTTTACACACATGTTGTGGAACTACAGAGCACCACACAGTAAAAATTTTAAGTGACTTGACAGTCAGGCTTCAAGTACAATTATTTTCCACCAGTCTTTGAAAAAAGTGTAGGATTTTAGTAATATCAACTCAAGCCTGTAGATCTGAAAGAACAATGAATATTGATTATGCTTCAAAAGGAAGCCAAAATTAACTAGGAAATATTCTGAACACAAATGGCAACTTACTGTCAAGAACACAACAAATCGACAGCTCACGCTATCAGTCATGAACATGGCAATGAATCAGTGCTTCTGCAACAAATGAACGGAAGAAACGAGGGAGGAAAAAAAAATAAAACTTCAACAAAACTCACACACACAAACAACACAAACAATCACCTACATCTATTTTTCTGCATCTTCAATGAAGAACAAACTTCAAATTTGAGTCCTCGGTAAGGTACAAATACAATTAAATTTGGAAATGTGCCACTCAGCACACGCATGTGCTCCTGAAAGGTGTTACTGATAGAAACACTTCATACTCATGTTGCCCTTTTAAATCTTGCGTTTGTTACAAAATGCTAAGCAGATTTTTTTTCAAGTGCCTTCCACCCAGTAATAGGTCATGCATGAAAAGAGTTAATGCCCTGAATTCTGTGTAAAGCTTATTTCACTCCACAAAAAGCAAATCATATGCAAATTTCTTAACTGCAAGTGTAGTGTGGGGCTAATAAGCACATGAATGCTTCACTATGCAAAATCCATGCAAATACCTGCAGAAGTTTTTAACCTGGGAATATTCAATATTCAAAATGCATGCAAATACCTATGAAAGATTTTAACCTGGGAACACTGCCTGCCACACTACCTTTCTGTGTTTTGTGCACATTGTAATATTTTTCATAACCATAACATCCGCACTCCTGATAATACAAAATACCAAGGCAAGTGATTAGGCAAATTCCAAAAGAAACCACTTTGAGAAACATCAAACAATAAAGGAGGTCATATTTATATAACACACAGGCTGTTTGCATATGAGCACAAGTTTGCACGTGGGTTGGGTCAAACTGAAACATTCAGAAAGGATGCTTCCTCCATGAGGACATACTAATGCTCGATTAAGAGAGGTTTGTTAGACTGTTTTCAATGAACACAATTTTTCTCCAAGTGAAGCACATGTAGCGCCACCTCCTAAACTCCTTTTAAAGAATGCAACTTGAGTACACAGTGCAGTAAGAAATAAATCAGTACAAAACAGTGCAAGAACAAAAATATTCCTAAAATGCCATGCAAACCTCAAATTAGGAGACTTCGGGTAGCACAGCAGATTTACTGAGATATCATAATTTAGACTATTTTTCTTAAATGCCATGATTTTTTTAGGTAAATTAACTCTATTTATAGTTTTTTTTATCAGGCAGTAGCATCAGAGTCCTCATATGTTAACAAATATGAAATAAATGTTTCTGTTTTAGGCAATTACAAATTTGTAACTGAGATTTCTTCGGCAAATACTGAAAAACAAGTCTGGAATGATACAGAAGCAGAAGTGTTTCATGAACCTCAACACACAGTAATATAGTCTCACCAAACCAAAAATAATCACCATAAGACTAAGAAAGTGGTGGACTTTAGAAATTATGGACTTCTATTAACTAGCTTTCAATAAAAGAAAAAAGGAATTTTGAATTAAAATTACAGACTTGGATTTTACTATTTTTTCCTTAGACTTGCTGTTCCCATTTTCATCCTCTGCTTTAGAGGAATAATGCAATTGGCTACCAGCCTTATTAAAAAGTCAGACAGCACAGGCATGTTTAACATCTAATAGAACAAACCAAACAGACTGAATAAAGCTTAAAATGTGTGAAGTGATGAAAACTTCAAAATCAAAACAGTTTGCATATGAATCATTTAGACCAGTTTTTACAGATTAATACTGAAGTCATGCATTTTCTATTAAGTGTTTCTTACACATTTCAAATTCCCTTCACATTTGGCTTCTACCATAATATGCCTGCTATTGCTGACTTTTGTTTTGCCACGATGTCCTATGCAGGCAACATGATGCAGTGATAATGTGGGCTGCACGTGTATCATTGTTCTTAAAATTTTGACCTTCTTTTAGTCATTGGTGTAAAGACCATGAAAGCCAGGGTCAGCTATAGCACTGTGAAGTTTCAGTGTTCAGGCTAATATCAGCCCTGCAAAAGTGCACTGGACTGTAAGGTTTGATATAAAAGCTACTATTTATCTGTCCTGTAACCAATGGCTCAAAACTCTCCTGCTTTCTGTGCCAGTCTTCACTGAATTTTGCTTAACTGCTATTGTTAGAAGGCTGTGTCTGAATGCTTTTTTGACTGGGGAACACAAGATGTATAAAGCAAAACAATTTTGAAGAACATCTACATCTCTGCCTGCTGTTCATGTCATAGCAACAGATCTGCATCTTCATCAACGCTATAATGCATTGAAGTGATGCATCAAGCCCTCAGAGGGCTTTCCTCTGAAAAACAGACATACAGAATTAAAAATTATCCTGGTCAATAATTTTTTTTTTGCCAAAAGAACAGTATGTCTTGCTCTTCTTACCATTTCAGTAACCTGGCCTCCTTGCACAAACTGAGCAGCCCAGAAGCCAAACACCGACACAAGAGCCGTTCCTGCTGGCCAAGTACAGCAGGTGATGCCGCATGATTAAGTCAGTACTCCTCCTTGAAGGACAAAGGACTCACTAAGCCCGCTACCAAACTTCTCTTCAGCTCCTTTTACTTTAAAGAAGGTATCAGTCAAGCCTCAAAGGAGGCTTTCTCACTATTGTACAGATCTGCCTGTATTGCCCAAGACCTCTGAAACAGCAACAAACCAGCCTAGCTCTGAATAACCAGGAGACTGAAATCTATGAATATGAGGAGATATTTTTATCCACTGAATGAGCTGCATTTGTGGAAGACTAAGGTAAAGAGAATAGTTTCCATTATAACAGCATGAATAGAAGCCTTTTTCTTTAGGCTGGTAACTTGCCAAGTGGAAACTATAACCCGCATCTCTTATTAAGGATTTGGAATAAATCCAACATCTGTTGTAACTTAACGTCAAAAGGCAACCTCAAACCTGCACTTGAAACTTTTCAAACTTACTACACAACCTCTCCCATGATAACTGATTTACTGAAGGTGCCATCTCACCCTCAATGCTATTTACAAAGAAGAGCTTATATACAAAATAGATGATTGGCAGGAAAGCTGTACATCAACAGGCAGCACAGACACGTTCCCCAGCCAGTGAGCCATTACAGTTCAAGGCAGTGTTTTAAATGATTGCTGCAGGAAAATCTGCAGGCACATTTCTGTAGTCAGTTCCCAATGCCGCGTCGGCAACTCCCAGTAACTCCACCAGACTTTTTAGCACAAGAAGCGTCTTGTTGATGGGCTGGCAGGGTAAGCCACTCAAATTAATTTTGATCAAGTGGGTACCAGCAAATTTTTTACTTCATGGCACGGTAAGTTTAATTTTCCCTCTACTAAAAAAAAAAAAATCTATTTAGGTTTCAAATTGTTTGACTTTAAGAATCAGTGGTAACGCATTTCAAACACATCAATACTGATGTTCAACAGAAAATCTATCTTCCATTTGAAAAAATACAGGAAGTGAAACATTTAAATTTCATTAAATATCAATTCACAAAGAAAGCGGAAAAGATCCATACTGTGTTATAAACTATACTTTTAACGGTTTTCAAATACAACTTTTTTCCCCTTTTATATATGAAGCAATATTAAATATTTAAGAAATTCTCATTAAATGTCAGTGAAACTGTTTCAAGTTACTATTTTATTTTGGAGAAAAATATAATTTTTCTGCATCATTCCTAACTGGAACTATGAAACTCACTATCTCTCATTTCAATCTTAGTATTCTAGTCATTTCGACTAGCAGCTTGTTGAAGCTGAAAAATGGCCCAAAACACATTAAAAACTTAAATTAACACTTCATTGAAGAAGAACAGATATTTTCCTCCTCTTCCGAAAGCCTGCCTTTTTCTTCCAACCAAATTGTAACATTTGACACAATGGAACATTTCAGTCAGAACAAAAAATGTTAAAAATTAAATCTGTTTTTCTTTAAACAATTTTAATCATTAACAGTAGCTTCTGACAAAGAAATATAAAGTAACATGCTGAAGTTTATGCCAACACATGAATAGTAGCAAATTCTTAACCATTACAGTCTTTCAACAACGCTAGCCACAAAACATGTCACCACTTCAACACTTGCAAAGATTAAACGTTATCTTTAGGATGACTTTGCTGCTTTGAAGCAGCTTTGAATATCAGCTTGGTTTGAAAAGTAAGACAGCAAGGCTTCAAGGTTAAGCACAGTTATGTAAAGCTACTTGCTTTCTATTTTACTGTAGTCAAGAGGCACAACTTTAACTTCAAACTCATGTCATAAAATAATAGCCTGCTCTGAATTCCAGTCTCTAAGTAAGTTACAGCCTCTACCAAAAGCTTTCTTTGCTAACCACAAAATACGTCTTTCTATACTTAAGTAGTTGTGCAACTTCAAGAAAGACTTTTGCAGATTCTAAAACTTCAGATTTTCACATGTTAAGAATAATCACTAAGTATTTTTCTTTATCAACTAAATAATGGTTAACTTTTCCTTTGTCATTTATGTCAATCCATATTTTGGATGGAAACTAAAGGACTCAAAAACTCAGTAGAGCATGTATGGAAAAGCCTCCACTTCCTCCTCCCTTCACCTGAGCAGTTCCAGGAGTAAAATGTGCTCAGGTGGTGTCACCATCTTTTATTCCTTAAGCTTTTGGCCACTGTTAAGAACTTACCTATAAAACATTTAGAAACTCTACACGAGGGGTTTTGTGCTAGATAGCACCATCCCATTTCTCTATTCTAGACTACATGTCATTTTGAAATCACTTCCGTACCAAACGGAGACTGCACTCAGGAGAATAGAACTTAAAATTTTACGCTATAATATTTTCATTCAAAGAGGTATAGGCACAGATACAAAGGATACCATGAGACAGATATGCAAATCCCTCTCTCTGGTAGGCTTTGGAATCAGGCAGTGGCAATATATATCTCTATTTCACACACAGTCACATCTTTTAGGAATACAAAAGCCAAGAAGTTTAGTCCAACACTCATGTGATGAATGAAGACAGAAAAAGCAGTATAGTATGAAACAAAGCTTTGTGTACAGGTTCTAAATGTTAAATATTATGAAGAGCTTTAACATCTTCCTGACAGGCAAATGCCAGCTACATTTATGAAAGTTGAAAAAATCCTGACACTGTGCAAGAAGTACTTACTCTTCATAAAGAAAATAAATTTTCTTAAGAATTTTCACACTTAATATTATTGCTGTTTGTTAAGACCCAGTGATTTCATAAAATAGGCACATTTTTGTTCTCTGCACTGAAAGCTGCACAAATTACAAGAATATTATCTGAATAACAAATAATCCTTACAACTTCTTCCACATACTCTTTGGACAGTTAGCTGATGCAAAATAACAGTAGTACAGGATAAGTGCTTTTTGCTTAGCAATTTCCTCTCTGCTGACACGCTGGCCAGTCTTTGTCTAACAGGCTGGCAGGAGGGCACACAGGCTCTTTCACAAGAAGGTGTCAAAAACATAAGAGCAAGTGAGTTATGAAAGAAGCTGCTTCTAGGCCCATAGGTAATGACACCTCACCTAATTTATGAGGTGTGAATTCATTCCTCAGTCTTTGGCCCTGAAGATACTTCCAGTAATGAATTTCAGGAGCTAAGCTTACAGCATATACAAAAGCACTGTATTTTAAAATTTAGCTTTTTGTGGTTTTAGTTTAGCTGCCTGTCACAACAGTAGCAACAGAGTAGTGTAACAAGTCATATCCCTTCCAATGTTTCTCACCTAGTATGAGCTGAAACTCTCCGTTTTGAGCATTTTCTCACTGATCATTCTCTACATCAAACCTCATTTTCACAGCTCCTTTAATTAGCTGTGTCTGTCCAGTAACTCAGAAAACACTGCTCATACCACTTTAATCATAGACACTGCTTTAAATCAAAGAAAAAAGCATTCATAGAACCACAAAAGCAACACAAAAGAATTGGTCATTTCTCACCAAGAGTGAGCCACATGCTGTAGCAGAGAAAAACAAAGTGAAATCAAACTGTAAATTAAAATGACTATGCACAAATCACCATACCTGATACAAATGAAAGACCTGATTTTTTTCCTTACTATTATCCTTTTAAAGAGAAGGAAAAACTAGCTTGTTAGCTTTAGCAATCCTGGTCTTTTTGACACTAGCAGGAAAAATAACCCCCAACTTTCAAGACAGCTTTGCTCTTTTTCTTTCACCATCTTTCAAATCAGACACTTTTGACACAAAACCAAGCATTTTCAGACTCTTGATCTTCAAGCTTCAGCTTGTTCCTCCTGTCTCTCTTCCCTCTCTCACCAACAACTTTCTATGCCTCCCTGTAAGTTTGTTAGAAGCAAGCCCTAACGCGTTGCATATGCAACTTCTGTCTAAATAAATTAATCATCCATTGAGACAAAGAGTAGTTAAAAAAAAAAACTAACAAAAAACCAAACCAAAACTAGAACTTCAATCTCCTGAGAATTTATCTAGAATAAATTTAATAATATTATTGCATACAACTATTCCTTCCTGAATCTCTGCAGGAAATCTCAGTGTTCACAGAAAGCCAATGGGTTACATGTGATTATTTATTATTTTTCCCCTCTCTTCTTTCCTTTTTCCTCTGCACCCTGGGAAGTAATGACATCTAAGCCACGTTTGGTGGACGAGTATTTCAGTGCTCTGGCAGGGGCAGAGATGCTCTGCTTGGGCAAGGCAGCAGCTCAGGTGGATGGTCCTGAAGGCTACCTTGCCCAAAGAAGCGCGAATTCAAGCTGGTCTGCACAGGCCAACACACAAGGGAAAGCCTTTACACATGCAGAGTGACAGCCACTCACCTGCTTCTGAACACAGAACCAAGGGAATACAAGTGGGAAGTGCTGTTTCCCTACAGCCCTCTCAGGCAGCCTACCCCCCCCGCTGCTGCTCAATGCAAACACCACGGATGTAACTGAGTGCATGCAATGTGAGGGATTAAGAGATACCTGCCCCACAGAAGTAGCCCAAGGCAGGCTGCCTGTTCCTGGGGAGAGCAGTGTTCCCAACGCCAGCTTTTCATCTTACAGCCACTCCGGCGTGTGCCTTTCCTCCAACACAACGCAGTGCAATCCAGCAGCTGGCCATCACAGATGGCAGGCAGGGGGGCCAACTATCCTCTTGTTGTTACTACTTTGTATTTGGATGCCTTAACTATGAAGAGAAGACATATTTTACTCTGTTACCTCAGGGCTTATCAATCCAAAAGAAAACAAATCAAGTAAAACTCAGTTGTGCTTAGGAGAACTTTCAGGATAAATCCTGCAGATTTAAAATAACAGTTCTGTCTAATAACAAAAGAACTGGTGAATAATAGCAAACAAAGAGCATCTCTTTAAAACAGAATGAAAAGTGGTTTTTTTTTTAAAGATACACAAAAATAATTATTTTAGGACTTCAGTGATAAAACATAGAAATATTAAACTGCTTTGTGTCAATCTCTGGACAGAGAGCATCTCACAGTAAAATTCCAACTGTCAACAGCTACCGTTCAAAATTTCTGAGACTATTACCTACTCAGCAATGAAAGCCTCTGTCCTTTTACTTCACATAAAAACCAAAACCATTAGTCCATTAGCAAGCAGATTTTCAGTAATTTATTAAGATTTATTTGATTAAACGTTAGAAAATGTCTCCAAAACTCAAACAAAATAAATAGCAAATGCTTTCAGAACTGGAAACTATGAGAATGGAATTTTCATAACAACAATCATCATCTGATTTTAGAGCCATTCATTATTTAGCTATTCAAAAAACAAATTTCAGACAACATGCGCTAAAAATAAACTCTCCAAAAAAGTAAATTGCCCCCATGCTGCTTTGTCATTTAGGCAATCACATTTTTCCAATAAGGAAGTTAATTCATTATACATTTATAAAAGATACATTTAATTCTTTGCATGGCACTCCTAAAGACAGACTCCCCACTTAGCTGCCTAACCCATTAACTGGAAAGAAGCAAATCCTGTGGTGTAATCTAAGGTTTGGTGCATAAATGATAAAAAATGTGCAATTTCAGAAGACACTTGTCATACATTCTACACAATTAAATGCTCTAAAACTGAAGTTTTAGAACTCAAAAAAACTACTAGTCCTAGGAAGATCTCAAATCCCAACCTATCAGCACAGATTCCACTAACAGCAGGTTTGGGTAGGTTTTTGTTTGTTTGTTTTAAATCTGAGCTTGTTTGTTTTAAATCTGAGCTCATACTCTGCAAAAGAAAAAGCTGAAGCAGATGTCTTCAAGAGCTAGAAATAAAAGTGTGCAAGATGTGTATATACCTTGTTTTTCAAAAAAATGTTAAATTGGTCCCTGCAAGCTTAGGTCTCTGCAATCTACAGCTTCGTGATTAAAAGAAAAACACTCATTAATTGCTAAAATATTGGGGTTTTTCCTGCCTCCTCCTTTTTGCATTCACGGAGTTAATGAAAAGATGACCACATGTAATTGCAGCTGTTACCACCTCTGCCTTGCCAGCATGGCTGGTGAGCTTAGGAGAGTCCAAGTCAATATCCAAACACTCATTCAGCTTTAAATGTGCTGGCCTCAGGAGCTCAGCAGAGGCTATAGAGGTTATAGGTTGTGAGACTGGATGTCTGATGGATATTAAACCATGGAACTGTGACACCACGAAGGCCCCGTGGCAAGGTGAGTGCGTAGGAGGCGCAAGTCTGTCATGCTGTGTTGGGTATCACAACATTCTGTCTGCTGCTATCATTAACACTTCTGCACTACTTTCTAATTTCAAGTTTTACAATTGACTTTCAAAAGACACTTGCATGTCATCTGTCTTTTAAACAAGGTGCTGAATAATCTAGTCAAAAGGACTAGAAGGGAATTCACACAGAATCAAACTGACTTCTCCCCCACTGATGATGTACTGTCAAGTACTTAAAGCACTTTTAAATCATTATGCAAGCACTTTTCAGAATTAAATTACAAGTGTGACATATGGCATGAAATGAAGGAACCAGACCACAATGCTGTCACTGCTGTTAAAATCCTGTATCATTCAAAATGTGAACAAATCAGTTATGCCACACTTTTTCAGAATTGGTACATTCTGAAACAGCAGTATCAAAGCTACAGCTTTTGGCATCATGTAGCTCACAGTCTAAGGTTCTTGTACTCTGGCAGAACTGTGCTGCTGCAAGAGCTGGTGAGGCTGAGCACTGGGGCACTCCGAGCTACACAAACCAGGTATCAGGCCCCGCTCTCCCAATTCCCTAATGACAGCCACTCCCACTCCCACTGCTTCCTCCTGTTCCGTAATTGAGATACATGCACTGCCCACATACAGGGTCTGCCTTCCTCTCCTCCTGCGTGGTGGTAGCTCTCCTTCCCCCCAGACACCCCCCTCTAAACAGTCTACCAACAAACTGACCCCCAGTACAGAGCTTCACGCTATTTTCAACTCTAAACAGCAGCTACCAAATGCACCCTCCTGATCCTGCAGAAGGAATTTTTCTTGTACACATAAAATAAAATTTCCAGTCAAATACTGCTAAATTTTATTTTAGGGAACTGCCCACTGTGGTAGACTGTGGATAAAGGATTAAGGGTGTTATCCATACTGCTATTTAATTAAGATGCACCAAAAAACACATACAGACACACACACACAAAAAAATAAATGTTTTGCAGATTACCTGCAATATGTTCCACAGCACTTCTATAATTCCTAAGTTAAATACAAGCAAATGGTAAAAGCTGCTTTGCGCCTTAAAATAAACAGCAAAACTGCTTCCATGAGTTTTTATGAAGGCCATGAGACCTTGCATGCCTGTTGATCTTTAAGCCTCAGAGAACACGGAAGCAGAGACCTATATTCTAGAACAAAAATGCAATTACATGATATTTTCTTTGTGTTCCAAGAAGGCTGAAGATACTGGACCAATGTGCAAAAATAAGTAATCCTTCCTAGCTTCCCGGGGTCTGACACACAAATGGGTGGCCTGTAAGGATGCAGACCAGGGAAGTGCAGCACTGGCTGGGAGCAACATTTCACAGTTGATGCCCAGCCCCAGCAATGGGCAGTGGCTGTGAGCTGCCTGCTCCCCTGAACACTCCCGCCAGCAGCCCACACCCCCTTCCCATTTGCACAGGACACTGAGATGTGCTACCACAAGGAAGGTATCTCTATGTTCACAGCCACCAGCAGCAGAAATCAGGTGGCCACAATTTGGAACGGCAGCAAAGGAAGGTGTCTGATTGCACGTTTTCATTATTTGATCATCTTTGTTGCTTCTCTTACCAAAGCTCTCAATACACTACTTATGTCAGCATACAGTAATTGAGCGACCTAAACCAATTTTGAAACTGATCGCAATTCAAGACAAGAGAACATTTCATTTTGATAATGATTACTTTTTTAAATTTTTTTCCATCTATAAAGGCTTCTTTAGTCCTACTGAAGAAACCAATTAATTACATTTTTGTGATACCTTTCATACATTGATTTTTAAAGTCAGCACAAATAAAAGATTAGTTGAAAGAGAAAAGAATATGAAAAAAAAAACCTATCCAAAATATTATTTCTCCATCAGTTTGAATTCCCTTTTATTAGTCCACCTCTCCACTGCACAAGCCAGGGAAGGACATGTGGTCTTTCCCCACACACAATTCATCTTTTAGACAGCTTACACTGTCAGAATATTGCAGGTATACAGCAGGTTGACAGACTCGACTCACTTGGCAATTACTTTAAATGGAAAATAAATTACACTGTTGTAAAAGCAAAAACCACACTCTTCAAGTTCTAATTAGATTTATTATTTGAAGCAGCAAATCTCAGAACTGCAGAAACTGGAAAAGAGCAAACAGAAAGCTGAACTCAGTGTTTGTTGTAGTGTGTTTTTCTTTATTTTATTGTGATCAATTAGATGGTTTTCTCCCCCCCCCC